>CM053760.1:71804584-71821878 GCA_028658305.1 Pachyuromys duprasi
CAGTGCTAGTTTTAAAGGCGTGCCTGGCTCTTTTTTTGAGGGGAGAGGGGGACTCTCAGTGAATAAAGCAGGTGCTGATCAATGCCAAGGACCAGAGTTTGGACCCTTAGAACCTACATAAATGCCAGGCAGGCATGGCTGCCATCTATAATCCCAGCCCTCAGGAGACACAGACCCAGGGACAAGCTGGCTAGCTAACTTGAGCTCTAGGTTCAAGTGATGTTCTGTGCCAATATAATGTAAAAAGAGATAAAGGAAAACACCTATGACAATCTCTGACCTTTATATGTGTATGCACGCATTCATGCATACACACATGCTGATGTGGATAGTGTTGTACCCAGCTCACAAACCCCAAAAGAAATAGACTCCGCTGTAAATGCATGAGGTTTTTGTTTATTACAAGTTACAAGCTGCAGCTTGAGTCCACAGCCCCCACCGCCAAAGCGGTGAGACATGAGCCCTGTGTTCATGTTAGTTGGCTGATTTAAAGATTCTGGTCCTTCCCAGCATGCCCAAGGCAGGGGCCATTCCTGCCTGGCAAGCAAATGCTGCATTTTGGGTTGGCTATAGGAAGGTCCCCAAACCTATCAATGAACTGATGTCCCTCCCTAGGGGGATGGGCCAGCTTCCTAGCAACTGTATCCTAGTGAGTGGGGAAAGAAGGCCTTAGGGCAAGCTCTTTCCCTCAGGGCATTTCTGGACTTGTCTTTACCCAGGTAGCCTTAGATTAGGTCTTAAACTTTAATAACCATGGATTTTTAATCTTTTGGTCTCTCAATAGTATCAACATGTGCATACACACTTTGCTGGATGTGGTGGCACACGTGGTATCTTAGCACTCAGGTTAGAGACACAAGGATTAGAGGTTTGGGTACAGCCTGGGCTACATGGTGAGATCCCATCTCAGAAAATAAACGCAGCCTAGCATGGTGGTGAACGGCCTGCAAGTTTGAGGCCAGCCTTGCCAGCCTGGTCTACATTTTAAGTTTCAGTGTAGTCAAGGCCACACAGTAAGATTTATGATACAAACAAGCAACTTGAAGTGGTGTAAAGCAAACACCATCTTAAATGCACCATCATAACCATTTTTAAGAGATTTATTTTATTTTTATTCATATGAATGTGTCTTCCTCCACGTCTGAGCATGGTGCCCTCGGAGGCCAGAGAGGACACATGGAGTTGGAATTACGAAGGGACTGAGAGCTGCTGGATGTGGGTATTGAAGACCAAGCCCTCGTCCTCTGCACTTCTAACTAATGCGATACCCCTTAAGCCCCAAAGCATTGCCAATGAACCCTCAGCCAGATGGCTGAAGAGTCATTTCTTTCTGTATTTGCTTCTTCATAGTTGCGTTTGGCTCAAAACACTCCTTCTGAAGAGGTGGCATATGCTGGCTGGTGTGCTCCAGCCTTCACCTACAGTAAGGAGTTTTCTGCCCTCACTCCTCTATGCAGGGGAAGGGAAAGCACTTCTCGTATGTTTTGGGAGAAGCCTGTGGCATGCCATTCCTGTACATGCTTTGGAAGGAAGAAGTTGTCCAGGAAATGAATGCATATTCCCCTGACATCCTCAGATTTGCTTGGGGGTCGGGGGCTGGGTGGAGCTAGGAAAAGAGGAAAGACAACAGGATGTAGTTCAGATTGTAGCATGGGCCTCAAATACACCCAGACCCTGAATTCTATCCCCAAACAACACACATTGGGTCTCAAGGAGCCCAGGCTATTCTCCACTCTGCAGCCATGGTCACTTTGAACATCTGAGCCCCCTGCCTCCACCTGCTGAATGCTGAGTGCAGGTGTGGGTGACCACGCCCGGCTTACTACTTACCTTACTGGTCAGCTGTCCTGTGTTTGCCAAGGGAGAATGTAGCATGCTGCCCCTGGCCAGATCAACAAGGAGCTGGTGAGCACTGGGACACCACAAACATTACACATGGAACTGCAGGAGATGGAAGAGTTTCCCTGTGTTGCCAGCACCGGGTCTATAAGCGAATGGTAGACACATTAATGGGAGAGAAGATTCACAAAGTTATTATAAGCGTCAGGGAGCAGGTGAAAGCAAAGTGTGTATATCAAATCCTAGATGAATCTGAAAGCTTCTGTGACTTCACAGAAGAGGGATAAGGAAGCAATGGGAAGGAGAATGAATAAACTTGGGTAAAGATGAATGGATCCTTAGAAGGAAGGCTATGTGACCATCTGGGTGGGTGTCAGCTTCAGTCTCCTATCCTGGATCCAAGTGAGTCTGCTGTGGTTGATGGGATTCTCAGGCAGGGGACCCGTGAGAATCTAGTCCCTTGCTAAGGTTTCCTTAAGCAGATGGGAGGTCCTGGATGGACTCTTCCCCAAGTGCTCTCAGTGGGAACTCCAACACGGCAAAAATTGGGGTGGCGTTTCCTCAGTTCCTTCAAACACGGCTCAGCCAGTTTGCCCAAACATGTCTGCAGCCTCTTAAGTTTCTGCTTATACCATGGGCAGCTTTGGGCTAGCATGAGGTAGCTCTCGTTATCTGTAGCCCTCAGTTCCTTTTGTTTTACAGGACAAATTAACTCCCACCTCAGCTTTCTTGCGGCTGCTGTGGTTTCCCTGAGGAGCAGCAGCCCAGATCACAAATCAGTGGCAGCAACTGGACGCCAACACTTGGGGAGTTTAGATCTGAAGCTCCAGGGGGAGGAAGCATCTTCTATGCAGCCATTGCTTCGTCTCCATATGTGCCTGTAGGGCTGCTGGGGACCAAACCTGTATACATGGGGACCAAGGCCTCATGCATTCCAAGTGAATGCCCTACTATTGACTTAATGCGCTATACCACCTCACCTTATTGTCATCTTATTTAGAAACGATGTTAGATCTGGACTTGGGGAGACTGTGCAGCCAGCACAGTGCCTCAGCCAGCCTAGCCTACTTGGCAAGGTCCAGGTCAATGAGAGACTCTGTGGATGGCAGCTGAATTCTGAGTTGTCCTCTGACTTCCAGGTACACCGGCCCACACAGGAGCTAGAGTCCTACACGGGCACCTGCATGAGAGTAAACACACACACACACAGGCACTACCCTGGAATATTAGACCAACAAAGAACAGAGAGTCCTGAGACCCCAGCTTCCTCAGTGCTGGCAGGGTTTCCCACTGTATAGTATGGACATCAAGGAGAGTTTGCTCTGAAACACGAACATCCAGTTTCATCCACTGTTTCCTCCAGACGTCACTGCCCTAGGTGCCAGTGGTGACTTTCTCTCCCTTGGCTCTTGTTACTGGAGTCGGTTTGTTAGAAGGCCCTCTCCCTTCTTTTCCCCGTTTATTCGCTCGTTTATCCAGCCCTTACCTCACACCCACGTGAACTCACTAGTGTCAGCTTAGTGTTGCTGTCACTACTCATTGGCTCTGATTGGCCACTGTCTCATTATTGGCTTTGACTCATTGCTTTTCTTTTCTTTTTTTTTTTTTTTAATTTATTTATTTATGTATACAATTTTTTGTCTGTATGTACACCTGCATGCCAGAAGAGGGCACCAGATAACATTATAGATGGTTGTGAGCCACCATGTGGTTGCTGGGAATTGAACTCTTGACCTCTGGAAGGACAGACAGTGCTCTTAACCTCTGAGCCATCTCTCCAGCCCGACTCATTGCTTTTCTTAAGTGTGGCACTGTGACTCGGCCACACCCTAGCAAGCACCTTCTCTCCCATCATCTGCCACCCAGTGGGTATTCCATAGGAAAGTCGCCAGGTTTTCTCCAGGGCCCTAATACAACACTTTACTCATCTATCTTAACCTGGTGATTTTTGTTTGCTTGTGTCACTAAGTGTGGATGTTTGCGCATGCACGTGCAGAGATCATAGACTGACCTTGTTTGTTTTGTTTGTTTGTTTTGTTTTGTTTGAGACAGGGACTCTTAATGGGACCAGGATGCTGGGTGATTTGGCTGTGAATCCCAGGGATCTTCCTTTCTCCATCTCCCAGGGTACTGGGATTGCAGCTCTCTGCTGCTACACCCAGAAGTTTTTGTTTTGTTTTTGTTTGTTTTTTTCAAGGCAGGGTTTCTCTGTGTTACTCTGACTGTCCTTGGAGCTCACTCTGTTGACCAGGATGACCTTGAACTCAGCGACTCCCCTGCTGATCTACTTCCTGAGCTGGGATTAAAGCTGTGCACCATCAGCAAGCCTCCCCTCTCCTTTAAATCTCTTAAAATTTTTTTTGGTTAGTTGAGAACTTCATACAGTAAATTTTCATCACATTTACCCTTCCTCTCCCAACGGCATAACATTCCTTTTAGGGCTGCGCATTCTGTTGTTTTTCTTCTGCAGCTTGGTCAACGTTTTACCTGGGTCCTGGGGATCCAAACTCAGAGCCTCACACTGGAACACTAACGCTGGCCTAATACTGGAGCGTGTTAGCGGCGATCCATCTCCTCAGCCTTCCACATGAAAATGCTTCCTTGAATAGTTTACGGCGTGAGCCCAAGCCCTGCTGGAGCAGGGTGAAAACTGCTGAGGAGACTCGATGTGGTTCCTATCCCAGCGCAGACGCACGGTGGCTTCCCCTTGGGCACGCAGTCACATGTGTTTTCACACTGGGGTGGTGTTAGGTAAATTATTTTGATAGCTTGTAAAATATACAGATTTTATTCATAGTTCTCCTTTGGAAAACAGTGCCACTAGGAAAATGGGATCTGTTAAAATATGCTCAATACAGTAAAGAATTTTAATTTACTTATGTTTTGGCTTTGAGAAATGGGATTGCTTAAACAAACTCTCAAGACCTCAGCATGTTGTGGGCCAAGTACTGGATTAGATTAACCAATTCTTGTCTCCTTACCTAAGTGTAACTGGGCAGAACTATTAGCTCTCCATTCAAACAGCATTTGTTCATGATAAGTTGTTAACAGTCTGAATGAAGCTTCAGCCAAAACAGACTTAGCTCAGAAAATTCTTTTAAAACTTTTTTTTTAAGAAACATTTTTAGTCAGGTGTTTGTGGCATAAGCCTTTAATTCTCTTCCCAGAGTGCCAGCCTGGTCTACAGAGTGAGTTCCAGGACAGGCAGGGCTACACAGAGAAATTTGCTCAAAAAAACAAAACCCAGGGGTTGGAGAGAGAGCTCAGAGGTTAAGAGCAGTAGGTGCTCTTCCAGAGGTCCTGAGCTCAATTTCCAGCAACCACATGGTGGCTCACAACCAACTGTAATGAGATCTTGTGCCCTCTTCTGGTGTGCAGGTATACATGCAGACAGAACACTGTATACATTATAAATAAATAAATCTTTTTTAAAAAGGGATAGAATTCGTGTTTGTCAATACATGCATGTATGTGCACCGAATTTGTGCCTGGTGCCCAAGAAGACCCGAAGAGGGTATCAGATCCACTGCAACTGTAGTCACAGGCAATTGTGAGCCACCCTGTGGGTGCTGGGAACCTGGGGGTTCTGCAAGGACAGCAAGTGCTCTTAACCACTGAGCTATCACTCTAGCTCCCAGAAAATTCTTCCGATAAAAGTAATCCACAACGGAAGGAGACCTGACTACCTTAAATTGTTCTCTGTGCCTACGTATAAGCATTGTTACTCAAGAAAACCTGGGAGAAGGGCCCTCAGCCTTGGTTCTGGTTAGGATGCAGTGAACATGTTGGCCATCAGTCATGTGTTCTTGAAGTTCCTTGGAGACTGACAAGGGTGGAGGAAAGACCCCTTTCAAGAGCCAGGGGTAGGAACTTAGGCGAAGTTATCAGCACCTCCCCATCTGATTCTAGGCCCTCACAGATTCTAGTTTCCACAATTAGTGTGACATTTGCCAGATTGAGAAGCCTCAGACTCGGGCCAGCCATTCCATGCTCCAATAAGCCGGTGTGACTTGAGATTCCCCAGAAAATCAGTACTAAGAAGTCACTGTCATCCGAAGACTTCTGGTGATCTTGAAGTAAGCAGGGGTACACTTGGGCCTCAGCATTGCTAATCTGGGAGAACAGACTTAAGTGAACAAAGCAACCAGAGTGTCTCTTGTATAGGAGAGTTTAGAGGGCAAGACAGGGGGGGTTTAGGTGGATGACACAGGTTCCCTGCCATGAACTGTGATTACAGAATAATGAAGTGCTCTTATCAGCAGAGAATCTTGTTCGAATGTCTGCGCTGCAGATTAAGAAAGGTAGGTGATCCTGCCCTGTGGGGTAGCGGGTGAGGGAGGTACAGGGGGCTGGGTGGGGGAAGCACTTACTCAGCCCACAGAAGGAAAATACACCCAAGGAAGTCCTGCAGAGCAGAACCACTGGAAAAATGAAAACAAAACAACACAACAACAAAAAGAAACTTGTGTGTTAACATTTCTCTTGTAATAAATCACGATGACCAAAAGCAGATTGGAGAGGAAAGGGTTTGTTCCCTCTTAAAATTCTAAGGTCACACTCCATTATTGAGAGAAGTCAGGGCAGGGACTTGAAGGCTGAAGCCATGGAGGAATGCTGCTTACTGGCTTACTCTGCTGCCTGGCTCGCTCAGCCTGCATCCGTATACAAACTCAGTACCAGCTACCTTCCATGGGCTGGGCCCTCCTATATCAATTGTTAATCAAGAAATGCCCTACAAACCTGCCTACAGGCCACCTGGATAGAGGCATTTTCTTAGTTGAGGTTTATTTTCCCAGATAATTATTGTAGATTGTGTCAAGCTGACAATAAAAACAATCAGGAGACTAGGTCTGTGTCTGTCAGTTTGGGAGAGTAAATTTGAGATTACATTTTTATCTTTCAGTGGTTTGCTTATTTTGTTGCTGTTATGTTTGTTTTTTGTGGTGCTGGGAATTGAACTCAGTTAATTTTGCTTGCTAGGTGAGTACTGAGTCACATCCCCAGGCTTTAAAGGTTTTAGACTGGTAGTTTGTTTGGTAAATTAATTTTGCTGTGATGAACCCCTTTGAGAAGCAGTGATATCAGTGGATGGTCCCCACTTATAGCCTGTTGTGGAAGGGATATCAGACTCTAGAGACCTTCTTCACTAGCAATTAGTTTTCAAATAATCGAGAGACCTTTTATAATCATAAAAGCTTTGAGGCAAAATAACTGGGCAGACAGCAACCCTCTAAGCTATTTTGCTATTTCCCAGCTACACACCTTAAGTTACTTAGCATAATTGTTCCTGCCTGAGCTGCTTCTGTCCCATCAGGTCAGCCCTTATGGCCTCATGCTCATGGTCCATACTGCTTCATGTCAACTTCTCTCCAGCTTCCTTTCCTACTTCTCTCAGGGCCTTGTGGTCCCCATCTCACCCCTAACCTGGGAAACAGAAGCTCCACCTACTTCCCTTCTGCCCAGCTACAGGCTGTCAGCAACTTTATTTAACCAGTCAGCGAATATTGGTGAGCATCACTTGGTGTACCTGAGAATGTGCTCATCCAGGGTGCAAACAGATCTTGGGGGTCAGTATTTAACATTTGAATACATAGCAGCACCAGATCAAACTCCAACAATAACCTTCAAAAAAGTTCCTTGCTACCCTCTGGGAGGGATGATGGCTGGGCTAAGAGATGCGCAGGGAGCTGGTAAAGCACTTCTGGGAGTATTAGTTTCCAGAGGGTACTGGCATTTTGACTGGGTCAAGAAGACTCTCCTCAGCAACATGGGCAAGTGCCAGTTCAGTGAGTGCTTGGACACAGCAACATGATGTGTTCTTTCTTTTGCAGAGCTAGGCCACCTTCTCTGATCCTTGGACACCCGAATTCCAGGTTCTCTGGCCTTTGGGCTCTTGGATGTGCACCAGTGGTCCTCTTGTGATGGAAAGGACAGAGGCACCCTGTGGGCTTCCCTGGGTCTCCAGCGCAGAGCCAGTTCGTAGAGCATGCTTGCTCCTTCTCTCCACACATACTGGGAAAGGACACTGACACACCAGACCCCTTGTGTTTAGGCTCCATCCTGGTGTGTTGACTGTTAACTTGCTGATGTGTCAAAAGGAGAGGTGCTCTCTGGGATTTCACTTCCTGGAGAGCGCCTAAGGCCGACTTGACTAGAACAGAGCGCTGGCTGGCTGGACTCATCAGTGTGCTGCAGATAAACATCCTCTAACCATAAATTCTTCACAGGCAGCCTGTGTCATTCACTTGGGGCAGGTACTTTGAAAAGAATAATATTGGGAGCAGGAGCTGGGTAGCTCAATGGTGGAACACCTGCCCAGTGTTCTCAAGAACTTAACTTCTATCCCTAGCACTGCAGAAGGGAAAAGAGAAAACAACAAACCAAAAAAGAGTGCCACTCACCTACTGATTTATTTATATGATTTTTGTAGTGTTAGGAGTTGAACCCAGGGCTTTGCAACATGCCAAGCAACTTCTCTGCAACTATGCTATTCCTCCACCCACTCCGCAGGCAGTTTTAAGGATTTATTTTTTATTTATGTGTCAGTGTTTATACCATCATATCTGTGTTGGTGCCCACAGAGGCGAGAAGAGGGCATCAGATCCTCTGTGGCCGTAACTAGAGGTCACTGTGAACTGCCTGAAATGGGTACTGAAGGGTACCTAAGGCACTCCTGAGACTTAAAAAAAATATTTATTTTTATGTGCTTTGGTGTTTTACCTGTATGCACGCCTGTGTGAGGTTGTCACGTTCCCTGGAGAACTGGAGTGGCAGTCAGTTGTGAGCTGCCCTGTGGGTGCTGGGAATTGAGCCCAGGTCCTCTGGAAGAGCAGCCAGTGCACTTAACCACTGAGCCATCTCTCCAGCCCCCAGGAGACTTTCTTAGGCAGAGCTGTGAACATAAAGTCTCCACAGGACTGGGCCTGGGCTGCCGTCCCTGGAACCTCTCCACAAACTGCTTCCTAGATGTGCCTGCCTTCCTGACTTCCCTCGGAATGGTTTCCTGCAAAACTCCTTCTCTAGATTATGCTTCTGAGGAAGCTCAAGCCAAGACACAGTCAGTTGGCACAGTTGGCCTGTCTTACACTGCTAGGGCCTTGGCGGTGGGGGAGTGTCACCAAATTGGGGCGCGGGGGAGCTTCCTGGCCACCACTCTGAGTCAGCAATTGTGCTCTGCAGAGTAGAAGCCAGGGAGACTCAAGGGCCCTTGTGGATGCTGCTGTTTCTTCAGGATCTTATCTTCCTTTGGCCTTTCCTCTCCCCGCCCCTTTGGATTGTAGGTAGTGAGGGAAAAGGGCAGGGAATAGAATGAAAGGAGACCAGAGCTGGGTCTGGCTGTTCCTGTTTCAAGGGAAGTTAATTACTTTCTTTGTCTCTGTTTCCCAACCTTGGATGGGATTTCGTGGAGTTTAAATAAGATGTAGTTTCTCTGACAGTTTGAGACATTACCCTATGGATATATAATTTCTATAACATACCCATGGGTGATGTTAAAGTAAGTCTGGGGAGTGCAGAGGGCCCTGCTGTGTCCCCCTGGTGGGTGTGGATGAGAACATGCACAAGCTCCTGTACTGACTCCCTCCCTCGACAGTTTTCCCAGCACCCTTCACAAACAGGAAAGCACATGCAAACTCCCCAGCTATCTCTGAAACACAAACATGCTTGGAATTTCATTTCTGCGTGATTAAGAAACAGCCATAAGAGACTATTTCTGAAGCAACACCAGAAGAGGCTATGAACTTCTTAGGTCTGACAGGCTAAAGGAGGGGCCAACCTTACCCCCTCTTGTTTGACTGCAGATGGGAGGGAGGAAAGACTGTGTTAATTTCTTGACCACAGGAAGAGACATATCCCCAGACAGGGATGTGAAGGTGCCACCTAAGCATACGGTGGCAGGTTAGTTTCCAGTACGTTTCATTCACTTGATAAATATTCATTGAATATGAATGTGTTTAGTCATTTGTCCTCCTCAGGGAAGAAACTACACACTGACAAAGTGCTAGAGGTGTCATTTGTGTGGCAGGAAGGCCACCACTGAAGAAGCAAGGTGGACGGTAGGATCCAGACACTGAACCTGAATAGCTCAACAACAAAGCCAAGAACTAACAAGACACTCAGAACCATACATTCCCCCTCTCATTTCAGGGCGCAAGGTCTGTGCAGCAGTGCTGTCATACAGAGGTGGATAACAGCGCCCACAACCTGCCTTAAGATAATCAAGTCCAGATGCTGTTGCCCAAAAAGAGGGCTGCACCATTCACCACTGTGACCTGGATCATATTTCAAAAGTGTCAAATCAAAGCTGCCCCACAAAGCCCAGTTCTTAATGACTCCCTTATGCAGCTCACATCTCGAACGCAAAAGTGGGGTGTCATTTGGGGACTAGAATTCAGACTTAGGAAAACAAAAACCTAGCTGGCGCAATCCTTTGTGAAACCCACACTGAGGAGTTGGTCACGCATGGGGGAGGGGTACTTACTGCTTTGTTTAAACATCTCCATTTAAAAGCCACGTCTGAGAGCCATCGTAGGTGTAAGATCTGCAGAGGAAAGGGAACAAGACTAGAAGGAAACTTAGTAGGATTTAAACCCCACTGAAATTATGTCACTTCACTCCAGTGCCATTAAGAGGAAGAGCTAAAGTCTGAGTGTGTCCGAACAGTAAATCCTGGATCTCCTAAGGGACAGTCCTGCTCAGGGACTAATCTATTTGCTGAGAATGGCAGGTTAGTGAGTGGCAAGGACTCATGTTTTCAGAGCACAGAAAAGAATCCTTCTAGTTGATCTGCAAGACACAGACAGACAGATGGACAGACAGCTGGGTAGGTAGATCCAAAAGGCACAGACAGATGGTTAGAAGCTGGGTAGGTGCACTGAGAGGTAGGCATGTTGAGGGACAAAAGGGATGGATGTCAGGATGTCTGTGGAGGGCTTAAATTCAAAGAGTTGCCATTAACTTTTAAACAATAGCAGCTTCCTAGCTCCAGGCCACCAGTTTAACTTGGCCAGTTTCTCACTTACAGCCTTGGGAGGCACTTACTCAAGAATCATCTGCCTGACTTGAAGTGTTCTGACATTCGCAAGTGTGATAACCATTCAATCATTCTGTGCACCAATATTAGAGTTCCCTCTGCACTGAGAAGAAACTCTTTCGTGAAACACACATGGCTGGTTTGTCTCCAGTCCACTGCAGAAACTTAAACAGTTACAGAAGACAGTATAAGCCAAATGTTTTAGTTTCATTTCCACTGACACAACCAACACACTAACCAGAAACAGTTTTGGGGAAGAAAGGGTTTATTTGTCTCACAATTCCAGGTGACAGTCCATCAATTAGGCAGAGCCCAAAATGTAGGGAGCAGAGGAAGCCATGAGCGAATGAAATTCCAAGTGAACGTGAATGGTTGATATGAGAACAGCCACATCAAGGACACCAATGCTTCAGCCCCAGCAAGTGGCAAAACTTGGCCTGTGTGAGGGATGGCAAAGCTTTCCACAGGGCTCTGAGTGTGAATGATTGCAGCCACCTGCTGTGGGGTGTCTTCAGAGTGAGACTGTTTGAGTATAGAGATCTCCTATCAAGACTACTTAGCCCTGCCTGACATGCTGTACCTAATAAATCATAAATAGGGCCCCAGACCTCAGCACAAGCGCCCTTCAGGCCTTGAAACCCAGCATGTAAGCAGCACCATGGGCTAAAAGAGAACTGTTGCACTCATATTTAAACTCTATTTTATTTGGGGTGTTTAAGCCTCCACCTCTCTTCCACCAACCCTTTAACCCTGGGTAAGAGAGAGAAGGTTAGTGGGGAGAGGGGCGCAGACCCCTTTACTTCTCCAGCTGTGTAGGGTCGATGGGTTCTTTTGGGGCTCAATTTCTGTCAATAGCAGATTGACAATTTCTGTCAAGAAGCAGTCTCCTCCAAGCTGCTGGCTGGGTTGAAACATTTCTCTCCATCTGTCCAAGCTGCCACACCCGTCTGTCTCTGGTCTCTCCAAACTGCCACCCCTTCTCTTTCAGGGCTCTGGGATTTATATCCCTGTGAGTCCTAGACCACTCCTCATTCTGTGCTGCAGGAGGCAGGCTGTTACCAGGTGGCAAAGACCACACCCAGCAGCAGGCAATTATCAGCTGTGGACAAACTAAAGCCCAAACTAAAATCCCACACTTGGGATTAAAACAAAAACATATTTCCATAACATAACTGAGTTTTTAAGGAAACCAAAACTTCCAGTACAGAGAACAAAAACCTAATCCATGAAAGCCCATAGTTCTGGGAAAGTCCCTAAATGTACTAACCTTGATTTTTGGCTTCTGTAGTTCTGGTTCTGGATACCTGTTCTTGGTAACTGAGGCATGTCAACCCAGGATGATGTTTTGTACTTAAAAGCTTACCCTGATGCCAGACAGTGGTGCACAACTTTAATCCCAGCACCCAGGAGGCAGAGGCAGGTACATCTCTGTGAGTTTGAGGCCAGCTTGGTCTATGGAGCAAGTTCCAGGACATCCAAGGCTACATAGAGAAATGCTGTCTCAAAAAATAAAACAACAACAACAACAAAAAACAGCTCACCCTGAGAAAGGCTCAGGATTGCACTCGGGTCTGGAACATAAAGTATAGCTGCTGGCCGGCTAATAGACTTTTTATTGGCTTGAACCTGTGTCCCAGTGGTCTTCTCCGGCGAATAGACCACAACAGTTCTGTGCTGTGACCCAAGGGGGTGCCACTCCATCACAGCGTACTCTCCACCTCATCCCCTTTTCTATGTGAATGCCTGTGTGTCATCCCCTGCCAACCCTAGTTATGGTTCCAGGACCCAAACCAGGCAGGACACAGGACCTGAAGGCAGGCCAGCTTGCTAGTCCACACACCATCCCCCCTGACCAAGGAACTCACTGCACTGCCAAAGAAATGAGGCAGGAACCATGGAGGGGTATTGCTTGCTGGCTTACCCTCAGCTAGCTTTCTTAGGCAATAAAGAACAATCTGCCGGAGGAAGCTGCTGCCACAGTAGGCACAGTAGGCACGCCCTTCTTCATCAGTTAACAGCTGTTAACAGCTAACAAGCATATAGGCTAGTTTCATCTAGATAAGAACTCCATTGAGATTCTCTTCTCAGATAATTCTAGATCATGGCAAATCGACATTTAAAACTAACCAGCCTGCGGGTGTGGTGGCAGACATCTTTAATTTCAACACTTGGGGAGGCAGAGGCAGGTGGATTTCTGGGAGTTTGAGGGCAGCCTGGTCTACAAAGTGAGTCCAGGACTGTCAGGGCTCCCTGTTACACAAAGAAACTCTTTTTTGAAAAAGAAAGAGGAAGGAAGAAAGGAAGGAAGAAGGAAGGAGAAAGAAAGGAAGTGAGAAAGAAAGAAAGAAGGAAAGAAAAGAAAGAAAGAAAGCAGGCAGGCAGGGAGGGAAAGAGGAAGGGAGGAAGAGAACTGAAAAAAAGAAAAGTAACCAGCCCACCAAGAATGGTGGTCTATGCCTGCCTGTAGTCATCATAGCATTTGAAATGCTGATGCAGGAGAATCATAGTTCAGAGTCCCCCTGGGCTACAGATGAGACCTCCTTTAGAAAAGAACAAAAACAAACCCTGGAAAGAACTCTCCAGGCAATGATTTAAGACTGTGGGCACTAGAAGGAGGCAGATAGAAGAGAGGGCTTTGAGTGCCAGGTGAGACAAGGTTGCAAAAGCCTGGGTTTTCCTTTTCTCTCCCAGAGGACCCCAGACTGATGACAAAGAACCTGAAACCTCTCATAGACAGAGAAGCAACAAGCAGACTGGAAGTTCTCCTCAGCCCCACAACAGGGCACAAGTGGGTGGTCTAGTTTGTCTTCAAATCCCTACTAGGCTGATCCCACCCCCCCTGCAGAACTGGGTGACTGGCCATTGGGACAGCATAAGCAAAGCCTACAATTTCCTTGCTTTAAGTCTATTTGCCTGAGGGGGTGCAGGCCCATGGCTTCATTTCCTACCATCTGCCATGGCAGAAGGTGGCCTTGCCACAGCAGCTGGGACAGACAGCAACATCAGAGATGGAGGGAGGGCCCCAGAAATGCCAGAGGGATCAGGCCAGTGAGCAATATCAGAGTCCCAAACCCAACTGGAGTTGGAAGCATGGCATAAAGACACAGGCCAGAAATCAGCCTACACTCTAGAGATGTGAGTCTCTGTTAACACAGGAGACTTAAGTCCTACCAATGGTTCTCAGAGCAGAGCAGCCAAGGTGTCGAGGATACAATAAAACTTACCGGTCCCTATGAAGACCCAGGGAAACCACAGTTAATGAGAAAATGAAAACCTACCCGTGCAAGTACTGAAATGACTCAGGTTGGTATCATTGCACAAGGATTGAAAGGGTCAACAGATTCCCTTGAGAGGAGTGAAAACCAGCCTCAGCCCAGATCTCAGCAAAGAAACAGGCGCTGTAAATACAGAAATGGTTGGAATGAAGAACACATTTGAAATGACAAGCTTGCTGGACAGACTCAGTGCTAAAGCAGACAATAGGAGGAAGATCCCCAGAACAGAAAGATCTCAGGAGAAGACATTCGAACACTAGAGAAAAACACAGTGAAAATAAACAGAACCTTAGCAGCCTGAAAGAGGCATAAGGCTACGTACGCACCTAGATTAGCTGACAGCCATAGCATTAGAGTTCCAGAAGAAAATGCGAAGGTGGGCCTCAAAAGTTCCCAGGTAAAGTGTCTGTCAATCTCTGAAAGTTGGCCAGAGGCTAAAAACCTGAGTCTCAGGGGTAAGCAAAGCCACACAGGATAAACTGAAACAAATTCACACTCACACACACATACATATACACAAAGAGTAATTCAACCGCCACAAACAACTAAAGGCACAGACAGACAGACAAGTAAAATCACCTGAGACTAGTGCAGTGTGCCTTTTGCAGTAGAATTAGAAATGAGTGTTGGGCTGTATCACGGTGGTATTATGTAACCCGCTATCACAGATAATAAGGCTCGGACACTGTGGGGTTTATAATTGCCTTGTTTACCTTGGGCTGCATCCATTCACACATCACACCAGTGGAGTTGTGCTGCGCCGAGAATGGTGGCGTGTCAGGTGGTCAGTCGTAGGAGGTTGGAGAGACAGCTCAGCTTGCTGCTCTTGCAGAGGACCAGAGTTCCAGTCCCTGCTTGAATTCCTCGACACTCTTCTGGCTTCACACTGCCCCCGCCCCCAGCTCTCCCACATGGAAAAGCTCTCAGAACCACGCTCCTCAGTTGCTGATGTCACACTCGTGCGTGCGTGCGTGCGTGCGTGGTGTGTGAGAAGTTGTTTCAGTTTATCCCATGCTTGGGCCCAGTATCAACAATTAATACACTTTTTTATACACTAGTGATGGGAATCATTCAGAAACTGAAGGCCTTGAGGGCTTTATTATACTGTGTCACACACAACACGCTGTGCTCTACTGTTTATTTTTTGGATTGAGACAGGGTCTCATGGAACACAGCCTAGTCTAGAACTGGCTGTGGAGTTACGGATGACATGAACTGCCTCTGCCTCTGAAGGTTGCTCAGGCTGGTAACTGCCATGTGCTCACCTTTACTGGAGGCCTGACTTCTGCTGACTCTCTGGCTGACCCTGAAGGACTCACCTCAGGCACATCTAGGGCAATCCTGCTCTAGCTTGGGCTTCAGGTGTGAGCATGTGTCTCTCCAGGTCCGTGTTGGACTTTCAACCCCAATGCAGCAGTGTTAATAGGGGGGACCTTGAGGAGGTGATGAGGCCTTGGGGTGCATGGTGATGAGGAAAGGTGTTGCATTTAGAAAAGAGCGAAGAGGATTTGGCTCCGGGGCTCAGTCCTTTGCTTGGCTGCCTGTGGGCCACAGGCTATATTAGAGAGAGATGGTGCTCTCCTTCCACCCCATTGGTAGGCCTGTCTTGACTGGCCAAACTCCTGAAGCACAAGTGGTCCATTTCTGTGGTTTGTAAACATCGCAAACCAAGGCATTTTGCTGGGGAGCAGGAAGAAAGGGCTTTCCTTCCCATTCCCATATGAAGGACGGCTCTTGTGTTGATGGGCTCTGGGCTGACAGGTGTTTCTTGCTCATTGTGAACACATGCAGTCATTGGCTTCATGTGGGTTTCTGAATCTGGGTTTCTGAAGAGGAACTAAGTGGGGAAGTTGGGATGAAGTTTCTTCTCTGGGGACCCAGATGTTCCTCACATGCATTGGAAACAGAGCATTGTGTTACATCTCAGTGTAGGTGAGGGACCACATCCTTTAAGCTTACCAGTCTAAGTTTAAAGCAAATAACCTGGGTGAACAGATCATGAGCTCTGTGAAAGCCAAATGCTGTTGTAGAATTTTATGGCGTGGCTCGTAAGGCCACTGAAGCACCCTGCACTCACTTCCTGCCTAGTAAATGCCAGTGGCTGTAATCCAGAGAACACCAAGTTTCCTGGATCTCCACTATCCCTGTTACTATTGCTAATTATGAAGTGGAAAATGTTTTTGCCACAAGTCAGATGTGAAACGTCCTGCACTGTCTCCTGTGTTTGGACCCTAGGTCCATTTGGAAAGGGCTGTTTTAAGCTGAGAAACCCATGGATGTGTGGCCTGGCTGGAGGCCCGACAGATTGTCAATACAGTGAAATCAGGTGCCACACACCTGCCTTCTAGTGCTGCCAACTGAGCCACACTACCCCTGCCCTCTCAAAGCACAGCCAAAATAAACCTTTCTTATGTTGCTTCCTGTCAAGGATTTAAGACAGCCACAAGAACTAGAAGATCTCATTATTAGTTGTGACTGTGTGATTGGTCCATCTCTTGCTGTGAGCTCACCAGAGCCACTGTGAGGAGCTGCAGACTTGCCGTAACACAGTGCTGCCTGGGGCAGGGTCTCCTCCTGCTGCATGTACACGCTCCTCATGCTTGGTTCTGACAGACATGGACGGTGTTAACCTCAGAAGCTGACACTGGTCCACTTTAACTTGAACATAGGGAGTTTGTTTTCTGGCTCCTTGGTTTTGGCTTGTGGGTTTTTATTTATATATTAAGTTACTGTTTCAGTTGGGGGTTTAACTTGTACTTTCATTTCGGTTTTTTATTATCACCCATTATTCTATTTTTTTTAAAGTAATTTATTTATTTTTATATTAATCACAGGTTATATACTTTGTATCCTGGCCGTAGCCCTCTCCCTCATTCCCTCCCACTCTCCCCATCCCTCCCTCATCCTCTCTCTGCCCCCCTCCAAGTCCACTGATAGGGGAGGAGCTTCCCCCCTTCCATCTGACCCTAGCTTATCATGTCTCTTCAGGGCTGGCTGCAATGTCCTCTTCTGGGATCTAGCTAGGCTGTTCCTCCGTCGGGGGAGGGGGGGACGGTTGACAAGCCAGCCATTGAGTTCATGACAGAAATAGTCCCTGTTCCCCTTACTGGGGTACCCAGTTGGATACTGAGCTATCATGGGCCACATCC
>CM053760.1:71822378-71847527 GCA_028658305.1 Pachyuromys duprasi
ATCTTCCCTAGGTGTATAGATTTCAGCATGTCCATCCTATCCTATAGGTCTATATAAGTGAGTATATACCATATGTTTCTTTCTGCTTTTGGGATACCTCACTCAGGATGATCGTTTCCAGGTCCCACCATTTCCCTGCGAATTTCATGATTTCCTCCTTTTTAATTGCTGAGTAGTATTCCATTGTGTAAAGGTACCACAATTTCTGTATCCATTCCTCGACTGAGGGACATCTGGGTTGTTTCCAGGTTCTGGCTATTACGAATAAAACTGCTACGAACATGGTTGAGCAAATGTCCTTGTTGTATACTTGAGCATCTTTTGGATATATGCCTAAGAGTGGTATAGCTGGGTCTTGAGGAATCACTATTCCTAATTGTCTAAGAAAGCACCAAATTCATTCCCAGAGTGGTTGTACATGCCATTATTCTATTCTTAACTACTCGTTTTTCTTTGATAATTTTTGAATACAAAGTTTGTAATAAAAAGAACCATTATGGCCTGAAGGCGGGAACTACGTTGAAGGGTTACTCTATTTTATCAAACTAAGTTAATATTAATACAAAGTAGGTTTAGGTATAAAAAAAGAAAGGACTTGCTATGGAAACCTGACATTGTTTTAACACTTTGGGTGTTAACTTCTGTGCAGACTTCATTGCCCCATACTTGCCATTTATCTATTCAAATTTGATTTACCACCTGGTACCATTTCCTTCCACACTAAGATGTTGTTAGTACTTACTATGAGGCAGACTTGCTCATGTCTTTTTCTGGGAAGGCTCTTATGTTCACTCGTCATTGACAGTTTGGCTGGATAGGGGATTCTTGACAAACAGAATTCTCATTTGAGTACTGTGACGACCACCTCAGCGCCTCCTTGCCCCGCTCCTTCAGGGAGAGCTCAGTCTTATCTGAATGCTGGCCTTTTGTATGTAATGACTTCGCCATTTGTCCTTTGCAGGCTGACTTTGCTGTGTCCAGTGTTTCTTTGGCTTCTCTAATTTGGAGTTTGTTGAGTTTCTTGAGGTTTTAGGTTATCCTATGATAACTTTTCACTGTTGCATCACTTTCTTTCCTTTCCTTCTTGAAGGACTAATGCGTGTGTTAGTGAATGTGGCACACAGAGAGTTCCTCTTAAGTGCAACGGAATATGGAGGAGTGCACATCGAATCGTTAATGACATGGTCATTGTTCTCTTGAAGCCTCAGCAGCTGTGACTAACAAAACAAGACCACAGAGAATCGTGTCTTTAAGAGTCAGTCTGTCATGGAGGTGGGCCTAGGCTACGAGGCCCTGGTTCTCCCTAAGGATGTAAAAGCTGATCACATTTTCCTAGTTTGCCATGTGCCCATAGGTAACGACAATAAAGTCATTGGTTTACCAGGCTAGACGAGAGTGAACTGTTCCTTTGGTCTCTTGTTGGCATCTTATCTGAAGTGGACTGATGTCTGTTCAGTCCTCCCAGAAGCTCATACAATAACTGGGCCTGACCTAGGGACTACAGGGATCCTGAACTTGAACTTCATGTTGGTACTTCGTAGGCCCCGTGGTAAAGGACTTAGGTTGTTTTCATGTGACCCAAATGGAAGTGGCAGGCAGTAACTGAGTGGATCCACTGTTGGGCTCTTCTTCCCAGCAAACAGAATTAAATGGCCTTCCATAAACTTCTTTGAAAGCTTGGCGTCCCTGTCATCAACCAGGCTTTCTTACCTTCTGAGGACCAAACCCAGGGCCCTGTGCTGGGTAGGCAAGCCCTTTCCATTGAACCAAGTCTCACCCCCGCTCTAGTATGTTTATAGTCCTAACCAGCAATGTTTAAATTAGTACGAACCTATGAATTTTGAGATAGTATATACTCTTTGGTTGGGCAGGGAGAAGGGACTAACAAATTAAATTATGTTCTAAAACAAAAGAAAGCACACATGCAAAAAGAATACTGCCTTAGATTTGTAAAAGGTTAAGATTGAGAGGCTGCTGAGCTGAGCAAGTTGCTATACAAACAGACTCATTTTCAGGAATGTAAGCTGTTGGAGGTTTATTTCATTAAAAATGAAAACAAAACAGACTTCTCCCCGACAAGACCCTCACAGCAGCAGCAATCACAAGGCACGTATGAAATAGAAACATTAAAAATGTCACAGATCACGTAAGATGCCGATCCACAGTTGACATGAGTGTACACCATAAATTGACGTTTAAATGACCCAATTCCTCTGCCTGTGCAGACAGAGAAGGGACAATGGCCTTCCATGTACACGCTCTGTGGACATGTCACGAGCCTTTACACCACCCACTATGCCCGCTGAGGAGAGCGGCAGCCAGTGTACAGCTTGGAACTGCTTTTGGAGCGTTCCTACTTTTCTGAGGCATCTGGAATTTATAAAGTGAAAAGAACACAGTTCTCATTTTTCTCAGCTTAGAAAAAGCCCGAAGTTCTATGCTCCTGGACAAAACCATGAAAACGGACATCTGACATATTCAAAAATACCAAGGGCATGATTTGTATTTGGGGCCAGAATAATTACCCTCTTCCCAACACCGACTAGAGACCATATAAAAAGTGTAAAGTCAATTACCAAAAAATAAAATAATGTTTGACTCAGATTATTGCTTAGGGAGCAGTAAGAATATTTTCTGTTAGTGAAGCTCAGATTAGAAATGACAACATAGTAACTAGTGCATATAAAGATCTATGATCAAATATGTTAAGTGACATCTATAATGTGCAGAGATTTCTCTGCATAGCAGCCACCACTGAGCTCTACCTGCGGGACTTGGGAAGTCACAGTCGAATCAGCCTCCCACAGTAACTGTGGCACACAGAGAGTTCCTCTTAAGTGCAACGGAATATGGAGGAGCACACATCGAATCATTCCCACAGACGGAAGAGGGGAAACTGAAGCTCCAGTTTTAAAGAAAAGCAAATATAAATGATAGAGAGTGAAGCATCCCGACAGACCACATGGCACAGTGTCAACAGCAGTGATTTGCTGTCATCCTTGTCCTCTATCAGTCAGCTCCTGCCTTATAACAACCATCCATCGACGATGGCTATGCGCTCCAGCCACAGCTACACCAGGCAGCAGTCCACTCCCCGGCCGGGTGGAGGTCTCTGCGCAGGTCCGCCTGCCAGTGACGTGGCAGGAAGCACTAGGCCGCAGCCTAAAGTAGCACAGCCTGGGCCGCTTCTCTGATGGTGGACGCAGCCCTCTCCAGCTCTTCCTCTGTGTGCTCCACTGTGACCACAACCCTGATGCTGAGAAAGACAAAGCACAGCGATGCGGCGTCACACACTGGTGCTGTGCACTGTGACCTTTTGCAGGAAGTCCACCTTGCTCCCGCCTGTTTCTACCACGTCGCAGAAAGGAGCAGCTGTGCGAGGGGTCTGCGGCTTGCAAACCTGCAGCTATGCCTTCTGGCCATCCCCACACTCCTGTATCTTGTCTGAGCGTTTTGTCTGTGGGCAGCCACCAAGGCTGAGAAACCAAGGCTCTCATTGATCTGCCACTCTAGGTAGTCTTGGGCCCAAATCAGAAAGTCACCACTTCTCACACCAGTGAGTATCTGGCTGCTCCTGTTTAATAGCTCAGCTGGGAACATGAATGCCTGCATCAGTCGGCAAAGCAGACATTTTCAAGTTCTTAGGACACAGGTTTGAGGACACTCCTCTGTCCTTGGCCAACACTGGCTTTAAGCAGCAGGCACACTCGCCAAAGACAGAACGGTTGGCTCCTGCCTTCAACCTGTGCTTTGACAGGGTGGCACAGAACCACAGCGACGGTGAGTGCAGGAAAGGACAGTTGGAACCTAATGCATTTGGAACAGCTTACCTAGCTCCAATCTGGCCTTCTGCATTTGAGAAAACTCACCCATCAGGGAGCTCTGTGCCCTAGTCCACATGCATGCTATAGTGTGAGCTCTAGCATGCAATCCACTATATACCCCAGCAAACTACAGAGTCTCTCTCATCTGCTAGAGATCATGGTGCCCACCAGGGTCCTCTTGAGCAGATACTGCTTGGCTTCGTGTGGGACCACACCCCAACAAGCCCTCTACAAATGCAATCCACCTAAGCCTGTTTCCCCACTGCACTCAGCCAGAGCCCTGGAGTACCTGAGGGCAAGGTGGGAAAGTCACTTACAACAAACTGACTATGACATGCTCTCAGACTCTACTATATGAGCAGCTGAATACTCTATGTGTGCTTTCAGGGTAAACCTGAAGGGAAATCATCAGAAGCTGAGGACTGTCTGCACTCAATTCTCGGAGCTCAGGGTGTCACTTGCTTTATGAAGCCTTAGCATCATGCCAATCCCCTCTGTGACGTCTGACCCAGGGGTGTGGTGGATGGGGTGCTCACTTCCTCTTTGAGGTCAGAGATAAGTATTTCAACAGCCTATTTGTGAACCCACGCCTACCCCCTTTGCTTTGCAGTCCTGCTATAGCTTTGGTGTCCACAGACTCCCACTAGCACAGCTAGCATGGTGACCACAGCCAGGCTGCTCCCTTCTCTTGAGTGTCTTCATAGCACAGGTCACCAGTATACTCTTGGGTAGCCAGATGATCCTTTGAGTCACCTAGGAGGACACTCAGTCCTGAGAGGCTGTTCAGTTAAAATGAAAACCGTCTAGTAAAGACATGAACCCAAGGTATGTACTTTGAGAGCATTCTTATCCTGCAATTGTCTTTCAAGTTTCCAGACATACCACATTTCAAAGGGCGTAAAGCAAGAAGGTGGCATTGTACTTTAATGTTAACTAACCTGGGAGGAGGAAGGCACTTCTCTTCCTTGTCCAAGTAGCGTGCCTGGGTCAATGCGATGCCCTTGCTCATGCACTGCAGGGAGAAAGGGGATGTTAACGATTGAGGCTTGGACCACAGTGACCAGATACCATGTCCTCAAAAGTACCTGTCACTCATATTTCCATTTAAAGGTCTAAGAAATAAAGCTTTTTGGCCCCACTGTACCCTCCAGCTGAACCCTTTGTTTGGATCTTAGACCTTCCTGTGATGGTGGACAACTGGTCTATGCAGTTTGATGGTTACAGAGGTAATGTCTGAACACTAGGGAGAGTGAGTTAGCCTCCCTAGATACTGCAAATCGGATTCTCCACACTTTGAGCCAGTTTTCAGTTCCACAGCCATAGACAGCTCGAGCCTACCACATCAGGCAAAGCAGAGTGAGGACACAGGGAGGCCAAGGGCAAAGCCCTATGCACTGACAGTATTGACAGGACTATATCAGAGAGCAGCTGTGTGAGCACAGTGACAGTGAGACCTTCTGTGGTTCCATGTGGGCAAGGTGCAGGCACTAGAGTCTGGTACTGACAAAGACTGTCCTGAGTGCTTTATGCATTAAGCACCTGCTGACTGTCAGCTGAAAAGTTCTCCACTGGAAGATGGAACGCCCTCAACCTTGAGCAAGGCAATAGTTTATACAGATTTCCCTTTGCATGATAACAAGTTTTGGGACTGGACAGTTATAGCAGCAGAACCCTGTGAATACAGTTAAGGCTGCTGAACTGCTAACTTCCAAGAGTTGTATGACTGTATTTACTGTATGTGTGCACGCTCCTGTAAGTGTATGCATGATGAACAGTGCACAGCATAGTGCACAAAGGAAAATAACAACTATCTCAAACATCTAGCAGTAGAAGCAGCAGCCCCAAAAGAAGTGGCTACAAGCTCTGAGGAAGGCAGCAGCACATGTGCGCACTCACTCCAGATCCAGGAAGGGAACCTGGAAGTGTGCTGGTCCCCAAACATCTGGCCTGGCTGTGTCTAGCCTGGCTGGCTCAGAGACATCACAAACCAGAGCTGTTTGTGAAGACAGTGCCCTGGGAGGCAATGCAATATAAATGTGGCAGAAGTTATCAGGTCTGCACAGAGAGGAAGAGTTATTGTATCCCGATCCCCTTTTTCTAAATACAGAGAAGAATAGGAACGTGGGGCAGGGTGCTGTGAAGAAGCTGTAAGGCTCTTGGTCTCCATGTTGGATTTCTCAGGATGATTTACCAAGATGGCCAATGACACAAGAGAGTGCATACTGGACATG
Source organism: Pachyuromys duprasi (assembly GCA_028658305.1). NCBI lineage: Eukaryota > Metazoa > Chordata > Mammalia > Rodentia > Muridae > Pachyuromys > Pachyuromys duprasi. The sequence goes on from CM053760.1 coordinate 71,828,434, forward strand.
AGCTTGGGAACTGTGACGTGTTCATGGGCTTGCGTTTTTATTATTTGGCTCCTGTGTGTACACATTTGTGTGTGTGTGTGTGCATGTGGAGGCCAGAGAACAACCTGGATGTTGCTCCTCAGGTTCCTTCCATCTTTTTGAGACAGGCTCTCTCACTAGTCTGATGTTTACCATGTAGGCCAATTTGTCCAATGTTGAGATCAGAAATATGTGCTGCTCTGACTGGCTTAAAAAGAAAAAAAGCATGTTCTTGAGATCCAAATGATCTGAGTTTCCCAAGTGCTTTATTGACTAGCTTGAATGAGAACAGCCTCCATAGGCTCATCTATTGAGTACTTAGCACCCAGCTGGTGGGACTGTTCGGGAAGGATTAGAAGGTGTGGTCTTCCTGGGAAGGTATGTGAGTGGGGCAGGCTTTGAGGCTTCAAAGCCTCCTGCTATTGTCAGTGTGCTCTCTGCCTCCGACCTGTGGATCAAGTCGTGACTTCACAGCTGTTGCTGTCACTATGTCTTTCCTCCACCATCATGGACTCTAACTCTCTGAAACCATAAGCTGAAATTAAGCAATGCTGTCTTGGTCATGGTGGTTTATCCCAGCAACAGAAAAGTAACTAATAGGGGCTGGAGAGATGGCTCAGTGGTTAAGAGCACAGTCTGCTCTTCCAAAGGACCCGGGTTCAATTCCCAGCAACCACATGGCAGCTCACAACTGTCTGTAACCTCAGTTACAAGGGACCTGACACCTTTACACTAATGCACATAAAATAAAATTAAATAAAAAAAACCTGAAAAGTAACTAAAACACTGAGCCATCTCTCTTCAGGTTTTGCTCTGAGAGTGTTGTGCATGCAGTCTGTCCCTGTCCATTGCTTGCACGTGAGCCCTGGGTCTCTGAATAGCATTTCACAGTGCTAAGGCAAAAGAACAGAGTCACCGCAACCACAGGGCACTGTATCATCAGGGCAGACAGCAGGCAGGCTCCTCTCATGCCCAGAGGACACAGCTTTCATAGAGCTTCTCCTCCCTGTCCACTGGTGTGGACCTACCAAAGAGAGCAGTCCTGCTGCCAACAGCAGACAACAGCCACGCGGGCACGGCACAGTCAACCTGCTCTTCTGCCTTGTCCGTTTAGTTGGTTCTGAGCATGTACGTCTGTTTTGACCTTTGTCCAAACACTCTAACCACAGCTTGCTTTCGTGTCTGTACATATCTGGGCTAAGACACTGAAGTCATTGTTTTTTGTTTGTTTGTTTTTTAATACAGTGGATCCCTTGAGGTTATGTACTGTGTGCAGTCAGTCCTCCACAGACTCTCACTCCAGATCACGCAATTCAAACATGGTAGGGTGAAGAATGGCCCAGCCAACAAACACAAGGTCTTCACATACCCGCTTCACACCGAATATCATGTGACCAACCAGTGCCCTCCAGGCATGCCACAGGGATGAGGGGGGCAGGTGCCAGGCATTTTATTTACTTTAAGGAGCCTGGTGCTATTGTCTCAGGACAGAAGTGGAGTGGAACGAGGCGTTTACTCCTCAAAGCCATGAAAGGCCAGTGCCAGGTTCCAGACGAGGCTCCATGGCCCCAGGCATGCATGCCCAGTGCTGCAGCTCACTGGGTTTCTGCCTGGAGAGGGCAAGAGCGTGGAAGAAGGGCAGGGAATCCTCTGAAGAGGCAGCTACTACTCTGAGGGTGGGCCATACAACTACCCACTTGAATACACAGAGTCAACAACTTAGCAGTAATGAGTAAAATAAGGGAAATTAGTAAAATTAAGAAAGATTAAGTCAGGAGTGGTGGCTCACACCTGTAATTCCAGCCCTCAGGAGGCTGAGTAGGTTGGCCAATGAGTGAGTTGGAAGTCCAGCCCGGCTAGACAGGGAGTTCCAGGCCAGCCTGATGACAGAGCAAGACCTTGTCTCAAATGGTGAGTGTTCTTCAGGGCTGCTCAGGAGAAGCTGGGCACAGGAATACTCAATGGAGCAGCAGGTCCCCAACTTCAGAGCTGAGCTGATGCAAGGGAGAGAAGGCCTTCAGGCTGCCCCAGGCACCCCACGAGCTCAGTGGGGCTGGCTGGGAGTAGACAACCACTACCATGAGTGTGGTGAGCAGAGGCAAACCCTACCTTTCGGGGCAGGGAGGTGTTCCTGAAAGTGAGGTAAGCGAGGGTAGAGAGGCTGCCGAGTGCACAACTGCACACTTACGTGATCTACGACTTCCTGGAGCAGCTTCATATCCTTCTCCCGGGACCCTGTGCTCTCTTCCAGCTGGAGGTGAAGCGCTGGGGAAAGGGACTCCCCCACTACTTTTAAACCAGAAATGCTGGGAAAACAAACACACAGGACATGAGCACACTGTGGGCTCACAGAGGTCCCACCCAGTGTCACTGGTAGGACAGGCTTGGGTCAAGGGCAGCATGCTTGCCTAGCACATGAGGTCCTGGGTTTAGTCCCAATACCATAGATAAAATACAGGAATAAGAAATAAAGAAATAAATAGCCCTGTCAGGCCCACTGAACTAGCAGCAGAACTAGGGCTACAAACAGGAACATCCCACTGCATGCTGGGATTCCATCTTGAGAAGCAATGTGCTTTGTGGTGCCTGTCAGTCCAGGAAATGCCTGTTAAGCTGTTTGCATGGGCACACAAAGACTCCTTTTCCTGGGATGCCGCGGTCTCTCCTTTCCAGTCTCCCATGGGAGTATGGGCATCCTTGCTGTTTGCCCTACATGTTCACCCCTCTCACAGGCCCCTCACCCCTGGGCCTGGCCCTCCCCTCTCTTTACCTGATATACACTGCTCTTTTGTTCCCAGGAAAGCTGTCCATGCTGAGATTCAGATTATGTTGCCTTTGTGCAGGGGCCTCCCATTGGACCCACTTATGGCAGGGTCCTTATGATTTGCACTATTTCTTTCCTTCAGGTCTATGTACCATCTTGACTCCTAGCTTATTTTCTAGGTTTCAGAGTGCCACAGGAATGTGACGTAATAACACTGTATTTTGACTAACAACATTATATTCTGATGAACATTAAGTTTAGGTGACGTACTTGTCTTATCTATGTGACTTGCTTTAAATCTCAAGTGGATTAACATTTTCTTCTTAGATTAACACAGAGAAATCTGCTATATTAAGGAAGAAGACAGACTGCTCTGGGGAAAATCTTGCCTTCTGAAATGACTATTGGAGACGCAGGGCTGCGGTATGAGTGGTACTTGGCCATGTTCCATCTCTGAACACACAGGTATGATATATGACTTTAAGACTGGGCTACCTGGTTCAGCATGGCTGATTTCTCTCAGCTCCTTGTTCATAGGCCCAGGTTTCCCTCAGGATGAAACAATGAAATGGGTATCTGAGCAGCAGCAGGAATGTTTCTACCTTAGGACTCAACAGGCTTTTAGTGCCTCCTGCTGTGGCCTGGATGAATGTCACCATTGCTCTGGGCCCAGGAGCACTACTGGCAGGTGTCATATACTTTAGGAGATGGGAAGTCCTGAGTACAGGGGTGTACTCCCCAAATGGCACTGTGCATCTAAAGCCTCTTTCTGTTCCTTGGGTCTGTCCAGAATTCTCAGAGAACCATGGGTTCGAAGCAACAAAACTATGAAGAAAACCACCGTTTCAATTATATCAGTTAACGGCCTCAAGCTTTCTAGTACAGTGACGAGCAGCTTGTAACTGGTACTATGTGAGGTGCTGGCAGTGAACCTTATCTGGTTTATAAGCCACCCCCAAACATTACTTAGTTGTATCTTCTTTATTTGAAGTAATTCAACACATTAGGCTTTCTCCATAGAGTAAGGCAGGGGTCTGCGTTCAGAACCTTAGAACCTAGAGCATCTGCCATGTGGGGTAACCCATGCTGGTTTCCAGCAATGCAGAAACTCAGCCACACACTCCTAAGACCTATCTGCTGTGAGTCCTGAATTGGTACAGGGAGCAGCACCAACTTCTTAGGTCATGTTTCCCTTGAGAAGGGACCCAGCTTTCCCTTAATATCTACGAGGCATCAGGGATTAATCTCGTGTGTGCTCTAAGCAGAAGAGCCGTGCAGGGGGAGAGCAGGCTGGGAGGAAGGAACAAAACAGACCACCTACATCTGTGCTAAGACCAGATGAATATAGTTGTGGTTTTAGTTCAGAAACTGAGGCACTTTGATTCCAAGCCTTTTACATATTAGGCAAACACATCACCTTATCCAGACAGGTAAATACCAAACCCTGGGCTTGGTCCTAGGCTCAGAGCCATCAACAAGTAAGCCATGGCCTCCACCCTGTAGTTCAGGAAGAGGGTCAGCTATATACCATCTGCACACATAGTGCAGATCTTCAGGCACTAATGGAGATGACTTTCCCAAACCCAACCTCAGGGACAAGGGAGGAGCCTCTTCGTCACTTGCGACTCCTCCTCCTCAGCTGGTTCCTGCCATCTACCATCAGAAATGTTTCCAATGTTCCCATGTGCTGATGGCTCAAACCATCTCTTCAGGCCTGGACCTTGAAACATAAACTTGGGAATCTAAGGCTGCTCTCCAGTGAATGTCTGACGAGCACCTGAAGCTTGTCGCCCACCATGCACTGAGCCTACCTGCAGTTCTAGCCAGTCCCCAACTTGCTATTTCATCCAGTCCCTCAGGCTGAAGCTTTGGATCAGCCATGGTTCTGTCTTATTCACCCAGCAGACAAATTTCTGGAAGATCCTGCTGGTTCTCCCTTCACTAAATCCAGAGCACTTATCTCCTTACGAAGCAAAAGGAAAGATCTAGAACAACATGAGATCATTTCCTGTGGTGCCAAAACTCAGATATAAAGAGTTTTTCTTTCTTAGAAAAAGAACACTCATGACTAACTTTAATTTCTTTTCTTTCCATGTCACATCTACTCAGAGCAGCGTGGAGAGCAGGGACAGGACTGCCCCAGAACACAGCACATAGCACCTGCTCTACCTGGGTCATCCGTGGGAGCAGCTATAGGGTTAGTCTTCTCCTGGTTAGCACACTGCCCACTAACATGCTGTGTAACTTCTAGAAAAACAAGACCTTGTCATTAAGACATTGGCTAGCAGTGGGGCTCACTGTACTCAAAGCTGCATGGCCTGAGCTTTTGCTTTCATGGTTGCAATGTGGTTGAAGGGCCCAGAGCCCATAGAACTCCAAACTGCCCCGCTGCCAAGTGTGGTACAGATGCATGTTATACTGGCTGCAAGCCAAGACACTTACCCTTGTAGAGATGTATGGATGTGCTGGCATTTTTCTTTCAAAACTGCAAAAATGCCTGCACAGAAAAAAAAAAAGTTTGATGGTACATTTAGGACACTTATTTGTACCACCCAGACCCTTACTTGAAAAATGCTGGGAATGCTACGGGTGTGAGCAGACTCTCAGCAGTGCACACCTTGAGGGTCTGGACTTTATCTGACGTCATCACTGGCTCCTTCCCTCTGTGCTGCTTATTGTCAGCACGAGCAAAGATGATGGCTTCTGAACCAAATGCAGGCTCTTGGCCTCCTCAAGAGTTATACATGTTCAGCTGAGATCACAGGGCACACACTTACTGGTCAGCTCTTAACCCGAAGCCAGTGGACAGCACAGAGATTTTCTCCGATGTTTTCATTCTATTCAGGGAAAGCGTGAGACACACATCTGACCTCGTGAACTGACACTCTGCTGGGGATTCAGGAGTGCCAGCCGGGTAAGGCCTCTCCTTTCCTGTCACTTTAGTTTACTCGTTAATAGTGGCACTGGGGGTGGGGTCATGCACCACTGCACACGTGTGCGGTCAGAGGACAATGTTGTAGAAATGGTGTTCTACCACTGGCATGTGGGTTCTAGGGATCTAACCTAGGGTTGCATGGCATGCACCTTTATCTGCTGAGCCATCTTGCCAGCCCTCTTTTTGGTTTTAAAGGCTGCACTGTTATAGTAAAAGGCCTCTCGCTAAATAAATACTCAGTTAACTTTTTATGGCAAAGTAAAACTTTGTTTGCTGACAAACAGGTTAGCACGGATTAGTCGACACTTCAAAGGCTGAAGGGGAAAACAACATCCAGTAAGGCTCAGCTCACTTCAGCTAACTTTCCAAACACTAGAAGCCAAATGATGGCCCTGACCCAGGTGCCCACCTTTCCTAGCCCCATGCTCAGAGTTAAAGCCTGGCACACAGTTCTGCGTTCTCCACTGCCATCACCCACCATGTCAGGCAGGGGCGAGTTTACCCATCTGAAATGCTGGGATGAGGCGTGGTTCGAATCTTGGTGTTTTAAATTTAGTGGCATTTTCCTAGACCACCTGTTGAATTTTAAACAGCTGTTTAAAATTCGGATACTGGTTTTTGTATTAAGGACACTTGATTTCTAAAGTAATTCAAACTTCTGTCTATAAATAATTTTCTTGGGCTAATTCTTCCAGAAAGCAAGATGCTACCACAGCCAATAGAACAAGCCTTTACATGGCCATACCTGGATTTTCCTCCATGATATTGAGGGCTTCCATGGCGGCCGCAGCCAGCAAGGGAGGCAATGAGGCTGAAAAGCAGTATCCTTGGCCAGACAGCCGCTATGGAGAAACAAAAAGACAGATGTTCTCTCTGGAGAGATTGTCCGAAGGTGCCAAATCCCCACACCCACCTCAACAGCAGTCACTGCACCACAAGGGGAACTACGTCACACTCGTAACAAGACTAAGATGCTTTCTTAAGAGGTGAGGAGTCTACATGTCTGCAGATACTTTGAGCTAGCCTTTAAAAACATGTTTTAAAATAAAAACTGTGCAATAAACTATGAGTTAAGTATTGTATGGAAGCTGCGTTCTGAAGTAACGGTGGGGACAAGGGTCTGCGACTGCGAGTCACTTCTAAGAAGTGTCACCTGATGGTCAACCACGAATGAGCGGCCGCAGCAGAAGCCCCCCACAGATGCGAGAGCGTTCTCCATGTTAGCACTGATAAGGTCGATGTCATCGATCTGCAGGAAGAGCAGAGCACCAGTCACCAACAAGCCCCTCTGAGGATGGTGGTTGTCCTCACTGACTGCTTACACAGTCATAGTCCTAGGCCCTACCCACATGCACTGTCTGCTGTCGCCACACATTTAACTGCTCGAGGCAGCACTCTGTCCTCCTTTCTCTGTGGCAGTTCAGTGCTGAGCGCAGATAACAAAGGGCCTTTGCATTTTACCTATCTCATTCTGGAGGAAGGGTACCCTGCAAGTCCACCCCAGGGTTGTCGTCTGGGCACTAGGGGCATACCCCACGGCACTTGGGCACTGTGGCTCCATTTCCCTGTGGGGAAAGGAACTGGGGCAATGTTATTCCAACTGTTTGGGGCTTTTAGTAGCCTTGCTGAAGCCATTCTCTGTGCTTCTTTTTTGACAGCATGCATGCGTGTCAAAATTACGTATCAAATATAGACACATATACCGCCACCTACACAAACACACATACATATAGCACAATTGTATGTATGTACTTCTACAAATCATATGTAGAATTTTAGATAGTAAAAATGTCTTTAGAAGGACTAAGGAAGTACTTTTCATTGCTTCTGTTTATAAGTGGGCTCTTTTTGTTGGCTCATGAAGGCCTGTTTCCTAACTTTTGCAATTACAGGCATGTGCCGCCATGCCCAGCTACGAAGGCAATCCTTGGTAATCTTCAGAAATGTAATACAAAAGTAGCTGCTTCTAGAAGAGACATGGAAAACCAAGTTTAACACCCTAATCCCATCCTTGGCAAACAGCAACAAGACCAGAGGGAAGATGGGGTTCTGACTGGGCTGACCAGATCCACCCAGAAATCAAAGCCTCACGAGCCCAGATGGGTTACAGTTCTATGAACAGGCTTCTTACAGGGGGAGCTTCCCCAGTGAGAACTCACACTGATCCCATAGTGCTCAGTGACTCCTCGCCCGTGTTCCCCAAGGACTCCAAATGAAAGGCTTTCCTCCAGAAAGATTCTTGCTTTATATTTGTATTTTAGCTTAACCTAGATGTTAAAAAGACAAAAACAACCAAACTTAATACTATCATCATTAGCAACATACAGAATGTGTTTTGAAGAAAAACATTAAACTTGTAAAAGTACTGACAGGTGACCCTCAACACTTCTGAATTCTGTATTTGCAACTTTACCCATCTGTTGAAATCTGTGACCCCAAAATCAACGTCTACCCATTCATCCTTCAGACACTCAGAAGTGGGGAGGTGAGGACACAAGCGAGCACCTGCCGGGGTGCTCCCAGCTGAGGCGGGGTCACTGCTCTCTGACCAAGTGCTCTTCTTACAGCACCACTGTACATTTTCACACCATAGAACCTTGGCCAGAGATGCTGCAGTTCACACTGGCCCTGCTGACTTGCCTTTCAGTACTTAGGCGCAGAAGGCTGAGCAATGCCTTCTGGGAAAGTGTGCACTGGGGAAACTGCCTGCAGCACAAGTTAAGGCTGTGGGCAGGAGCGCAGCGTGAAGGAGTCAACAGTATGAACGAGGCAGAACCACACACAAGCAAGCTACGTCCCGAGCTCCCAGGAGCAACAGCTGTCCTTCCCTCCGTTGCCACGCATGGCACCCCCACAGAATGTACGAACAGTGACCACTAAGAAGCAACTGTCTTTTCATCTCTAAACAACCCAGGTTAGTAAGAGGCAGCATGACGCTAAGACACATATGTGCACAGGCATGCAACGTCTGTTAAGTATTTGACTATATGTAAAACTTCCTGGGAAATATATTTTTTCTCAGCAGTTGTTTTAATTTGGACCCATAGAAATGTTAGAATATAAAAAATGTTTTATGTTTATTATCATGGCTCCTTAGTTTGTTTTCCTCTGACTTTTATTTATTAATTTATTTTTAAAGAGCAGGATATCACTCTGTAGCCCAGGCTAACCTGGACTGGCCTAAAATTTGTGTTGATCCTCCTGTGAGTTCCCTCAGCACTAGGACAGACGTTGCAGGCACAGCATGGATGGCTTGTTTTTCTGTCAGGCTTATAAGAAAATCTTTTTCTTTCAAAAAATATTTTTTTTTGAAACAGCATTTTTCTGTGTAGCTCTGGCTTTCCTGGAACTTGCTCTGTAGGTGAGGCTGGTCTTGAACGCACAGCGATAAGCCTGCCTCTGCCTCCCCAAGTACTGGGATTACAGGCGTGTGCCACTGCACCTGGGAATATTAAAAAACTTACCAACAATGCATTAGGAAGTAATAAATGCTTGTTTTTATGTATTTTCCCCAACGTAAACAGCTGTACAACCAAATTAAAGTACAGCATCATGAACTATTCAATTTTTAAGACAAAGGGAAATTCTTGGCCTCTCACACCTTTCTCTGATTCATACTTCTGCTGCTGTTGGAGCCATACTTTAACTATTACAGGTTCAAATATTAAGTTCTCCCTTCTCCTATAACCACAGACATGCAAAATGTCAGATGGTTTGCTGTCCCATCTCCAAAGTGTCTGATAACTGAGAATTATGGTCTGTTTCTGATCAGCACTGTTAGAGGGGTGGGCGACACTGGTTATTTGTCATCGGAAACACTGAGTTAAGGGACAGATCACCTTTCCACACTGACTTAACAGGATTGAGAGATCAAGTTCTAAAAAGCATGTTTACAAAATAGTAACAATAAATCAGCACTTGAAGTGAAACAGTGAAAGAAAACTGGAATCCAGGCCAGACCCTAACTTGTACTACATCATTTTCACATAGTCAGCACTCCATAGTCAGGTATGTTCCACCACATACCTGTCCATGGGCAGTGCCCTGTAACTATAACCCAATAAAAACCAGCTCTAGGGCTGGCAAGAGGGCCCATCAGCTGAAGCCCACCTACCTGAGTACAACCCCAGAATGCCCATGGTGCAAGCTGTCCTCTGACCTCCACACGAGTACAATGTGGCACAGATTAATCCCCCACGCCACAGAAATAAATATACCAAAATGTGTGTAAAACCCTACTGTAGCAAGTTTTGGCTTATTGCCCCCCCCCCATCCTGTCAGCCTCTGACACCCTTACAAAAACAGAAAGATGAAGAAAAATACATCACTTGACTCAGTAGTTAGGATTCACGTAACATCCTCAGAAGTAGTGAAAAGCTTTACAGATAGCCCAAGAAACCCTTCATTTGAGTCTTTATTCAGCTAATGGACTCCTGGACCAATGCAAGAGTTCACTGGACAGAAGCCAATACCCAAGGGAACACACTATCAGAACTTAGGAGAAAATGTAGGCAGGTCCCAGCTGGTCAGACACTTTTGAGAAAATCAATGATCTGTCTCATAAATACATTCGATGCACTTAGGAAAGAACATTCTTTTAGTCTGCTAGAGAAAACCTGCAGAAAACACTCAGCAGTGAGAGACAGAAGGGTTCCCCTGAAGTCAAGGTGTCTTTTCCCACCACTCTTAAGCACCATGGAGGAAGCTCTACCCAGAGAAAACAAGCAAGGGAGAACAGACAAGAGAAAGAGTAGAAACTTGAGGGAGAAGAAAAGTCTATTTACAAATGACATGGTTCTTTTGTTTTGTGAGAATCTCATACAGCCCGGGCTAGCCTTGGAACTGCCTTGTACTGAATGAAGAACCAGCTTGCCTCCATCTTAGGCTTAAAACCATCTTACAGTAAAGAGAAACTAGGCTTATTCCTGCTTATGATGAGGCCTCTATTTCTCAAGGACTGGGCTATGTCCCACCTGTAATGTTAATTACAAATGGTTTTGTACTGCCTGCTCCAAGAATGGCAATCTGTCTTTGTTTCAAAAGTTGTTTATAAGCATCTGGCAAACCTACCTTTTCAAAAGGTTACATGACCACATGATACCTTGTTATGCCCACCTTGCAACCATGTCTTTTGTTTCAGGAGTCCATGCAGGACTAACGTGCATGCTTATGTTCCACTCCTGTAGCCCCGCCTATTTTGTCCATCAAATCACCATTTGGAAACTCCCTAACCGTGAGCTATATAAAAGCCTTGTCTTTCTCAGATCCAATGCTAACCTACTGAACACCGCCGTAGGGGGAGGCGGCCTGTGGACACAAATGAGAAAGCCTGTTTCAATTAATTGCTTCCTTTAGTTAATTTGGCTGTGATGACTTGGGTCAGCGGTCCTTCTCCCATTTTTGGGATTAATAGTACCTAAGGGTGATCTTGAGCTTCTGATCCTCCTGGACACCCTGCCTTACTCAGACATGATCATATATACTATATATATACATATATGTATATATATAGTATATAATATATTAAAACAGCATATTATTCCTCTGGAATGCATGAATTTTATGTTTTGGTTATGTTTTTATTACATAAAATATAATAAAAGATATATAAAAATGGTTATATTCCTATAAATTAGCAGTGAATGATCTAAAAAGGAATTTGAGAAGACAATTCCATTTAAAACAGAATCTAAGTCTCAGATACTTAGTGACAAAGTTAATGCAGCAGTGAAGCTGTGGCCACCAAGGCTGACTAAGGATCAGAGGGAATGGGACCTACCCACAGACTGAAGCCTTACACAGTGAGATGGCTCTGACTGTGAACTAACACAGGAAGCCACTGTGGGTTTACAGAAAAGGACAAGCAAGCGCGTTCTAAGACTCAAACAGAACTGAAGGGACCTAGACACTGACACAATCTTGAAAAGCAGCAGTAACGTTGCAGAACTCATTCTTCCTGCTTCCAGAGCCTAGGACTAAGTTACAGGAATGACAAAGACAGCACTGACAGCACTGACAGGACACAGATGCACGACAACAACCCAGAGTGCACACTGATCCCTGTGAGCTTAGACAGGCACCTCAACAGAAGAGAAGCTCTGCTGCGTAATACGCAAACGCTCACCAAGGGGAAAGAGGGAAACTCAACTCTCAGAAGAAACAAAGCAGAGATTTTATGTAGCTTCGATTACAAAAACTTTAGAAATGACACCAACAAAACAAAACAAAAACAAAAACTATGAACAGTAAAGCAGGCAACTGCACTTTATCAAAATTAAAAACTTTTTTTGGTGTATGTGAGATGGTCTTACTGTATATCCATGCTTCCTGGAATCCCTTATGTAGACTAAATTCACTGGGATCTATCTGATTCTGCTTCCTGAACACAGTGTGTGCAGAGCCACAGAGCCACAGAGCAGTCAGACCAGGGGCTGTCGGGGTGAGGGGAGGGTGGGGGAGCTGACAGTGACTGCTCAACAGAACGGGCTCTAGTAGGGCCTGGAGCTAGGTGGAGCTGACCGCTGCACAGCGCACACACCGTTCTACGTGCTGTGCACGCTAAAACACATCTCACCATGATGAGGAAAGTCGCAGTGGCTGTGGTTTCTGAAAACAGTGCATTGCTTTTACTGTTATAGGCTCTTTTATAAAACACACATTCCATGTTTTCATTTACACAAAATTCTACAAAGGTTAAAACTAATCTATGAAAGCAGAGAATACATGAGTGGTTGCCTGGGGCCAGGAATGGATATGAGGGAACTTTCTGCAGTAACACAAGTGTCCTGTACCTTGACTGTGCTGGTGACAGAGCGTACCCATACACATCTATCAGGACGTATCCAAATATACACGTAAGTATGTGCATTTTGCTTGTCAATTTTGTCTCAATAAAATTTGTTTTTAAAAACTGAGGATTTGGAGCCTGAACAAGCCATCTCCTGTAACCAGGCAAGACTTCCAGTGGATGACTGGGCCACCAACCCAGTCACAAAACCTTCAACCTACATTTGCCCTACCTACAAGATGTGCTGGGGTAAAGGTGGCACAGAAATTGTGGGAATGGCCAACCAATGACTGGTCCAGCTTGAGACACATGTCCAGAGAGAAAGCCCATTCCTGAAACTGCCTGAAGGGCCAGGAACCAGAGGCTGGATAGCCCAGAGGCCTAGGATAGAACCAAACACAAATGCAAAAAAAAAAAAAAAAAAAAAAAGAAAAAGAAAAAAGTCAATGAAAAGATTCCTAATGACAGTCCACTATGCTCATAGACCGGCCACGATACTCAGGCTGGCGTCTAGCCCAACAGTCACCAGAGAGGCTTCACCTAGCAACTGACAGAAACAGATACAGGGACCCAAAGTTAAACATGAGGCAGAGCTTGGGGAATCCCAAGAAAGCGGGAGGCGGGATTGTAGGATCTAGAGGGGTGAAGGACAACACAAGGAAACCCACACTCGAGTAACCTGGGCTCAACTGTCAGTCAGGGGCCCTGCATAAGACTGGCCTAGGCCCTCTGCACATGTTACTGCTGTGTAGCTTGGTTTTCATGTAGGACTCCCAACAGTGGGAGCAGGGGCTGCCTCTGACAGTTGCCCGGCTCTCAGACCCTTCCCTCCTACTGGGTGGTCTAGTATTAACAGGAGAGGAGGTGCCTAGTCCTAAGGCAACTTGATATGCCATAGGAGGCCTGCCCTTTTCTGAAGGGGAACATAGGAATTGGGGAGAGGAAGAGGAGGGGGGGGAGGAGACGAGACAGGGGAAACTGAGGTTAACTGTGAAAAAAAAAAAAATTCCACTAAGTATTGGTTACTCTTTGAAGGCAGCATTGGCCATTAATGTTACTGACTTTCCTAATGTGAGTATGTTTATGACATAGTATACACACCATGCTTTTATAGTTGTTGTTATTATTAGTTTAATACATATCTACTTACTTATTCATGTATGCGTGCATGCCATGGCATGCGTGTAGAGCTGAAGGACAGCTCTCAGGGGTCAGCTCTCTCATTCCACCCTGTGGGTTCTCAGGTCAGGGTTAACGCAAGCACCTTCAGCTGCTACACCAGCTGTGCCCCAGGTACCACACTTTAAGTGTGGTAACAGAAAGGTCTACCTGCCAGATAGCCAGTGGGCTACTCACCAGTTCTGGAAGAGGGCAAATGGTTCCGGTGTTCATGTACAGGCCTTCCACAACGATGAACCGCCGAGTCACACGGGCCTTGCGAGGATTCTTTGAAAACAACCCCCCAAAACCCAGACATCTTAGTTGTCATAATTCCAAATATAAATGTTACTCCCAAGAACCTGCACCTTGTAAAGGATTTAGTTAAAAAGAAAAAACAGGCCTTGAGAGCCTATTATTTTGACAGGAACACTAGTGAGAAGAAGCACTTTCCTTTCTTGGCCAGTTTTCAGTTCACAGCATCAGCCAGGTGCCCTCACACATTACTGGAGGCACCCTGACAATATTTAAACAGTGTCCCAGCCACACACGGTTGGGAGAAAGCCCAGGGAACCTAATGATGGAGCACAAACTCATGGGTGAGTTACAAGACAAAACTATTCAAAACTACACAGCTAGGATTTGCACATTTCAGTGTAAGAGGAGACATATAAACATACAAGCAGTGGGAGGCTGATGATAACATTATGCAAGAGTCATGGTGTGTGTGTGTATTCATTATACTACTGTATTTTCCTCTGTGTGCTGGCAATCTGTAACCTTCCTCACCTTTGCTGACCTATCAGTGAGTCAGATATGATCCAAATGTGACTTGTCTGCTCAAATCCAAGGTGGCGGAATACAGCTACCTAATTCGAGAGTATGCATCTTCCGACACCGTGTATCCAGAAGGTCACTAACCTATCACACCTGAGAACCTAGAGACAATGCAGGCAGGCGTGGCAGACTGAAAAATACTGAGACCAGACATAAAACTCATCCCCACCTTCCTACTCAAAGATTTCTTACTTGCATTCTAATCATTCATATAAGAACGCCACGAGGATATTTTAGGACCCAGGGGCATTGTCTGCAGAGAAGCACTTCTGCTCTGTGGAGGTGTGCATCACAGTCTCCTTCAGCTCACAGGTAAATGCTTTCAAGATAGCAGCACATATCTGTCAGGGCCACTGGTGGAAAGAGGCCACCTGCATTTCAACACACAGCATCCTGACACCTCCCTTTTAAAATGTCCTGTTCCCTTAGTTTCTGCAGGACTTCCTTACACAGAGTAGGCAGGCACCATTCAAGTACCTGCTTCGGAATTCAAAATATTCAACTTAAGAGCCTTAGGATGAACAAAAATATATGGAAGAATTCTAAAGATTAGTCAACCTAACTAATCTTGGTAACTTTTGTCTTTCTTTTAGATTATTTACCTATATACTATTTTTTCCAAAATCAGGAATTTACTGTAGTAATTTTAGAATCTGATTTTAAAAAACACATTGTGGTCATTTCTAAGTTTTATTAAAACAGTTTTATTTTGTTCTTTTAAAAGATTTGTTTTCATTTCAGGTGTACGCATGCTTTGCCTGCACAAGTGCATGTGCAGTGGCCACAGAGGTCAGAGACTACTCAGATGCTCTGGAGCTGGGGTTACAATGCTGCAACCTGAACCTCAGTCTTCTGAAGAAGCAGCTAAGTGTTGTTGGCCGTGGAAGTAGCCATCTGTCTCTCTAGTGCTTGAACACGGCTTCACTGGAGACACTGCTCTTTTTTTTCCCCCCTTTGGATTATGAGACAGGGTTTCTCTGTACATCCCTGGCTGTCTTATAACTCAGTCTGTAGACCAGGCTGGCCTTGAACTCCCAGAGATCCGCCTGCCTCTGCCTCCCAAATGCTGGGATTCCAGGTGTGAGCTGCCGCCACCACCTGGCACACCTCACTGTCCTCAGTGCTGGAGGTGAGCCGCTACCTTGGTCTTGATTCTTACACTGCATTGTAAGTACAGACCAATTTTTGATGTAATTTCTGCTTACCTTCTACAGACAACATCTCAAGTAAGGAGATACTTCTAAAAATAAAATGTGAAGTTATTTAATAGCCTACCCCTGGCAGGAAAATGAGATATAAATTACTTAGTAAACAAGTGAAATTAAATTTCTAAGATACATAATTTTTTTTCTGATTGTTATCCATAAAAAGTTCTATAGATTATAAATCTTATGAAAACACATAAAATCTGAGTACCATATCTCCAACATCGAGCCAGGAAAACTCCAGCAGACTTGTTCCTTAGTCACACTTTCCAAAACAGTATTTATTCTGGTGGTTGAGACCTAGTACTTAGTCAGAACAAGGACCATCTTTTTAGTCTGTTCAAAGAATTAATCTGTGGGACAGTCTCAACATCAGAATTTCTTTAGCTTTTCTTAATCGTGTAAATATGGAACACTGGCTGATAGCATGTTGAACACAGAACAGTGAGTTTATGCATATTTATAAAGGATTGATCTATTGCACAGGCTGACTCCTAAACAAAGATGACAGACTTCCAAATGAATAATGCAAATATTTGGGAAACTAAAAATAACAGAGAACCAAAGAAGGCGGCGAGTGTTTTCCTTAGTCACTCTAGCTGTGGATAAGTTCCTTGGGAAAGGTCCACCTGAGGGCCTTCCAAGACACTCCATACTTCATGGAGTCCTGTTGCAGAGCCACAGGGCAGCTCGACCTTTCCTGGAAAGTAAGTCGTAACCCTCCCAATGACACTTTCACACATGCTTCCTCTGCGCTGTTCTCCAATCACTATGTAGGGAGACGCTTTCCATCGCCACCCCTAGGAGTGCTCAAGGTGCCCAGCCATTCCCTCTTGAGGGTGGCTGTACCCACAGCAGCTGCCTGGAGCTTCAGAAGGCTTAGGATCTGATGGCATAAGTAGGTATATTCTGAATTTAACCCACGCACCTTGTTCCAGCCTCCTATATTGTGGAGCTGCCATGCAGAACTCAGGGTACCACATCTCCTCAAGGGCAGGCTGCTGCTCTCCCTTCAGCCCCTACGGAAACGCTGCCTCGATGGCGGCCCCTCCCCCCAATATGACAAGGCTCTTCAAGCCAAAACATTTAATAAGCAGGGACACCCTTACTGACTATCCAAATGTTCTCCACAGGCAAGTTTTCAATGACAAACTATCTTTCATCTGTAATTTAGCAGCTTAGGAAGTGCGAAGGGCTGCCTGTTCTCTTCAGAAGGACCATACCTTCTGGTCTTCAATCTCTTGTTCTCGCAGCAGCCGCTCCAGGTCAGCTGTGTCATTGTGCTTAAACAACTTAATGTCGCTGCGTGACGCCTGCAGTCCTTTCTGGATAGCAAAGCAGGCTGCACTGTCCCTGCAAGGGGCGAGAGGCACTAAATTGGGGTGAAAGAGCATTGTCAACATTGTCAGGAGAACGCCTGCTTTTGTAAGCTGGAGAGCCTCCAACTGTTTACCTGAAAGACAGCACATAGAAAGTGTTTGAGTGTTCACACAGAACTGTTTGCTCTTCCCTCAGCAAGTTCTTTCCGCATGGCTACATTAATCTCTTCCATGAAGCACCACTAGCTGTGTCCTGACCTCTGTGAACTCAGGACACATGCTGAGGGCGGCATCAGCACTCACTCACATGCTCCTCTTTCTAAGAGCTTTGGGAAACACCAGTGGTCTCACTGTCAGGGGCATCTGCCACTTGACTCATCACTTCAGTGCTCCAGCATCAGAAACACTGGCAGGTCAGCTGCAGGCAAAGCTGCTGGAAAAGCACCTGAGCACAGCCGAGCCACAGGAAACAGGGTCTGACTTCACTCACAGCTGAGGCGAGTGAAGACCTTAGACTCTGGCCTTTGAAAAGCTATTATGATGACTCCTGCCTTGCTCCCTGTGAACAAAACTTCTACAACACATGGTACAATGAAGTGTCCAGATATTTCCAGTTTGGTGCTGTCAGGGGAAACCAGGACTGTCACCATCACCCAGCAGCAATGAAGAAACTCCGACCTTTGGTGCCTAGCTGACGCAGGGCCTAGGATGGACAGGAATGACAGCAGCCTCCCAGCTTCTCTTCCCCGCTGTCAGCGAAAGCCACCCCAACACACGGCACTAGAACACGGTCATCTACAAAGTCCATGCTCCAGAAACAGAACTGAGCTGAACGGGGGAAAATCACCACGTTTAAGTTTAGAATTTTGTGTTGGGCCACACTTATAGCTACCCTGGTGCACATATGATCCGAGGGCAGCAGGTTAGACATGTCAGTACATACTGGAGCCTTAGACATGAAAATGCCTGCGTTGCACCTGAGCATCACCTCCATCAAGTGCTAAGTTGACAGCACTTTCCATGACTAGCACTGTACTTAAAGCAGCGAGGATAAAAATCCTCAGTGGGCAGTCACTAACGACCTCGAACAAATGAACTAAAATAGAAAGCCTGAGCCAAGAGAAGCTGCAGAGAGAATTTTACAGGGATAGCACCCTGAAAAAGAAAACAGCCTACAACATACACCGTGGATAAGAGGGGAAGACTCGGTGCACAGAAAGATGTAATAAAAACGAGTCCCTGCATGTCAGAGAGAACCCTGCAAAGAAGAGCAACAAGATCTGGGAGCCCCAGCAAGTGATCTGACCTCTGTGTAGAGTTACAAGGAAGGGGAAAGATACTGGAACTGCAGAATGACACAAAAAGGTTGCCTAAAGCTCTGAAGACGGCGGACAAAGCTCACATGGGGAAGGCCAAATGAAGAGTCACAAGATGTACAGTGAAACACATAGCTTCGGCAGGCTCCTGAAGCTGACAATGTATTCACTACCTGACTTGGTATTACTCACTTACCATCTGTCGAGGTGGTCAAGGGATTGTCTTTACCCCTTGCAGTGTGGCCTACGCCTCCATTCATGGAGGTACATATAGAAGCATATAGAGACATGACTTCAGATAGTTGAACAGGAAAAACATAACACAGAAATGACAGGCCTAAGGACAGGGACATCCCTGGCAACAGAGGCTGCCTGAGTGTGTGAAAGACCCCTGAGAGTCAGGGTCACCCATGCCAGGTGTGCTGCTCGTGGGTCATGAGACCACGTCTACCTTGGTCAGTCTAGAGCAGGTATGCCCTGCTGTGTCCCCAGTGACATGCAGGTTTGGGGCTCATGGTGTCACACAGTTTGGCATTGTTGACAGCCACAGGTATGCCCAGGAGGCTGAGTCCATCCATCTGCAGTGACTATGCCGTGTTGAATAGAATCCTGCTCAGTGCCTGACTGTACGCCAGTGACTATGAGGACAAGATTTCTGGGCCTATGGCTGGGGCTGGGAAACTTAACATTTCTAGGTACTCCTGAGTCATCCCTACACAAACCACCAACTATGAGTTTGAGATGACCTTGGGCTT
>CM053760.1:71848027-71869546 GCA_028658305.1 Pachyuromys duprasi
GAGGCAGTCTCTGATTCTTCTGCCTTCTCTTGGGTTCTTTTTCTACGGTGTCCCAAATCTGATGTGTTAGTTTTTGTTTTATCCTTCTGTATCCTGCCCTATTCTACTCTACTCTACTCTAGTCATATTCTTCATTTCTCTGTGTTTTCTAATGAGAGACAGAGCAGGAGTGGATCTGGATAGGAGTAGAAACCATAATCTGGTTATATTATGTAAGAAAAAAATCTATTTAGATAATGCATGTATAAGAGAATAAATTCTAATACTGAGCTGACATATTTAGCCACTCTGAAATCCCGGTTCCTTGTAGCCTTTCAGTTTAGCCTGAGCCTTTAACTCAAGCCCAGAAGAAAGGATGTCAGCTCTGGGGACATCACACCAGCAACTGGCTCAGTCTTAGAGCTTCAAAGACCCCTTAAAATGAGGCATTCTGAGGGAGAACTGGATCCGTAAACACCCTTTACCCTGTCCACTACAGTAGTGCTCACGCCTGGAGGACCAGATCAGCTTCACCACACACTCTGTGCAGAGAGCACTTCCAGCACAGGGAGGGAGCTGAGGCAAGGAGAGGAGTAGAAGCAAATTCATTCCAAGGCAGTGGAGGAGGAATCATGGTGTGTCAACAGAGAGTACAGTGGGTAACGGCAAGTATATGGCTTCTTCATGTGAGGGAGGGTAGGAAGTAGCAATAGCAGATTCCAGGTTAGCTGGAGTCCTTAAAAGGCCCTAGAATTTTGAAAATAAATAGCAGATTCCATTTCAAGCAAGCAGCGACAAGGCAGGCTTGACCACACTCACTGGTTACAACATCTAGGGCTACCATCACTGTAAGGAACAGAAATACACTGTCAACTGGCCACAGCCAAATCACAGCTAAGTCCTTCCTTACATCAACATTCAATAAATGTGGCTTTCACACAACTAAGCTTAAATTCATCAGCAAGTCCTAGCTCCATGTCTTTAACACACAGAGCCTACTTGCAGGTAGCTGCAGCTTCTAGAGAAATGTCACTAAGAAAAGACTTCAGGGAAAATGGCAGCAAAGACTCAATAGTGTCTTACACCCAGGCTGCTAAGCACAGGTCAGTCTGAGGCTTGCCCCCTTCCCTTCTCTACTGGGGTCCTCAGCATTATGGCCTATGCCTCTCAGGTCCAGACAAAGGACCCCTTCAACTCTAACTTTGCCTCTGGCTGGGAGTCTACAGGGTGGGCTGTCCAGGCTGGTCATGGTGAGCTGCTCTCCTTTGAGATCTCCATTTCAGATCACTATGCAGTTTGTCACACCATGCTTTGGAGGAAGGTGCAACATTTTTACTATGCTGAGAGGGCTTTTCAGCTCTCTAGACTCTTGTCACTGGTGATGGATGAGAGTGAGAAGCTAGACATACCATGCCCTGTTCTAGGGCCTTAGAGGAAGACCCTCAGCTGATAGAAATAGTGCCTCAGAGCATGCGCGTCACTGCGTGCATCGAAGGCCACTTACACACAGTAGCTCCAGCATACTAAATTGAGATAAATCAATGCCTTGCCTGGGCCCCAAAGTTTCAGAAACTGTGGCCTTTCCTTCTGTCAAATGCACAGATTTGGCTGGTGTCGGTCTTGCAGAGCAGGTTCTGGAATGGGTCAACATGCAAGAGTACAGAACCTGTTTCTCTTGATTCTGGTTTGTGAGTGAACACACTCCCACCCAAGGGAGGGGACAGCAGGGAAAACTTCCAGGTGCTGTTCTTTGACAGGCCTTGTCCTCTGTGTGTAGATCCACCCAGGCCAGAAGGCTCCAAGTTCAAATGGAGTAAAACTCAAGCATTCCGTTTTATGACTCGCATCAGCAGAGATGAGGCGAGCACTGGGTGGTCTGTGTCCCACACGCCATAAGCCTTCAAGACACTCCAGTCCTTTGTCAAACCTCACCAGAACCTAGAACAGGAGGCCTGACCACTGAACTATCCCAGAGCTCAGGCTGCAGCCAAGCCCTCAGGCTGGGCACCTACCATCAGGTGTACACCCAGACAAGTATGAAACTGTTTCATGCCTCACAATACCCCCTCTGACAAACATGTAACAGCCACACCTTCCTCCAAGGGCTGCTGGGATGACACACAATTTACCATAATTAAAACACACAGAACTGTGCCCAGCTTTGAAAAAGACTGTTCAATTAACTGATATCGAGGAGAAAAGGTTTCACATGGAAAAAGAAAATCTGATTATCCCTTACCTTTCAATGAATTTATGTGAATTCATGGTAGTTAAAGTTTATTTTCTGTAGGTCACCTGTCCAACCTCATTTTTAACGAGGAAACTGCAACTCTCCTTGTTTTCCAAGATTATAAAACAACCAAAGTCACAACAGTTCAAGTTACCATATTTTCTATTAAGAACTTTCTATTTTCATTTAAATATTATTCTTTGCTTTTGAGGGGGGAGGATTTGAGACAGTGTTTCTCTGTGGGCCGTCGCTGTCACAGAGCTTGCTCTGTTGATCAGGCCTAGAACTGAGAGATCCATCTACTCTGTGTGCCCCCCACCCCGTCCCGAGTGCCAGGGTTAAAGGAGTTGCCACCTCAGCTGTGTGCGCCACCTCCGCCCTGATAATAAACAGTACCAAACTAAACTAAACCAAATCCTGGGCTACTGAGAAAGCCTCATAGGTAAAGGCCCTTGTTGCTGGACCTAATGCGCTGAGCTTGGTCCCTGGGACCTACATGGTGGAGGAGCATAACTGACTCTTGGGAAGTGCATTCTACCCTCACAAGAGCTGTGCCTTATGCCCCTCCCCACACAAAAGAAATGATTTTGTTAAATATCCAAGATAGAGGAAAAAGTAGCTTGGCTACCTCGGGGGCTGAGGTAAGAAGATCCCAAGTTAAGGCCATTCTGGACAGGGCTGAGGACATAGTTCAGTAGTACAGTGCTTAACCAGCATGCGCAAGGCCCTGGGTTCAATTCCCAGCAACACACACACAGGCACACACACACTTGCATGCACACCTTTTTCTGAGGGCAACAGTGCTTTGTATTCAAATGTCATGACGACTGTTCCCATATTCAGGATCCTGTGTGATTCTTTCAGAAATGCCGAGCTATGTGTCTGACGACTGCTCCCCACAGCTACAAAACCAGGATCTTATGATCACAAGAAAAGCAGTAGCCAATCCAGGAGTCTGAAGACCAGGTGTTCTTCCTGGCCCTCAACTGCACCCAGGTGACTACCCTCCCACACAGAGAAGGCATTTGCAGACCACCCACAGGAGACTCCCTGCCAGCTCCAGACCAGAATGAAATGGTCACTGAGCCTGCCATAGAGTGATGTCCTTTAACTCAGGGTAAGCCCCAGAAGCCATGGAGGACTATCTGCTTCAGACTGCTCCCAAGGCAGCAGAGGCTAAGTGCGGCTTCCACATACCCAAACAAGGTAAGTGCTGGCGTGGAGAGGCACCAGCACACCACCCTGAACACACAGGCTGATCACCACGAAGTGAGACAGGTTCTCGGCTCCAAACCACACAAAACTGGGTGGGAAACACTCCAATCATGACTCTGTATTGACTTCTAAACCACAACTAACAACACATTATCTGTAAAAATTAGTACATTTGCTATGTGGTTTCCTCAAGATGTGCATGTGTGTGCGCTGACCACTGCTAGAATGTGCTGCTCAGTTCTCTCTGCCAGACTTCTGGGAGGAAGCCCACACCACCCAGATTTTACACAAACTTTAGCTTGGTCACTGCTCCACTGTCTTTCTGTTACAGTAATTGGTAAAAAAGAATTAGAAAAATTATTTTGTCCTTACACGTGTGTGCATGTGCGCAATGTATGCTTGTGATACAAGAGTTCATGTGTCGTGATCAGAGAATGACTTAAGAATCAGTTCTGCCTTCCCACCATGTTTGTTCTAGGGATTTAGCCCAGGCCTCTGGACTTGGCAAGAAGCGCCCTTGAAGGCCTGGGAGGACGCTTTAACAGGTAGAGGTACTTCTGCTACGAGAGGGTTATGTTCATTATCTACGTTAAGGGAGGCTCTAGAAGAGGGAGAGAGCTTTCAAACAGATGCCCAAATGTTCACCAAGGAGGGAAAAAGATGTATTGAAAGCAACGTTTGTGGGCTTGGGGAAAGAAATTCTAAGACTTCAGCTACAGTGCAAACAAACATAACAAGTACATGTCTGCCTCAGGGCTCAGTGGAAGGGTGCCTGCCATGCGCCTGCACACCCCAGGCTACTCAGAGGTCTAAAATCAGCTTGAGATGACTCCAGCAGATTGCTCCAACTTGACTGAATGCTAAAACTCCAAGGGAGGTCCCTATAAATTACTTAAACAATTGCTTCCAGTATAAGGAGGAAACCCCTAACCAACCAAACAGAAAAACCCTGCTAGAAAACAGAAAAGGTATAGATGTGAGTGATCCATGTGCACACAGAGGAAACAGGCAGACGGGTGAGCACTGCCGAGAAGGAACGATCACCCGTCCTACACAGCAGCCTGCTACACATGGGCCTGCAGCGCCGGCCCGCCGAGCCTTCACTCACAGTTTTAGGACAGTTTAGGACAGTTTTAGGACAGAGTGACTGGCTTATAAAGTCATTTTCAAGTACTTCTAAACCCATATATTCACAATATGCCTCTGGTGGCCATTCAGACATCCAAATAATGAACTCCACTTTAAACCTAAAATATACTCATTTGGATGGTTAGGGTGCAGCTCAGTGGAGAAATGTATGCCCAGAGCACACAGGCTGTGTTTTGATCCGAGTCACACTCAAACACATTCTTATCAACACTAAAGCACAGTCCAGCCTATCTAAGAAGCTATTTGTAACTGATACCTGCTTGGGAGAAAAAAAATTAACAAAACAAAACCCAGCCATTGTCCCCAATGGAGTGTCACTTGTGTATCTGCCATACTCCAGGGCAGGTCCCATGCCCAGGTGTAACTGGTGAACACAAAATAAACTGGTTTTGGGGGGGAGGAGTGGACTTTTTTATTCTGTTTTGCTTTGTTTAGGCATTTAAAAAAAATCTTTCCTTTTTCTTTTTTTGAGAGAAAATGAACATGAACTTGGGTAAGATCTGGGAGGAGTTGGAGGAGGAAATATAATAAAAATATATTGTAAAAAGTTTTTTAAATTAAAAAATTTGAAAAAGTAAACGAAAATTAGATCACAGAATGTATAAAAGTTTTATTTTTGCAAAAACAGGAAAATGTGCCTGTATGGAAGTCATCTGCATATGCGCAAGGAAAGCAGGGATAACAAGAAATGACTGTTTTGAAGGCGAAGCTGAGGCTTCCGGAACAAGGACAGGTAGGTTGAGGCCTGGAGTCTGAGCCTGTACTGGATCACTCAGGGAGGACCACTAAGTGAACAGCATCTAGTTTACACCTGATATGTGTCAAAAAGAGAAAATGGGGCCGTTTTCATCTCATTTTCTCTGGGAATTTTAGGCTTGAAGTCCAACCACTCATTTGTTTTAACAACATATCTCATCAGTCTTCCAGATCATCTCCTAAGCAATGATCAAGGCCTCTCGACAAATAAGAAGAAAGCCGTTTGTGTGCTACTCACAGAAAACTAGTCTTGTAAAGCAGGTGACAGCATACAACCTCAGTAAAACGCAATCTTTCCAGTTTTCTAGTCCTACGCCAAGGAAGCAATTCCCTCCTGGTGAAAAGCACACAACCCCCTCAGCTTGCCGTAACCTAGAAGGCAGTGGGAGCTGGGCCGCACTCAGTCCTTTGATTCTGCCATCTGAGGAGGATCTCACACACAATGACACAGGTGACCCTCCTCCTTCGTCACAGAAAGAGAAGAAGCTACAGTCACACCCCTGGAAGCGTTTTCTCACCTTTCTCTATGGTACCTGCTGCTCAGGGCTCTTCGCCAGGCCTGCCTTTGGACCAGGTTATGGTCTGCTGCTAATTCTTGCCAGTGGACAGAGGGAATAGTGCTGTGGCCTGCCCTTTTGTTCCACAATACCATGGCACTAGACATGGATCCCCACATGACTACAAAGACCAAACCCCAGCAGCTGGACCATTCACCAACAAATGGCATGCACAGGTGGACAGTCTTTTCCTACCGCTGCTGTTAGGACCCCTGCAGCACACCCGAGGGCTTCTATAGCCCTTCCCTCCAAAGTCCACCCACACTCCCAAACACAACTAAATGAAAAGCAAGAAAGTGCATACACTCAGCTTGACAGTTAATACACCTTAAGAGATTCAAAATCAAACAGCAACTTCAAGGAAGTCTTAAAAAAAAAAATGCACTTACCAAATGTACCATAAAATCCTCTTGGTCCACAGGTACCCACACCATACTTCTTTAAAGATGCTAAAGCTGCAGCCTGTGTGGAAGCAAACATGCTAATGACTTCCTGTGTATGGTCCAGATGACCTGACCCTCCATATTCTAGCCTCCCACAGGGCTCCTCTTCCCCCCTCTCACGTTCCCCCTTTGTCCTAACTACAGTAATTCTAACAGGGTTTAGGAAGCAGACTAGTAAATAAGACACAAACCTGAAGGAATGGAGAAGTGACATTTGTCTACCTCTGAAAGCCCACTGACCGCCAGGCTTTTCCTGAGGATGTCTGTGTGTCCTGATCCTAACAGGAGCTGAGGCAACTTCCTGGGTGTTCTCTGACTACTACCCCCGTCTGGATTCCTAGGTTCTCTGTCTGTACCCACTTTGAACCCACCAGACACTTCTGCCCTGCGCGGTCCTGGACCAGCTTCTGATCCTGTCAGACACAGAGAGGGAAACACTGCCCCTCTCTGATGACTCACACCTGTCTTTTGTGTCATCTCTTTGGCAGTGTCTTGTTCCACACCTGTACGATGTGCTACTCACCTTCACCCGAGGGTTGACCAGCAACCCAAGAAAGTTGAAGGCAGCAAAGTTTACACATTCTTTCCCATTCACCACGATGTTGTGGGTTGGAGGGCTGGGGAAAAGACAGAGTGGTTCACTTCCACACTCATCTGGGCACATGACAGCAGGCAAAGCACAATGATGTAGGTAGGCATCCTTCCCTATTTGCTCTCCACCCCTTTCATTTGTGCTTTTTGAGAAGTTAGAGAATGGTCAATTAAATGTCAAACACCTTCCCATTAGCTCTGTTCTTTAATACGCTCCTTGTACAACTTAAAACAAAGATGGCGGGGTTGTGGGAAAGGCAGCAGATGACTAGGGTCTGGTTATCAGCACAGATGTGGTGGCCGACCATGCTTCTAATTCAGTACCAGAGATCAGATGCCCTCTTGCCTACATGGCCACTGCACACACGTGGTGCTCACATACACATCAAACACATATACTCAGGCAAATACTCATACACGTAAATGAAGAATGAATCTAATTTTTAAAAATGTATTTATTTATTATTTATACATTATTCTGCCTGCATGCCATAAGATGGCACCAGATCTCATTATAAACGGTTGTGAGCCATCATAACGGTTGCTGGGAATTGAATCAGGACCTTTGGAAGAACAGTTAGTGCTTCTAACCTCTGAGCCATCTCTCCAGCCCTAAATCTAATTTTTTTTAATGGAGATAAATGAATGATAAATTTTTATTTTGAAACTTCAAAAGAGAAAATAGCTAAATAAGCTGTCTAAAAACTAGGATAAAATAATCATGAAGGAATTATAAAATGATCAAGATCAAAGGTAAGAATGGGCAAAGTGAGTTTGATCTTAAAGCATTTTTAAAAATATTGAAATTATCTATAGCAACCCACTGAAAGAATAACTCATCTCTGAGTTACGGCTGAGATGCTCTTTGAAAGGATCCCTCATGCCCTCTCACCCCTCAAAAACAAATTTCAGTAGCCAGCTATACAAGAACTAGATATGAGCACAGCTGAGATGGGGGCAGGCTCTCAGGAAACAGACTCTTGTCCAAGAGAAGGAAACTACTGTGCCTCAGAACCGTGGCTGCAGTTACACTGCTGGCTGGCTGTGTCTATGGTGAGCCTCAAAGGACTGACACACTGCTCTCAGGGACACTATTTATTTTTAAACAGATCTGGTAACTCAGAAATGAAAGAGGTACAAATTTCTGAAAAGCTAGAGAAGAGACAACCTGAAATCAATTCACAGACACAGACACATGTAAAATGCAAGAAGACTCGGCATTTGGGAGGCAGAGGCAGGAGGAGCTCTGTGAAGTGGAGGTTAGCCTGGTCTACTTAGTGATTTCCAGAACAGCAGGGCTACCATAGTGAAATGCTGTTATCAGGAAAACAAATCAAAAGAAAAGAAAAAAAAAACATAAAATATAAAAGAGCCCATAGAGGCATGAGGAGTAGGTGGAAAAGTCAGAAGACCTCGAATGAAAAAGCGGAGAAAATAAAACAAAGCAAGAGACACTGGCGGTGGCGAGAGGCGCTCACCCTGCTCTTGCTCACCTGCCAGTCAAGCAGACAGAAAGTGTGTGAGATGAGATAGCTGAGGCACGAAGAACGCAATGGACACAAGACACCCGAAATAAAGCAAATGTTCGCCATACTAGAAAATAAAAAAGTCATAACGTGTTGTATATAAACAGTGGTATTTTTTTTTTTTTTGGAAAAGGGCCTCACTTTGTACCTTAAGATGGCCTTAAACTTACTATATGGCCCAGGCTGCCCTTGAGTTCCTGAACCTCCTGTTTCTGCCTTCCAAGTGCTAAGACTGATTACAGCTGTGTGCCACCACACCCAGCAACATGGTGTACTATAATATATGTATGAGCAACGTACTTGCAGAAACCTAAAAGACACAGGCAAATCTTAGCAAGGACACAAGAATCACTCAGAAAGGAACCCACTCTTCAATAGCAAGACAATGAATCACAATCACTAAGAGATATCAAGGAAAACAATGTTCTTCATTTCAAAAAGAAAATTAAAAAGAAATCAAAATGAAAAACTGTGAATAGTCAGTATCAAAAGCAAGTATTAGGGCTGGTGAGATGGCTCAGTGGTCAACATGCTTACCACAAAGCCTGATGACCTGAGTTCAATTCCTGGAACTCACTCCTGAAGTTGTTCTTTGACCTCCACTTTAAGTAATAAAAATATTACTTAATGCCAGGCGTGGTGATATATACCTGTAATCCCAGCACTCAGGGAGGCAGAGACAGGCAGATCTCTGTGAGTTCCAGGACAGCCTGAGCTACAAAGTGAGTCCAGGACAGCCAACACTACACAGAGAAACCCTGTCTTGAAAAAAACAAACAAAAAAATTGCTTAAAAGTGTCAAAGTCTTTTTACAGCACACATTTAAAGCACAGGTATAGCTGGACAAACTTAGGAAGGACTAACAACCTTGAGCAGCGTTCATTACCCCTTAGCTACACTTTCTAAAGCTCTAAAACAACAAAACTCACTGGGGGCAAAGCCAGCCTAAGGAAAGAGGAGGCTATGGAGCCTGTGCCTTGCCCAGTGAATGGGTACATTCACATAGGCACTGCCCCAGGCCAAGCACAGTGTTCTCTTATGAAAGAAGTAAACACAGCATCTTTCAAAATCTACAAAATTCTGCTTGTTCCTGAGGTATCAGATAAAAACTGAATAGTTACTAGAAACAAATAAACAGGTATAAATAGTGTTCAACTCAATTAGTGAATTTAAACATGCAAAAAGGCAAATCCAAACATGACTCAATTTAAAAATCACAGACACAGAAATGACACTGGGTAAAGTTCAGCATGGATATTTAAACTCTTAAAACCAAGGTTAGAAGGAACTATTCACAAATTGATAATATTCTGTATCTAAAATATGTAGATAACAAGGCAGACAATGAAGGCACTCTCTTTCAGAACAGAAACTAAAGCTGCTTATTTCTTAATGCTCAGCTTATCACAACAGCCACACTGTGTGTCTTGCAGCTGTTTGTGCTGAGGCCACTTACGTAAACAAAATCAGTCATGCTATCACCCGCTAGGCCCTGGTTCATATCACATACAGATTGCAGCCTACTGAAATTCCTGGAACTGACATAGGACAATGTGTAATAAAATATGAAGCAATAGTAAGAAAAATATTAAGGAAGGAATGTATGACAGTCATCTGAAAGGACTGCTTAGTGTTTTAAAGGCAACCCCAATTACAATTCTACTAAAATTCCAAAGAAATCTCACAAACTTCAGTAATGACATTGAAGGGGAAGTTGTGCATGGCTCAGTGAGTTCAGAGACGGCAAGAAGGTCCTCAAGGAAAACCCTGTTAACACCAGGCTTGGCAGTGGGACAGGAAGGCAAAGCCAATGAGAATCGGGCAGTTTGACAAGTGGGTAAAGTAGGATAATAAGTGACCCACAAACTACTGGGTCATGACCAAGTTGAGAAACGATACACAAAGGTGAATTCGAGACTTTATGGAACTTAAAAGACACTTTAAAAACGACAGATGCCACCTGGAGGAGGATGGCCCCAAAGACACCAGCTGAAAAAAACGTCCCATTTTGAATGGCTTCTGCAGTATGAGATTCTTAGAACAGCCTGGTCAGTACAGAGGACACATGAATATCGTCAGGGTCTAGGGACAGGGAGGGAAGTGGGAAGGAAAAGGCTTTGAATTTGCTTTAGGAGGGATGAAAATGTTCTAGTGAAGTGGCCTACCTCTGAATACAATAAAACCTACTTACTTTAACCGAATATTTTAAAAGAATAAATTTTAATGCTACATGGATAGCTCAGTAAAGCTTGCTTTTAAAGAAAAAACTAAAGTATAATACGTTCCTGTGACTGCAGTACCAGAGCAAACAGGGATTACACCAATGCAGTAAGACTCAGTTTCTCAACACCAATAAAACCTCACTCAAGACAGCATCACAGCTCAGCTAACACGCAAGGCCTGGGTTTAGCTCTTAGCACAGCAAAAACAAGCAGGCTGGAGAGATGGCTCAGCTCTATTACGAAGAGCAGAGTTTGGATCCCAGCATCCTTGGTGAGCAGCTTCCAAATGCTTGCAACTTTAGCTCCAAGGGATCCAACACCCACTTTTGGCCTCCACACATACATGCACATTTACATATTCTCTCTCTCCCTCTCTTTCTCTCTCTCTAGTCACAACTAATCAAACTAGAAAATGTAAAACTATTGTGTTGTCTCCTCCTAGTTCTCACTGAGCTACAATCCTAGCCCATTTGTTGTTGTTATTATTATTAATTTTTTTTTGAGGGGTAGGGGAGGCTGCTTTGAATTCACTCTATAGCCCAGGCAGGACTTGAACTTGAGATAAAGTGGACTCAGACTCCTCAACAGCTGAAATTCCTATCTACAAGGCCTGGCCTCCTGTGGACTTTGTAAACAATGCACATAATGCTCTTGGTTTTAATAAAAATTGTTGGAAAAGGTTAAGACTGCATGGTAAGGATCAGCAAAGTGAACACGTGTGAAATGAACACAATTTTAAGATCAGCATGAGACCTGTTCAGACTCTCAGGGGTCTGTCCATTTGCACTCCAATAACGTAAAGGAGAAAACAGGACAGAGGTCCGGCGCAATGATGCGCCTATAACCCAGTGCTGGGTTAGGTGCGAGCAGGAGGATCACTGGCCCAGCAGCTTAGCCAAAGACCGTGACCGCTTTACATTCAGTGAGACACTGTCCCCGGGGAACAAGGCAAAGAGTGGCAGAGAAAGACTCAACCATTAGCCTCCAAACGTGTGTATATGTGCACACTGGAAAGAGAGAGACAAGTAAAAGGTGAGGAGAGAGATACAGAGAGAGGGGGAAGAGAGGAAAGAGAGGTAGAGAGAAGGGGAAAGAGGTAGATAGGGTAAGGAAGAGAGAGAGGGCGAGGAACAAGGAATAAAGAGAGAGAGAGAGTGAGGAAAGACAGGGAGAGAGAACGTAGAAAGAAAGAGAGGGACAGAGGTGGGGGAAGTCTGATATAGGAAATAAAGTTTTCAAGCCAACAGACAAGACTACAGACCACTCTGAGCACAGGAATGGAGCAGAACAAAAGGTTCTAGAAAAGAAAGAAAGCCCAACAGATAACATGACTGCACAATGGAGACTGTACTGGCTTAGAGGAAGACACAGATTAACTACAGACTGCCAGAGAGAACAAAAAGTAAAGCAAGGATGGCGTTTAACTCCAGGAAAAAGAGAAGTTCATGAGAAAGAATGCAGCCACCCGGCACTGGCCTCTTTGATGGCAACATAGGCAGACTCAGAACTAAAGGGAAGGGAGGAGCAAGGCCAAGCGCACGCAGCTGCAGGGCTCCTGCTGCAGACACCGTGGGTGCTGAGACACAGTGAGAGCCACAGCGCAGCATATGCTCTGGACCGCCTTTCCCTCATCTGTGCTAAGACCTGACAGAGGACGCTGCAGTCCTGCGGACAACGAGTGCACCTACATTTGTAGCCAGGGTTTAGTCCCACCACCGTCACAACCGAGGGGGAATCAAGAAACACGAGTGCAAGGCGGGGGAAGAAAGACGGGTTTTGTTTTGTTTAGTTTTTTTTTTTTTTTAAGGAAAAAGAAAAAGATAAGTTTTTAATAATTAAGAGTTTTAAAAGTTTCAAATTAAGAGTTTTAAAAGATTCCATGACCATCCCTCAAAAAATCTGAAATCTACAGCGGTTACTCAAAGAAATGCCTTCATTTAATAAGGGAAAACCACATTTCACAGGCTTTGGAGAACAGAACCGAAGCCGGAGAAAGCACTAAAGTGCAGCAAAGCCAAGTAAGTTACCCGGAAACAATGTTGTAGCTGAGCGCAGGGTGGTTTTTCGAGACAGGAGGGACGAGAGGTTCTGGTTGCCACTCTTCAATCAGCTCCTCCTTTTCCTACGGAGGAAGAAGCAGTAATTAACGTGCAGCACAGTACAGGCATCTCACACTGTCTCTGCTGACGCCCACCTCCACCCTGCAGCAATGAGCAGAGCACTTCCAGAAGCTGCTGCATAGACGAAAGCCATCCTTCCTGAATTCAGGGTGCCTACTGCCCTCACCTTTTTCCTTATTATAGCTCAAACCTCTTTTTCATGCAGTTTTTAGGTAATATGACAACTTGAAATCTTCTGTGCTCAGGATTTCTTCATCCTTACCACACCTAACACATCAAAATTCTACCTGGGATGTGACTAGGTAGGATGATTTCCAACTCTGAACCTCCTCCTCTAGGTCCAGGGACATAACTCACATAACCTGTGTATACACACTGAAGTCCAGAAGCTGTGCACATGCCCCCAGACCACCCACTAACAGGCTGCTGTCTCCTCCAGTGCGGCTTTAGCCCACTTTCCTCAAACTCTGTCTACTCGGATGTCTAGCCCTCATTAAGCATGTTAACTGCAGAGTGGTGCTTTATTCCTTTTTAGAAAGATGTGGCACACACCATGAATAAAACAAGCCTCATTTCTTACCTTGGCTGTAAGATCAGAACGCTCCTGCAACTTGTAAGTTTTAGAGAAAACAAGTCTGATTATCCAAAGTATTAGAATTCCTTCCAGGATAAGATGATATGCTGGAGCCTGAGAGAGAAAAGCAAAGACAAAATAGAGAAACCAAAGAGGCTATTCCAAAGCCTGCATGGAAATTAACCCCCCACAGAGCTGCCTCTCCTGGACTTCACACTATTACCACACAAACTTTACTGCCAGGGCTTCCTTAAAGGCTCTTCATGTCTTTCCCATCTTAACAACAGGCAATCACTCCATCACATGAAAAACCCCTAATACTTCAGCTTTAAAATCTTCCAGAAGATGGGTGTGGTGGCATATGCCTGTGATCCCAGAGGCAGGCGGATCTCTGTGAGTTCGAAGCCAGACTAGTCTACAAAGTGAGTCCAGGATAGCCAAGGCTACACAGAGAAACCCTGTCTCAAAGAACCAAAACCTTTCCAGCAAATGAAAATGGTAAGACCTGACATGCAATCCCACCACTTAAAACAACAAATCATGTCTTTCAGATAATTTAAACTTTGATTGGCAGGAAATGACTATAACAATACACCTGAGCACACCTATCACCTCTGCCCACCCACGGATAGGTTAACAAAGTAATGTGGAAACCAGCTTCCATAATTTGTAAAGTTTTGCGCAACTTACTGTATTTTTTTTCTGCCCCACTAAATCTCCATAAGTCTTAGATAATACAGTGTGGACTGTGGGTTGGGTGACAGTAAGAAATGCTTAAAGCAACTCAGCTCTCTTTTCTTTAGGCTGCCCAAAGTATGTACCATGTAGACAGTCATAGAGATATCTGTATTTTATTTAATTTTTTATTGATTTATTTTTATGTGTATGGTATTCTGTCTGCATATTGTCTGCATGTATGTTTGTGTACCACATTGGTGCCTGGTTTGCAGACCCCAGAATAAGACTCTCCTGGAAATGGTTACAAATGGCTGTGAGCCACCATGTGGGTGCTGGGAATTGAATCTAGTCCCACTTAACTGCTCTTAACTGCTGAGATGGTCTGTCAGCTATTGCAGTATCTTGTCTTTTACATATTTTCAGGGTAAAGGCCTGAGTTTATCTAGAAGAATCTAGACACCAATACCCCTTCAAAACATTAGTGATTCTATTCCAGTGGGTTATCACCAGAAAAATCATTGAAAACAGGCATGGTAAGCTGGGTGTGGTGATGCACCCTTTAATCCCAGTACTTGGGAAGCACAGGCTGGAAGATCTTTTGAGTTTAAGGCCAGGATGGCCTACATAGTTGGACCCTATCCCAAAAACAAACAAACAATACAAGAAACAAAATATAAACTCGGGCCTTTTGCTTTGTTTTTGAGACAGATCTCACTTTGTAGCCATCGCTGGCCTGGAGCTCACTATGTAGATCAGGAGTGCTAAGACTAAAGGAAGGGGCCACCTCACCTGGCAAACCCAGGCATTTAAAAGTTAGGCATGGTGGTGTGTGCCTGAAACTCCAGGAGCATTTGGAGCACAGGCTACAGTGAGGTTTTATCTCAAAATGCAAACACATACTTACAAACTTAAATATAAAAACAGATTAACAATGAGGCAGAAATAAGTGATTTCACCATAGCTAAAGAACAAAGAACATGCCAGACTATGGAGAATGGAAAACTGCTGCCAAATTCACACGTGAACTTTCAAGTCAATGTGAAAATAGCTCTAAAACTACATAGATTGATCACACACACACCTGTATTCTTCAGGTATACCATACAAACCTCAAATTCTACAAAATACACAGAAACTAAAAACAAGAACGGAAATATCTCTTTAAGATGACTTAAAATTTATGCTAACTCCTCTTAAAATTAATTTAGAACTCCAGATAATCTTGGTGTTCCCAATAATTGGACGAAAGCAGGCAAACATTTATACAACTCAACACACAGGCAACCCTACAAAGAAATTGCCCTTAGAAGAAAACCTACCCGTCTAGGAAATTACTCAAATAGTCATAAACACCAGGTGTCTGTCTCTCTCTCTCTCTAACAGAAAATTACTCACTTATTTAACTAGAATAGGAAAATCAAGTCTGCTCTCTCTCGAATATTCTTCATGAAGAAATTCCAGGTAGCTCTTATAATGGGAGCATTATCATTACCCGGCCCAGTAAACAGCAACTTTTGGAACCTTAGCAAAAGAAGTGAAATTCCCTTCCACTCAACATGAGCTCTCTATGCACTGGGATCAATCTGTTTGCCCTCAGCATGGTCTCCGGTCCAGTACATATCCACTAGTCATCTATGGCTTGCGACATTTTCACTAAAGTGCAATTACAAATTAATTGTCACGTAGCCTTGGCGACTGCCCTATTGAAGAGCCCTGAGTTAGAAGATATAGACAAGTTCTACAGGACATAGCACGATAGCTCAGTTTGTCCAACAAACCTAACACCGGTATTTGTTTCTCAGATTGTCTTACACAGCTGAATAAAACGACCCACACCGTTCAACCATTCTTTAAAAGTCTTTCAAAAAGCTATGTGTTTATAACAAATTGTGAGCAAAAGAATGGCCTCATTAATTCCCGATTATTCTTCTTTTCTAAACTACTCTCCCACGAGGCCTGGGCAAAGCTTACAATTTCTGATAAGGCATTCCTCACACCTAAGACTGCCCACTCCCATCCACCCCGTCTCTCCATCAGTTCAATTGTGGTCTGAGGACCTGCGTGTCCTCGGCACCACTCCCAAGAACTGCTTTCCCGGGACCCTGCAGGCACCCAGGGGCGAGTACAGCCAAGCCCCGTGCCTTGTGCTCCCGGGGAGCAGGAAGCACCGCGGTTCGGGTCGAAGTGCGCTAGGCCCGGGCCCGCGGGCTCGCGGGAGGCTCGGGCGGCGGACGCACCTCGTACAGCGCCTGCACCATCTCCACCAGCACCCACTGCTCCGCCACGGTCGCCATGGTCAGCCACCCGACTTCCGGCAGGCGTGTCAGAACCCTGTCAAATAGTGTACGGCGCAGTCTAGTGGCGTCACGAAACACCGGGGGCGGGACTTCCGGAAAGTGGGCCGTAGCTTCCCCGCGCGAGTGTGTTGTAAGTGAACCGGGACTGAGGTTCCGAACCCCTGAGGTTTGAATTGCGATAGCAGTGAGCTATGGACTTTGTATTGAGAGAATCAACACGAGACCTTTATCCTTGGCTGTCGGCTGGGCTCAGGGTTATTAAGATGGAGGAAATTAGGCCCACCGTCCTGGTCCCGGCCTTTATTCCTGGCAGGCGGAGGAAGGCGGATCTTTTTGAGTTCTAGGCTAGCCTGCGGTGCATGGGTAGTTCCAAAACAGACAGGGCTACACAGTGAAACCCTGTCTCAAAAAACCAACACAGAAAAAGTAAAGAAAAACATGAAGGAACTATACCCTTCCTTTAAAAATAACAGGCAATCCAATCATACAACATTATAAAAAATACCCATAGATATTTATGTAGTTTGCCCCGCAGAGAAGTCGGGAGTCTTATTCCATAGTATGGGTATGTCTGGCTATTCTTATGATAAAGTAAAAAAAAAAAAAACTGCTACCAACATTTATATACCAAGTTTCATGTGCACACCAATTTGCATTTCCTGAAAGTTGTCTAGAAGTGTCATTGATGCAGCTTTTTCTTTTGGGGGGAGGGGTGGTAGAGATAGAAGTAAACTGGGGCAGGAAAGAAAGCTCAGTCAGTAAAGAGACCAGAGCTCAATCTCCAGGAAAAAAAGGAAAAGAAAGATTCCAGCTTTGGGGAGGTGGAGTAAAAAAACCTCTGGGGTTCTCTGGGACAGCTGCCCTAGCCCACTTGGTGAGTTCCAGGCCAGACACAGACTGTGACCCCAAAAACAAGGTTCATAAATGAAGGACATTCAAGTCTAAACACACAAACACACACCCCTGTAAATATTCTCCACCCCCATAAAAATACCCACACTTTTTCACGATGAGTATCCCAGTTTTACATTTCCACTAGCAACACTATTCAGTTTCTTTCCACCTTCACTAGGATTTATCGCTTTTTAAAATACCAACCATTCTTACAAGTGTGTGTTTACATCTCGTTTTAGTTTGTTAGTTTTTTATGTTTATTTGACATCAAATAAGGCTATTGTTTCCTTTTTAAAGATTTATATGTATGAGTGGTTTGCCTGCATGTGTGTATTTATACTGTGTGTGCTTGGTACCTATGGAGGTCAGAAGAGGGTGTTGGATTCCCTGGAACTGGAGCTCCTGTAGTCTTGAGCCATGTAGGTTCTGGGAATTGAACTTGGGTTCTCTGCAAAAACAGCAAGTGCTCTTAGCTGCTGAGTCATCACCCCAGCTACCAAATACAGCCACACTTTGGTGAAATGTATTCATAGCTTTCCTCTATTTTCCAATTGGATTACTTCTGTTTTGCCGTTCCATTTTGAGAATTCCTTGTATGATTCTAGATACTAGGCTTTGGTTGGATATGTAGTACAGTAAATATTTCTATTCCCTAAAGCTCTTATGTTGAAAACCCAGTTTTAGCACAGTGATGCTACCATTTGAATGTCTCTTCTAAGACTCATGTTGGAATTTAATTAACAGTGTTAAGATATTAAGAGGTAGGGCCTTTAAGACAGGATTATGCATGAAGGCCCCAGCCTCATAAATGGATTAATATTATGCCATGAAAGCAGATTAGTTATCACAGTGTGGCTTTGTTTTATAAGCCAGTTCTTGTATGTTCTCACTTGTCATGTGATGGCCTCTGGCAGGTTGTGACACATTAGGAAGGCTCTCACCAGATTCTAGCACCAAATGCTGTACTTTCTGGTTTCTTGAACCATGGAAGTTCTATTTCCTGTCTTTATAAGTTAGTCTGTGAGGAGAGAATGGAGGAAGATAAGTAGTATTAGAAGTTTGGGGCCTTGGGAGGTGGTCAGATCATGAGCACTCACACTTAGGGCCAATGCTTTAAGAGGTCCCAGAGAATCCCTGTCTCCTCCTGGTCCTTGGCAACCACCTTCCAGCTTTATTTTCTTAAGAATTTAGTTAGATATCTCATACATGAAACCAAGTAGTATCTTTGTCTTA
The DNA here is from genome assembly GCA_028658305.1 of Pachyuromys duprasi. NCBI lineage: Eukaryota > Metazoa > Chordata > Mammalia > Rodentia > Muridae > Pachyuromys > Pachyuromys duprasi. The sequence continues at coordinate 71,866,492 of CM053760.1, forward strand.
TAACTGGCTTATTTCACTTATAAATAATGTCCTCAATTTCAACTCTACTAGAGGATATGACGAAATCCCTTATTTTTAAAGGCTGAGGTCCCTATGTGTAAACCATGTTTCCTTTCTTCACGTGTTTGTGGCCATCTAGATGGTTTTTTACCTCTTTGCTATAATGTGAAATATTGATTTTTCTTTTTAAGCAGGGTCTCAAATAGCATAGGTCAGTCTCAAACTCTCTATATAACCAAGGATTACCTTGAACTCATATACCTTCTGCCTCTGCCTCCTCAGTGCTGGAATTACAGGCATGAACCATCATGGCCAGATCCAACCCAGAACGTCCCAAAGGCTAGGGCAAGTACTCTACCAACTAAATTGAACCGCATATTTTGAATTTGTAAAAATTACCTCTTTCTCTTTGTCTCTCACCGCATGTGCTAGTGAGTGTGTAGGAGTCTGTCCGCTCCTTCTCTGTGAGACCCAAGAATCCAGCTGGAGTCTTCACGCACCCACTAAGCCATCTTGGTGGCTCCTTGTATGAACACTCATACACTTGTGTGAACTGACTTCCTTCTCAAGTGCCAGAGACTGAATCAGACTCCTACTGATAGGCAAACACCCTACTACTGAGCTAACCAAATTATTATATATCTTAGTTCAGTGGTATGTCTGTTACTAGATATGCTACTTTTCTCCTTGCTGTGACAAAGTACCTGGCAGAAGCCGTTTGAGGAAAGAAAGACCTACCTGGGCTCACAGTTTGAAGGGAGAGCTGCCATGCTCTCCACCTGCAGGGGAGAGCATGGCAGCAGGAGGATGAAGTGGCTGGTAACACTGTGTCCACAGTCAGGAAACGGATAAAGGCTGGTGCTCAGTTTGCTTTCTCTTTTATTCCTTTCTATGTAGTTCAGGATCCCAGCCAACAGAATAGTGTTGCCCACACTCATGGTGTCTCTTCCTGCCTCACCTAAACCTCACTAGAAATGCCCCCTGGTGTGTTTCCGAAAGATTCCAAATCCAGAACTGTAGGCAATGGACATTAACCGCTACAGTTTCACTCCTTGTCAACATGACAATGCAGTATGTCAACTTTTAAAACATAGTATCCTACCTGGTCTTCAAACACCCATTTACATCCTATAAGGTAAAATCTATTCGTTACAAACTTTCTGGAAGTGAAATTGCTGCTTTATGTGGTAACTCTATATTTAGTATTTTGATGAAATGCAAGATTTTAAAACAAAATTTACTGGAACACTTGGCATGCCCACAGGCAGTATTTGAGGTAAATATATGCTACATACATGTTTCATGTTTTGCTTCATATCTAATATATATTTGATCCACCTATTGAAATATTGCTCTTTAGAACTAAACCAGCAACTCATGTGCCAAGAAAGAAGTAGGGCTGGGCACAGTTTGCACAACTGTAATCCCAGCACTCAAGGAGGCAGAGACAGGTGGAGGTCTGTTAGTTCAATGCTAACATGGACAACGAAGGCTAAGCTGCATAGAGAAAGCCTGTCTCAAAAAAAAAAAACAGCAAAACAAACAAAGAAGTTAAAAACATTATGTTTAAATACTTCACGAAATAGTTTACAGTTTGTTAAATACTTAGTCTCACTGACATCTCTTCAGCGAGCTCTGAGAATATTCCAGCATGCATCTACAGTAGACAGCCATGTGCTAACAGGCACTGCTTTCTGATACTGTATTGTGTGTCCAACTGGTGGCAGGCATCCTGGCGAACTGGAAGTGATGTGCCATGGTTATGATTGCATTTCCCTAATGACTACTGACGCTAATCATCTATACTTATTGCCCACCTGAAGAAATCGCTTTTGAAATCCTTCATTCAATTTTGAACTACATCATTTATATTTTTTGTGTTGTGTCTTATTTGGACTTTCACACTGAGTAAATATACAACTTTCTTCAGCTTTTTAAATTACTCTTAGTATATCTTAGAGAATTTCTCCTCATTGACCCTCTGTTCTTCTGTTTCTAGATAGTTATTAAAGTATTTTAGATATCCTGAGTTTATCTTCTATGTTTCTCAAGGTTACACTCTGCCTCAGTTCCCTTCTCCATCTTTTGTGCCACACACAATTGGTTTGGGCCAGAATTCATCTTTTAGTCATTTTTATAATGTTACTCAACCATCGAATAATTTTTAAGGATTTAGTATATATTGTTCTTGTTGAAATTCCTCAGTGTCTCTTTATTTATAATGCTCAACTCTTCTTTCATAAGACTACTTTTTCCTCTTCACTTACCATCCAGGCAATATCTTGTGTCCCCACTGTAAGTCTGTTTGAGGAAACAGTGGGGAAAAAATACACAATCAATAAAAAATCTCTTCTGGATGGTGTACTCTCACAGGGACCCTGCACACAAACAAGATAGACTAAGAAGTCCCAAGAAAGGCTAGAGAAAAAAATACAAAAGAGGAATGTGAAATTGAAGTCAGCGTGGTGGTTTTAATAAGAACGGCCTCTATAGGCTCACGTATGTGAATGCTAAGTCATCAGGGAGTGTCACTATTGAGCAGGTTTAACAGGATTGGAAGGTGTGGCTTTGACAAAGCTGTAGTGAGCTTGTTGGAGGAAGTGTGTCACTGAGGGTGGGCTTCCAAATGCTACACTCAGCCCAGCATCTCTCTCTGCCTGTGGTTCAGGATGTACAGCTCTCACATACTGCTCCAGCACCTTGCTGTATCCACCAAGCACCCTGCCGTGATGATAACGGACTAAGCCTCTGAAACTGTGAGTCAGCTCCAATAAAATGCTTTCTCTTCTAAGAGTTGCCTTGGTCAATAGAACAGTGACTCAGAAGTGTGGGGCACGTGGACCTGACCACCAGGGGAACTGGCATGCAACTCCTGAGGTAGAGCTTGTTCAAACTGGGAAATCCTCATCCTTGAGATGGCAGGAGAAAAGCACTTCCAACCTGCTTCCCCAGGGCACGTACCGTAAGCTGGTGACCCCCAACTCTCAAGGTAGTCACAAGTAGTCCCTGTAGCCAGCACCTGTGTGCAAATACAGCAACACCAACATCCCAGCCA
>CM053760.1:71870046-71885407 GCA_028658305.1 Pachyuromys duprasi
GTCACCTCCTCATGTGATGTGATTGTTCCAGGCCTTTACTTGGCTACCGCATCCTGAAGGATGAGAAGGCTCAGGGTAGAGAGTCCTAGAAGAGCTGTGCTGACCATGGTAGTTTTGATCCTGAGCCATTATTGCAATTTTAGTTTTGTACATGGGTTAAGTACTTCACAGAAGTAGAAAATTATTTCCTCTGTGCTCACTAATACACCTCCAACTTTCACCAGAGTGTGTGGCTTGCAGCAGTTCCTTGAATGTTACCTCTTAATTGTGGGAGATTAAGAAAGAACTCAGGCAGGCAGTACAAACCCCTTCCTGGTCTGTGTTCTCCCTTTTCTTTGACTTGCAGCCTGGGAAACCCTCCTCTTGTCTGCTGTGAGGTGTTGGTGGGATGGCTACTTGCTCTCCATTTCACAGAGACCTGCATGGAAATGGCAAGCCTGGGTGTGCCAGGGACTCCTCATTGTCAAGTCTCTCTTGGTCTGCAGATCACTGTGGACCATGTCTCCAGAAGGCCTGCAGAATGAGATCCTCATTAGATCAAATCCAATGGTCTTTTGAATAAGAATGACCCCTGTAGGCTCATATGTTTGAATGCTTAGTCCCTAGGAAGTAGAACCCTTTGAAAGGATTAGAAGGATGAGGAGGTATGGCCTTGTAACAGCAAGTATGTCACTGGAAGTGGGCCAGGCCCATTCGCTCCCTCTTTCTCTCCCTCTGGCTTTTCCTTTCCATGTCCCGCCCCTCTTCCTCCACTCTTTCTTTGTCTCCTGACACATCATGATACAGCTCTACTTCTCCAGTACCACATCTGCCTACTGCCATACTGTCTTCCATGATTATAATGGATTAAACCTTTCAAACTGGAAAGCAAGCCCTAATTTAATGATTTCTTTTCTTAAAATTGCCTTGATCATAGTCTCTCTTTGCAACAATAAAACAGTGACTGAGACAGACACCATGCAGCACGTGCTGGCTCTTTTTAAAAAAATTATCTGTATGTGTGTTTTCTCTAGAAGAGGGCGTGGGAGTCTCTGGAACTGGAGTTATAAGTGCTTGTGAGACCTGACACTCCTGCTGTTGCTTTGCTTGAACTGCCTCTTGGTGGCTTCTGTGAAAAATATGTTCCCACCACACTATATGATAAAGCAGTCACTTCAAAGATTAAGAAAATTCACTAGTATTTATTCTTCCTGCAAAGCAGTTGATTTTAGAGTGACACTTTTGTTCAAGTTCCTCTCAAAAAAGGACAGCTATACCGCACTGTCCTTCCTTGTCTGTTGAAAAGCGCCGTTATTATCAGAATGACGAAAGGGTAAAATCCAAGTGTTTGGCTAAGTTGACACTGGGGACTGATGAAGCATGCGAGGAAACAAGCAGATTCATTGTGATCCTGCTGAGGTGCATCTGCCCACACTCATGCTTTGCATCAGTCTCTCAAGCCTGGAAAAGGATTTTTAAAAGGAGGCTATTGGATTCTAATTTGTTTGTCCTGTACCTTTATGCATTTTTTTGGCTGATAAAATTTGTATTCATATGTTCACCGGACGGAGTGAACTCTGGCCTCACTTAACTATATATTCAGTAGCTCAATATTACAGAAAAACCTTGCAACCAACCATCGATTCAGCCAATAACAGCAAAGAAGCCTCAGCCAATCATAGGCTAAGACCATATCACATGTACCCTCCTTGTGGCCAATCAGAGTGTTTCTGAACGGTTTGTGCCTTTTTGGCAGTTTAACAGCTGTGCCCTCAGTGTGCCCGGAGGTACAACAGGTGGGACCTTGTAAAGGTAACTGCTGTTAACACTCCTAAGGGATCAACACCCAGGAACCACAGAGAACCCGTCTGTGCCCTGCTTGGCATTTGGGGGGAATTCAGAGGTGCTGAGGCTGCTGGGACTGGAACGGGAAACTGAAGTGCCTGGCAATATTGAAGCCACATCATCTCCCGCTCAGGGTCACTGTGCTGCTAACTGTGACCCAGCCTGAGGGCCCTGCACCACCTGGCATCAGGGGAGACGGTGACAGCCAAGTCCAAGACAAGGGCGGGCTGGAGGGGACTGTGGAGAGCAGAAAGGGGAGGAGGTTGCCCGAGCAGTACTGGAGCAAGGTCTGGAAGGGGCAGGGAAAAACACAGGGGCCCCTGGAAACTCAGGCTCTTCCCTGGCAGCTGTGTGCTCCCAGAAAGGTGCAGGCCTCCAACTGCGCTTCTTCTTCATCCCCAGGTGGCCTGAGGCCCTGGTCAGGGAACTTTCTGGAAGAGCCAGCTGCACCAAGACAGGGAATGGAGCGATGTACCCGTGCTGCCAGCCTGGCTGAGGCTTCAGGATTCTCTTCTGGAAAGGGAAGACATTTTCCTTCCAGTGCCTCAGGGCCCGTCAGAGTAGCAATGGGTATGGCAGCAGAACTTTTCCTATTGGACATCAGCAGGTAAGTCAGGGGATCCCTGACCCACCTGAGGGGCCCATGTGTGCAGACTGCTTGAAAAAAGATGCTTTGCAGGAACCAAACCCATGGAGCCCATGTTTTCATGGTCAAAGCTGCAATTGCTTTGGGGTTGCAGAAGCGTCTCTTACCATCAGGGGGAGTTAGAGAAGCCTTCTGCATACCATGTGCCAGGAAATCATGCAGAAGATGATGGGAAAGCTTATCTAGATTATTTTGTCCCGTGGACTGTGATTCTACAACACTTATGCTAACGTTTGTGCTAAAGATGATATTGCTTGATTTATTGGGGGAAACCCTTTATTGTTTATGGTTCAGCAATTAAAAATTGTCATAAAAATAAAAGCAATGATAGAACAAAGAACTGGGGACTGGAGAGATGGCTCAACTGTGAAGAGCACAGGCAGTTCTTGCAGGAAACCCAGGTTCAGTTCCCAGCACCTACACAAAGGCTCACAGCCATTCCTAGCTCCTGTTTCAGTGGCTGAGACACACACCTCTGGCCTCCTCAGCTACCTGGCACACACATGGTACACAAACATACATCCAGGCATAGCCTTTGCACATAAAATTTATTTGAAAAATGATCCATAGGGTGCAAGCCAGAGCGTTTTTCCTTGGTCTCTTATTCCCTCCATGCAGTGTTAACACTCACTCCTCTTTTATAGCTGAGGCAAGGGGAGATTCAAGACCCACAGTACAGTTTGCCTGTGCACAAAAGCCACAGTGCACAAAAGCCCAACATGCACTCTCTGGTCTCTCAGTGCTGTTGAAAATGTTTGTAAAATGTTGGTAGTATCAGGTTACCATGTGAGTCTCAAGGGGGGAAGATGGTGCTTCCTCTGAAGCTTCAGAAGGATCCCCAAGGTGAGAGGTATCCTGGGGTCTTGTGATCATTGCTGAGGGTAATGACCAGTAAAGCACCAGTGAGGAGGTAATAGGAAGTCCAGGTCCTGAACTAAGGGAGCACGCACTTCAGGTGTCATCACAGCACATGAGGATAAGTTGCTGAAGCCAAATGGACTCAGAATCAACAGGCCTCCATTGGCCACCTTTCCCAGAGGTCAAGCTAGCATATTCCAGTCCTCCTGAGCCATGGCTGTCATGGAGAGGTGAGCATGTCTCTTTGGGACTGTGAGTCTCAGGGACCACTCTGGAAGAGGGCTTGGGTCTTTGAGGTTTCTCTTAGTGTCTTTCTCTGTCAGGGTGTCTATCAGAGGATTATTGGGGTCTCTCTGAGATCTCTGTGGACTCTGGGGTCATGTGCTATTTCTGTGTGATGGGGGTGTTATTGCAGGGTGTTTCTGTGTTGACCACAGTCTCTGTGTGTTTTCAGTGAGAGTGATGCAGAGTTCTCTATATTTCTGTGGAGGGTTGTGTCCAGTCTCAAGGATGTAGTAAGAGAAACTGTGAGGGTGTCTATGAAAGGCCCCATGGGAGTGCTCAGGGCTCTCTGTGGAAGGCTATGAGAAGGTCTGTGGAAGAGAGGGCTCTCCGTGTGGGTGTTCCTGATTTATTTTGTGGGAGTGTCTAGGGGAAACTTAAGCGTCTCTGTGTGGGGAATATAAAGGTCTAGGGTGGGCGTACCTTAGGGTAATTTCAGTGTTTTTGTGGGGCTCTATCATAGCAGCCTCTGATGATGACATGGAAGGCCTGGGGAGAGAGCTCATCAGTTTAGAAAACTTGCTGAGAACCTGGGTTCATTCCCAGTTCTCAGATCAAGAGGTTCATAACTGCCTGCAACTGCAGTTCTAGGGATTGGAAACCTCTACAGGCACTGCAGGTGTGTGGTGCAGAATGACACACAGCACACAGTCTATTAGGAAAAAGTTGACTGTGGTGTTCTCATAGTGGGAGTTTCTTGGAGGATAATTTCTGCTCTTCTATTTTGACACATCGTCATGTCCCTATAGATCGGCGATGGTACTTGAAGCCTGGTTGGATATTGAATGAGGCCTACTCAGACCTTCTCAGTGACCAGGTAGCACGGCATTTTGTACACACACCCCCCTACCTTGTTTGAGCCAGTCCTGTAGGCTAGCCTGGCTCATGGTAGGGCAAGGTCTGCAATCCAGAGTGACCTGCTGTGTGATCCCAGGCCATGTTCTTGCTCATCTTAGGTCCCCTCCTCTGCCCCAAGTATACTGATAGAGCCCTGTGTGTGCATGAAGGTCACCAGGGTATGAGTCACTTTCAGAATCCCTACTTCTCTCTTTCCCATCAATTAGTGACTCATCTTTTCTGGAGTTAAAAGGGTGAGAACACACTGTTGTTATCTTAGAAATAGTATTCCCTGACAGAAGGCTCTGCCTGCTGTCAGAAGTCTGTGATGGAGCTGAAGGGTCTGTCTTCCAGGAGAGTGGGTTAGGCCAAGTGTAAGGGTCCTGAGATGGTGTCAAAGAGGGGATGGCTCAGAGCCAGAGGTCTCCTCTCTGGATTTAGTGCTATATCCTGTGAGGCCAGAAGCTTCCAGTCCATGGCAACCATGACTACACACACAAGCCTGAGCAGATGGAAAGGCAGGAGAGCCCTGGCCAGGGCACACACCCCTCAAATGCCATCCTGTAGCCCCCACACTGCAGGGATGCAGGCTCAGCGTGGCACGTCTGAGAGGGGTGGTGGGGGAGGAAGACAAGATAAGGACTGGGAAGGATGCCACTAATTGTCACCCAGGCTGAGCTAAGGGGCTGCAGGTCTCCGCTCCCATGGGTCCATCATGGAGAACAGGGGCTTCATTTCTGCCCAGGAATCCCAGGATGCAGCAGTCTCCTCACTGATAGCTCAAGACCACCACAGTCCCAGCATTCCTGAACTCTCCTCATGACAGGTAAGGTGCTGGGCCTTCTACTGCCTCTGCACACCCATACCTTCACCTGCTCAAATGTAGGAGCTTCCGGGGGGCAAGTTGAGCAAGACCCAGAGGTGGGGTCACTCAAGGGTCGTTGCATCTCCACACATGTGAAGGCCTTCCACTTTTGTTTCTCTAACGTGGGATGGTGCAGCTAGAGACCATGTGTGAGTCTTTGTGTTACTCTCATGTCTCTGTGTGTCTTTCACTTCCAGAAGCTGCTTCAAGGATGACCAAATGCTGACCCTGCCTTGTGCCCATCTCAGTGCAGACAGAAGCCTCTCCACTGAAAGAGACACAGCCAGGAAGCAGTCTTCGTCCTGGGAAGAAGCAGCCATTGGTACCCACAGGTTGTGCTCACATAAGAAGGAGAGCCTGTCCTTTATGGGGATGGATTTTTACTGGAAACAGTTTCCTTGGCCAACAAGCATGAAAAATATTGGATTGATCAGACATGCCACCTTACTGAATGACTGTCTGATGGACATGGTAAAGACAACCCAGAAACATGTTCCCTGTGCACTACGTGGGAAGAGTCTCCGGGTACACAGACTTTCTGGGTAGCAAGGCCTGATTGCTGTCCCTATCTGTGTCCCACTTGGTCTTCATTGGATGGCTGTGGTCCCTTGGGCTGGTATGAGAGTCACAGCTCCTATCTCTCATCACTCTGCTTAAGGTTATAGTGACCCTTCCTGGAGATGGGAGTAGCTGCCCTCAAAGGGCTGTGGGTTCTCCAAGTTGGCATCTTCAATATGATGGTCCAGTGTGTGTCAGAGCCCATCTTTTGCTTCAGGCTTTCTCTCTTGATGTCATGAGCACTCTATTGCCTTGTGTATAGGAAGAGATCCATTTGGACTTTGGTCCTAGCTGGGAGAAGTAGCTCCAGGGACTTCACACTGAGCAGACAACTTTCCCTTCCCTAGATTGTTAGTCATACACACTGGGGAACATTCCTAATCCTTCTCTTGAAATGCCTTTCTGGGGGAGACTGTCACTTCTTTGACAGGAAACAGTATCCACCTATTTTCCTGATGTGAGCAAGAGCTCAGGTCACAGGCCAGCAGGTCCACAGCCCCAAAAGCCTTTTCCTTGCTGTCCTACTCTAGGACTCCTCTGGCCATCTCTCTCTCGTTGTAGAAGTTCCCTGCTGGGACTCCTTCGAAACCTCCTCTTTGGTGACGAACTCCTGCGGCTCTCAGCTGTACCTTCAGTTCATTCTGGGCACCTTAGTTCACCAACATCTCCATGTTGCTTTTGATGAACTCTGCAAGATGCCCAGAGGGATGCAGAGGGCAGGCTGGCTGCGGTGGGATTGCTGCATAAGGGTTGGGGTGGGGAAGCCTAGGGGACTGTCCTTGAGACTATTTTGTTACTTGTATACCTGTCACTGTTGTGCCTTCAGGCCAGGATCCCTACATTCTAGAGGAATGAAGGGCTCTTATTGGTCTCTGTGGAACGTGACCTCATCAGTCTCATTGATAATTTAGTCAGGGACATCACTCTGTCCTGAGTGGTTAATTTGCACTCAGTAGTGCCATCACTGCCACACCTCCAGTGACTCCAAGGTCATGGTGGTTTGGTCACTGACCACTGGAACACTATTTCAGTTTCCACAGTGGTCACACTTCTTCAGTGTCTTCTGAGACCATCAAACACCCACCTGCTGTGTGTCACCCACAATCTTTGCTTGGACTTGACTGTGGGCCAACTTTCTGGGTTCCCAGGACAGCCTTATTCTGCCAGGTTTAAGCCAGGAGACAGCAAGTGGTCCTGACAAGCAGACAGTCCCCCTGTGCAGTAGTGAGGCCCATGGCAACAGCAGATAGGGTCCTTCCCTGAGTCCCTGAAGCCTGCAGGTGACCAGGAAAGAGAGGATTCTGCAACATGGCAGCTGATGGTGATCTGACCATCTCTTTTGGACCTTTTGGTGAAGTTTTCCCAGGAACACTACAACCTTAGCAAGAAACATAGATGGTAGAGATGGGAAAGGCAGGCAGGGAAGATGAGGCTGGAATGTCCCTCTGCGTGGGGTCTCCTGGCTCCTGGGTGTTCAGGTGTGAACCCCACCTGAGCCTCACAAGACACTGGGTGCCTGTTTGCTGATTTAGGTGAGGCCCCAGGTCAAGAAAGGAAAGCATCTGGGAGGGGTGTTTGTATGGGATGTCTAGCCCTTCCAGGATTCAGGGTTTATGGGTTTATGCTCGGCTTGGGTAGTCATGGTCGACAGTGGGCCATGATCAGCACACACAGGGGCATCACCCTGAGTGTCCTGCTCCAACTTCCTGCCATGAATAACTTGCGACATGCTCTATAGGCATTTCTGGCTTGAGTCACTAGATAAGGGCCTTCTGCAGTGACACCGGCCAGGCCTCACCAGCCACTCCCTTTCTTATCACCTCCAGCCCCTTTGCTGGGTGGTGCTTCAATTCCAGGTAAATCATCGGTTCCACACCCTCTCTCCTGTCTCTTCATTACAACTTTTAGCTTCACCTCCTGGACCCTTCTTAGAGGCTCTTCCAAGATCTCATGAACCCCATTGTCCACACACCTTTCACAAGCAGCAGTGGATTTGTCTCTCCCTGACAGTGACACTTCCCTGAGAATGAACCATTCCCTCATCAGGCTTGCCCTGAAAACAGGGGCCTTGCTGCTGCTCTCCTGACTGTGTTGCTCCTTCATTGGTGATCATTGACTCTGCAACCATGGTAGAGATTGACATGGAGTTCTGGATGGCCTGGTTGTCCAGGAGAAGGGTGAGTGTGAGGTCACTAATTGTATCTTGATACTCCCTACCTTTGTCCATTTCAGTCACTCCAGGAAGGACAGATTCTTTAGTTGTCACCTTAGATAGAAGGCAGGTATTTATACAGCCTAATCTAGGATGCAGAAGGATCTGGTTCTTCCTGAGAGTACAGGAGTGTGACCTGAGACTGAACCTTAGTCACAGGCCATAAGTTGGGGATGGCCTCACTGTGCGGCAGCTCTGGGAGAGCAATGGAGGTCGTGGAGCCCCATGCTGAAGTGGAAAGAATGAGAGGCTGTGGATTGAAGCAGCTCTAGGGTATGCTGAGGAAGAGTCTCTAGAGACCAGGCAGCAGCCAGCAGAGACTCACTGAGCAGGGAGCACATGCTGTACCAGCACCAGCTGCATTTCTGTTCCAAGAGACCCTCTGAGCTCTTGGGGGGAGAAGGCTGCTGGGAACTGAGGAGTTCCTCTTCCATTTCATGCTGCAGAGGAGGACAGTGAATGCCCCTGCAAAAGAGGGATGACCTATTGTGGTGACTGCAAGATTCATGGAGGTACAGTCTGTAGCCAGGTTTGCATGGGGTCAAGATAGGCAGAGTAGATTCAGCACGTATTGATCATGGGCCCAAGGCTGACCTTACCTCAGACCACCCTTCCTGTCTTAAGTACTATAGTCCCATTCTACCCTGCCTGGACTTTCCCTACAAGGTAGGGCCCAAGCCTTGGGGTCACATCACAGATCCTGGTGAGAATCAGGCAGATGGGTGGCAAGTTCCTTGTATATGCACAGGTAAAGGCAGGTTGAGTCTCTTCTAGTAGCAGCCATCTCTACAGGCTGGTGTCAGTGACTGGACAGAAGAAGGGGTCACAGGCTGGCAGGACAGTGTCCTTTAAAGGAGCCCAGGAAAGCATTTGCTATGGAGCTGTAGCATCTGTGTCCCAGGATAGAGACCAGTGACAGTGATTGCAAAGATTCAGTGGTCCCTGTCATTTATAGGGTGCTTCCTCCACTGAACTCTGTGGTTTCCAAAGCCCCTGGATGAATGAGAAAGGAGTCATTTGAAAGAGGACTAAGTCTCAGGGCGTTGAAATAGTGTGACCACAGAAGGACCTGAGCATCCTCCTCCAAATCTAGGCAGCATGGCTCTGCTCCTCTCCATCCCTATCTCTGAGCATCATCCATGGACAGCTTCATTCCAAGTGTAGAACCTGGAAATTATCCCCAAGTCAATTGGCTTCCCGCATCCTCTGTTAGGCTTCTGTGCTTGCATTCTCGGTACATGGCTCTCGACTCGGCCAGGAAAGCAGCAGCTCGCCAGTCCCCTCTTTTGTCCTCTTTCATTTCAGTTGGCCAAAAGATATGGCTAGTCCATGGTTTCTGGGGATTGGTAATATTGGTGGCATTCCCTTTCTATGACAAGAAAGGGTGCTTGTCTTGGGAGGATTCTTTCTAGTAGTCTTGATTAGATTGGGAGGCCTTGGAGGCCAGGATATCTGCAGCAAGCAGAACTCAGGGACACAGACGTGAGAGAACATACTGATGGCACAGTCCTGCAGGATGACAGCAGTGGCTATGTGTTGTGTGCTCACGCCTATTCTTCTCCATCCTGTGAAACAGTCCTAGAAGTCCTGACTTTCAGTGGTCTGCAGCAATTCTAAATCCCTCAAATGTTCATTTTTAGATTGAGATTTTGCCAGCTTTCTGGTAGTCATATTATAGTCCTAATGACAGGACTCCTCCTCTGTTTCCTCCTGCTCCCTGCTATCTATGGTACTATCTGTGGTACTTGGTAACTAGAATGCCACACCACCCTCCTATAAGAGGGCATAGTGAGGAAATACTGGACCAAAGCAAGACCAACCTTAGCAGGGAGAATTCCAAACTCTGGGTCTCCATATCTGATGTCAAAAGGCTCTTCAGATCTCTTACTCCTTCTTGTTTTTGTTGACTGCAACCCAGTTCTTTCTCTTGGGCTGATTCTGGACCCTGTCTGCAGCTCTTGTCAAGTATCCCACTTTGACCTCTTAAACTCTTGTGGTTTCCAACACAACCAAGGCATAACCCTCACAGTTTCATGTAATGGCCTCTCTGTGCCTCCATGGAGGGACTCCCTGCCACAGGCCTGGCCTCAGCAGCTTTATTTAATCACAGAGGATGATTCCATGGTTCTTATTCTTCCCAATTCAAAGGCCAGAACTATATGGCCAATGTTGCCAGCTTCAGGTAGAATCAGGACCCTTCTGGCATTAAGCTTGTATAAGCTTTGATATGCCATTTCCCTTTAAGGACAGATAATTCTTTCAGCCTTTTCTTTTCCCAAGTTGCTGGATTAGTTTGGGTGTGGTCTTTTCTTGAGGGTATCCCTCTCTTTATTCTATTTCTGAATAACCAAGACAACCACATTAAATTTCCTGTACTCTTTCGTTTCTCTTCAAACTGTACATTTTATATTTCCTATCTAACAGTGATAACCATATGCTAGAGTCAATATTAAACTCTCTTTAAATCCTCCTTGCCTACTAAAATCTAGAAAAATTAGTCCCAAACTCTCTAATTTAGCTTCAGGCACATTCTTTAGACAAGGACCAAAAGCAGTCTCTCCCTCCTCCCCAGATAGTATAAGGATTGTTTAAAGCTCAGTTGTTAAGAATTGTTCCTTCTAGAGTCTTGTGGGCTGTGCCTCCATAGTCCACATTGTTCTAAATATTACTATCTCCAAGCTCTTACTAGGATGGCCCTTTTATACCTGTTTCTAGCTTTAAGCCACTTTCCTAGCCCAAAGTCCTAAGTCTGCCAATTTCTCAAAACAGACAAGCAATCACAAAACAACAACAAAAACATCAAACCCAGGTTGGTCAGGCCTGTAGCAGAAATCCCCCACTTCTGGTACTAACTTCTGTCTTAGTTACTTTTCTGTTGCTGTGAAGAGACACCATAACCAGGGCAACTTATAAAAGAAAGCATTTAATTTGAGGGTCCATGGTTTCAGAGTGTTAGCCCACAATCATTGTGAAGGCAGAAGGCAAGCAGCATGGCATTGAATTGGTAGCTGAGAGATTACTGTTCTACAAACAAGAGGGAGACAAAGGAGAGAGGGGACTGGAGAGGAGAGGGGAGGGGAGGGAAGGGAGAGAGAGAGAGTTGGAAGTAGAGTGGTCTTTTGAAACCTCAAAGCCCACCCCCAATGGCACACTTCCTTCAACAGGCCCTACTTCCTAATACTTCCCAAACTGTTTCACCAACTGGAAACAGAGCATTCAAATACATGAGCCTTCAATGGTGGAATTTTGTACATTGAGTCTACATAGTGTTATGTCCATTTCATGAGACCCTCAAAGACCACCAGGAATCAACTCTGCTAAAAATACATGATGTTCTGTTATTACAAGCTGAAGCCCAGGTTGCAACAACCTCCCTTGTTGAAGAGGAGGAGTGCGGCCCCATGGTCTATGGGAACAAGGTTTTTAAAGGGAAAACACCACAAACAGGGAATTACATGTTTAGGTGTTACATGATTGGGTAATGGAAACTCACTTTTGAAATTATTGTTTGGGCACCAAGACCATAAACAGTTCTGGCCTGGCCATCTGGGCTGGTTTCCTAGCAACTGTATCTCTAGTGGGCAGGAAAATAATGCAGTAAAGCTAGTTCCGTTCCCCAGGTGGCTGGACATGTCTCCATTTGGCTGGCCTTCTTTCAGGCTTCTGCTTTAAACTTTAAACCAATGCCCCAAATTCTTTGGTCTCTCATTCCCCCCTTCCCATGATCATTTGAAGACCCAATCTTAAGTCTTTCATATATGACCCCTGAGACCTCCAGATTTACTTTTCCACAATGGGATCTGAGTACCATTAGCTGTATCTCTCCCAAGCATTCCTTCATGAAAGCCATCAAGCGATTTAAAATAAAAGGTCCAAAGGTAAGAATAAAAAAAAAAATGAGTAGGTGTCCCATCAGGATGGATATAAGGGTAATAACCTAAGGAGAAGTATTATACCAGGATTTTAAAGGTCCTCTGGAATCTTTTCTCTCTAGGGGCTCTCCAGGCTTTTTGTTATTCTTGCTGAGGATTTCCTAATCATTCCTGATGGGTTTACATAAAAATATCATTTTTCTCTAAGGGCTGCACATAGCCCATAGTGCTGTAAAAAGAACAGGTCTAAGCCCCTTCTGTTTTGCAACACTATTTCCACTAGGAAATCAATATTCTTTTCTAAATGTGTGATTGAGTTCTCAAAGCATTGGATATCTTTATCATTAACTGCCTTTTAAGCTGTTATAATTCCAGCTTTGTACATCCAGTGCTACAATACCAGTTCCTACTCCAGCTAAGCAGATCCCCAAAATAATAACTAATGTCAAGAGCCCCTTTTGACCTAGCATTTCAGCTTGTTAGATGGAATTATGGACTGAAGAGCTCTTCTTCTGAAACTGCTTCAGTGCTGACAATAGGACCACCGTTGACATCAGGGGCTAAGAAGGCTGAAATGCCAGCCAAAGGCTGGGCAATGGGGCACTATCTAATTAGCGATTCATTTGAAAAGAAATGGAGCCATCACATCACCTGGACTGGTTTACTTCAGCTTCCAGCAATCCAGATTTCAGCTTGCAGTCCATAGCTGATCCCTGAATAGAGTCAACCAGGTGAAAATCTACTGAAACAAATTCAGACTAGAGATAGAAGTTAAAATTTGTCTAGTAATTAGGGAAAGTGAGAAATCCCAAGACCAAGGGAAAAACTCATCTGGGGTCCATTTGAACTACGTCAGATCCAGGTCTCATGATGTTTTGATTTCCTGAAACTCATATGAATTTTTAGTTTACAAAAAAAGGAATATAAAAAAATAACTTAGAAAAGTGACATATCAGCAAATCTAATATAAACAATCTGAGAGTAACAGGTAAAACTGCATCCAACTGAATGAATATCATTCTTCTTAGCTATTTGTTTTATAACCTTTATAAACAATTTAAGTGTGTCCAAGGTCTGAAACTCTAATACTTTTCCTGTGGGCACAGCTATTGGTAATCAGCCACCAATGGAGCTTGGCCATTTTTGTACATTCAGCATCCACTTTTAGCCCCCGTCTCCATGTCACACTGGAAAGTTAGGCAGAAATATATTAATGGCTTTAGTTCTAAACCCTAGATGCTTGGACTTTCCTTAACAAAACAACTAGAAGGAATAGGTTTAAGATATTCCTAAATCCTGTGTAAAAGTCTACCTCAGAAATGGCAAACATTAAAAATGCTGTATTAAAAGCTATGGCTTTTGGGTCAGACAATACACATTAGACAAATGTTTTTAGCATGTTGAGAAGCACCTTTATATCTCCAGAAGACAACCAAAAGGAAATTAAAATCTCAAGCTTGTGACTGAATAATAAGCAGTCTGTTCTCCATCAGCTTATCAGAACATTGTTGATCAATGTCAAAACTCTTGAACTTCTGAAACCTTATAAGCACAACAATAGCAGAGAGGGGGAGAAATCTGAAATATCTCCCATTTTAATATGCCTTAAATTATTATAGTATTACAATTTATATTCACATACCTTAAAATATCTATCTAGACCCTCCAATCTTTTACCAACTTTGAAACATTTTCCTAGACCTTTAAACAATACTTTTTATATTCTCATAATTTAAACTTTCATATCCTCAGACCTTACATCTATCCAGTTATTCATCATAAGACACAGGCAACTGACATGAAGCCTGTGAGCAAAGCAAACCTCTTTGCCTTTCTAAATAAGAGATCTAGAACCTAGTAGTTCTTACTAGCTAATGAAATGACCAATGAACTAACAGTGGATCTAATTGTCTGCTCTTTAGCTGCAAAGCTACCATTAGCTTAGCCTAGGCATCAATATGATCAGAAACCTGAGAAGGATAAATGTAAGCCAAATGAATGTACCAATCAAAATGACAGTAATGACTTAAGTCAGTCCACCACCTGGCAGTTGTCCCTGGTCCTATAAAACAGAATGCTATGATCTCCAATTCTGGCATATTCCTTAGATGAGTGTTTTAGGACCATATCTATTTCAAGTAGTCTACATAGGCAAACTTCGTAGTTATCTGTTCACTCAGGAACTGGCAGTCAGGCACATATTTCATACAATGGTTAACAATGACTTGAATACAAACCTGTATAACCCTGGGCTAACATGGAACTGCAGTCTTTTTCCCCCTTTAAAGAGCATAAAGATTTTGCATTGAATCACCAGCCTCTTAAATAAAGAACAACATATTTTACAGTTCTTTCTCACATATTTGCAAGTATGAAAAACCAAAGCAAATATACTTCATATGCCCTCTGGCTTTCTATACATACTCTGATGTTCTGTAACATTCTATTTACCTTCAGGTTCATTGCTTTCTCTCTTGCTTTTCAGACAATATAAAAGCTTATATCAAAATCCTCAATTTTCTTAATAGGTTCAAACAGTATGGTTTAGTTTCATTTGGTAAAATTTAAAAAATAAATACCAAAAGTCTTTTGTCATACTCCAAATGGTTGAGAAACTGTTCCAAGTTCTTTGTTAGACTGCCTAGGGCCATTATTTAAAATGCATGATAAACTTTAAAATATTTCATAGCCTTAAACATTTAAACATACTCCAAAACATGTTTTTGCAATGTTAAAATAAAGTACCCTTTTTTAGGAGTTGAGTCACAAAGCATAACCATAATTTTAAAAGTCAAGACCAATTTTTTTTTGGTAAAGAACAACTTTATTACTAGGAAAAGATGACAAATTCCAAATAAATAATCAAAACTGCAGGAGGATGATCAGAGATCTTTGATGTTTGTTCCACTTACACACAGCTCATGCTTTCCTCAGACCTCACTTCAAATGGGATTGTGAAGACCAAATTTTAAAGCCAAATTTTACCAGTGCAAACAAGTCAATCTCTAAAATCAATACCAATTTAAAATGAGACTTCTTAGTCTAGAGGAAAATAGGATGATAAACAATTTGTTTTGACTAAGAGGTTCTGTAAATACTTTTTCCTTTGCTCTACCCCACAGCCATGTGGCAATCTCAAGATGGTAGAGTCACATCATATGGCATGACAAGCCACATGGTTGCCATTTAAAAACATCTGTGCTTTTATAGATCTCACAAATATATATGCACACATATGTAAGTTCTAAATAAAAGTTTGAACTTAACCTTTAAACATACCCAATAACTCTTAATCTATAACCTCTATAACCAAGACTTACAGAGCATATTAACCATTTAAGATGAGTCAAAAGCATATATATATATATATATATATGTATATATATATATATATATATATATATATA
>CM053760.1:71885907-71911153 GCA_028658305.1 Pachyuromys duprasi
GGCAATGTGCGGACTGGTCAAAACGGTCCCCCAATCCACTCAGTCTGGGTGGTTCCGATGATAGGTTCGAGCCCGCAGCACACCCGAGGGTAGAAGCAGAACTCGGGTGGAGTGTGAGCTCGCAGGGCGCAGTTCAGGGAAAACGGCACCTGGTTCCTCCTGAGACTGCCCGGGAGATTGTGCGATCCAGTCTATAATGGTGGGTGCGGGCGCCCAGCGCAGCCGCTCGTTCAGATCAGAGCTGTGCGCCGCTGGTCACCGGGAAATTTCTCCAGGTAATAACTGGGTGTCCCTAGGGTTTTCCCACTTGATTTTCTCACTGTAGGAGTTCCGCTCACCTGGCACTCACAATGCTGGCGTTTTAGGTCCCAGAGTTCAGTCTCCTGGTCGGTGCGTTGTTTCTGCTCTCCTACTCCTCAGACACAGTGTTCTCTCGTGGCAGCCATCTTGGATTCCCCCAGTTGTGAGTCTTAACCTTAACAGCTTCCCATTGCAAAAAGAAGCTCCTCAGACCAAGGCTGAAAACAGCATTGACTTGTGGGTACACATATAAACATTTAGAAGGCAGTTCAACAATATGTACATTTAGCAAAACTACAGTAGCAAGTTTCCTAGGTCCTGTGACTTCCCAGCCATGAAAGTTTGACCACGTTTATAGCACCAGGCACAAGGTTCTTCTTATGGAGCAGGAAGCTCCACAAGCCAAAAAGCTAATCAGAAAGCAGTTGGTAACCCCTCTTCCCATAAGATTCATGCCACTATTGCTCTGCTACGAACATTTGATGAGCAGGTCTGTTAATAACTTTTCTTTTCCAGTAGACTGAGTAGCACCTTCTGCCATTATGAAAGCTGGCCAGCAGAAAGGAAGTTTCTAGGTCAGTCTCAGATTTGTTTGTCTGGGTCCTATAACCAAAGTGTGTTGTTCAGCAAGAGTGTCTTATACAGTTGATTCTATTTTGAATCTTTTATTTTTTGACAGTTGCATGCACATACACAAACACACACAGAGACACATCATAATCAACCCTAACTCCCCCTCTCACTCTCACATTCTTTCTGCCTGTTCTTCCCAACTTGCCTACCTCCTAACACTTCCACTATGGCACTCAGATGTCAATTTGAGCTTCAGAGAGAGCAAACCACATGCAATTTGTAATAACACCATTTGAATAACAAGATTCTTTCATTTACAAGCTATTCAAAGCATCTGGGGTCTTTTAAGAAAGTGTCATTCACAGTTTTATACAGCAGTTACATCCTGAGGTCACATGGTCTTCTAGAACCTTCTTTATGCTCAAGATAGAAAACTAGACAAGAGGATACAGTCTCTGCTTTGGGGGAGGTTGGTTTGAGAGAACAAAACATAGATAAATTAATGTTGTCTCAGGTGTCACTGAGGGCGACAGTCAAAGGGAAATGTCTATAGAAAGGTGCCACTGTGCAGCTTGCTTGACTGTGGAGCTGACCTTAGACATCTCGTGCACAGGGCATGAGGGAAGGGTGGCAATGTTTCATCACTGGACTTCTGTCTTTCCCTGTGAAACACTGAGATTTGTAAAGTACCTTACGTCAACAGCTTCTTTTGTTTCTATCCATTTTGTGGTGTTTTGATCTCTTATAACTGGTCATGGAGGGGTAAGGAAATGTCTGTGACTTGACTCTTTTTAAAAGTTGTTTCTCTTACTTTTTTGAGATTATAATATAATTTCATCATTTCCTCCTTCCCTTTCCTCCCTCCAAGCCTTCCCATATACCCCTCCTTTCTCTTTTCATAACATGGCCTTTTTGTTCATTAATTATTGTTACATACATGTGTGTGTGTATGTGTATTCCTAAAATATAAATACACGTTGCTCAGTCTGTATAATGTTATTTGTGTGTCTGTTTTCAGTGTTTACTATTTGGTATTGGATAACCGATTGGTATGCTCTTCCCTGGAGATGACTGTTCTCTTGCCCTCGGCATTCCTTTGTTGCCTGTAATTCTTTGTGTAGGGGTAGGGTAAAGCCTCCTTGTTGAGCTCATGCATAGGCTGTCATGTTGGTGAGACATTATGGCTGTAGCTTCTGACATTTCTGGGAGATAAAAATCTCACAGCAAACTGTGATTCCCTGGTTCTTTCAATATCTCTACTCCCTCTTCTGCAATGATCTCTGAGCCTGAGATATAAGAGCTATTTGCAGCTGTGACCTGAATCTTGACGGGTGCTTATCCTATTTCTGCTTGACTATGAGTGAAAGTGCAGTGTCTCTTTAGCTCATTAGATTAACATCTGGTGTCAAACATTTGCTTGTGTTGTAGGAATCTTTCTGGAACAAACACTCCAACATTCACTAAAGTGGAAGAAAGATGCTCCTGGGTTATTCACTGCTTAAACTCGAAAAAGCAGAGATGAGGTTCTCTCCTAAGGCAGCAGCGCTAGGAGCTTTCAGTTTGGGAAGCTGCCATGTGTGATGGTTTTGCTGACATCCTAGTCCAAGAGAAGCAGGTTTCTCTCCTGACATCACTGTGGCCTTGGAGCCTTCCCTGCTAGCCAGGAGGCCCTGATCTCCCCTCCTTCCCCGCTAGCCAGGAGGCCCTGATCTCCTCTCCTTCCCCTCCTTCCCTGGACAATCAAGACCTCTTCTAGTATGTGTCATGGCTGAAACCTAAGTCAACTATAATTTTGGAGATTGCTGTATGAAGACCTCATGCTCCAGACCAGAAGGCAGGGGAAGAAGGACAAGTGTGGACTTTTCACAGAGAGGTCAAGCAGGCCTCTTTCTTCTTTGAGATCCTGAGCAGGACGAACACTCCATCCATACTGAAGTTTCCTTTCTCCAGAGGTCAGGCAGAGTCACACAGCTTTGCACCACTTAAAGTACAAAGTGGTAAACTTGGTTGCTTTTGTTTCCTGGGCAAATATGTTCCTAGATCCACTACTGGGGAAGCTTCCCCTCCACCCCAACCCCCAGCCAAAAAACAAAACAAAACAAACAAACCAAAAACCCAAAAACCTGCTAAGTTTTATCTCCTCAGGAAAGTGGCTCCAATTACAATGCTTTGTCCTGCACTCTCTTCAGTTTTCTACTTTTGTGGTCCTAGCATTTGAACCTAGGACCTTGAACATTCTAGGCATTTACTATACCACTGAGGCCCATCCACAGCAATTTAGCCAACCTCTTTCTCCTGAGTACTGGGATTACAGGCGTGTACTACCATGCTGGCTTTTGGGAGGGATGGAGATAGAACCCAGGACAAGACACTCTTCCACCTGAGCTATATCCCCAGTCCCAAAAGAAAACCTACTTTAAAATACAGTTTTTGTGAGTTTATTTCAGGTTTTCAGAAAGTTCAAACACAGATCTTACACAGGGGACCCTTGTATTTTAAAATGTCTTTCTAGCTAAATGTTCTGTGTTGTTTAAACTTGGGGATCTGAAAGTCATCTTTTTTTAAAAGATTTATTTATTTTATGTATATGAGTGTTCTATCTGCATTTATATCTGCCAGAGGGAGTCAGTTCATATTATAGATGGTTGTGAGCCACCATGTAGTTGCTGGAAATTGAACTCATGACCTTTGGAAGGACAGACAGGGCTCTTAACCGCTAAGCCAACTCTCCAGCCCCTGGAAGACATCTTTATAACTCAGAAGTTTCCTGCAAGTTACATAAGACCCTCTCACTAATGATGAACACTAAAAAGGAAACACGCCTGCAACTGTGAACAGCTGCCTATAAACCTCTGATTGTGTGAGGTAAGTGAACCCGCTCAAAGCTGGGAATCACACACCTATCTGACTGTGTTCCAGCAAGGATGCAATCATGCTCTGTTTGTAAGGTGAATGCCTCACTGGAGCAGACAAGATATCAGAAGAAACTGGCTGGAGAACTGGCTCCGTGTGCTTCCTCTTATTACAGAGGACCCAGGTTAATTCCAAGTCTCCACATCAGGCTGTAACTTCAGCTGCAGGAAATCTCTTCGGGCCTCCCCAGGCAGCTGCGGTCACATGCACACGCCTCTACACAGATTATATACACACATAACTTAAATAAAATAAATCTTTAAAAAATAGGGTTAAGCCTCACATGTTCTATCTTTTGGGGAGTTGATTTGATTCCTGGGACCTCTCTGTGTATACCAGGGACACAGCATGTCACAGCTGAACCAGCTTTGCAAGCACTCAGGGCAGCTCTGACACTGCTGCAGATAACAGCCCCTTCCAGAGAAAAGGATGCACAGGGAAGCTTCGCTCAATGTGTTAATGGCACAGGGTGTTTTTCTTTGCAGACTCTGGTGCTGTCTTTCTGGCCTCTGCCTTGGGGCAGACAGCTCAGCAGCTCTTTGCCAGCAGCCATGCTGCTGGATTTGCCAGTTGGAACCAAAAAGATGGTGGACCTGTTACTGTGCTCCTGTTGATCCATTATGAAGCTCCTCCAGGGACCTTTCATTCTTGGTTTTTCTTTTTAAATATGTGTGCATACTGTTCCCATGGAGCCTAGAGAGCATCCTTAGGTGATGACATCCTTAGTAAGTGTAGCCATCTCCTTTGAAACAGGGTCTCTCACTGGCCTGCAGTGCACCAATTAGACGAGACTGACTGGCCCACGAGCCTTAGGAGCCTCCTGTTCCAATGGTGGGATTACAAACTTACAAGTGCACCAGACCATGCCTGGCACTTTTTGTTTGGTTTTCTTTTTTTGTTTTTCAAGATAGAGTTTCTCTGTGTAGCCAGAGTCAAACAGTTCCTGAGTAGGGAGTGAGGACTGAAAGAAAATTTTTAAAAAATAAATAAATACAAATAAAAAACACACACTACACACAAGATCAGTTAGAGAGGGCTGCGAGTAGAAACTATCACACCTGGCTTATTCCACAATCCCTTTTTATAATCAGAGCAAAACACCTCAATACAATGAAGGGGTTCATCGAGAGGTCAAACTTGTTTACCTTGACCACCTGTCTGTGTGATCCTCACACAAACTAAAGGAAGTGAACTTGGCAAAACATCCTGCTTATCCCTGTCTCCAGGTAAAGACCAGAGTGAAAACATGTTTTTTGCCGAGAGCTCAATAACAAAGCAGCCAGACAAACAAGCAACTCTCCACAGGTCTCCCTTTTTCATATTTTAAAAATTGACCATAACTTAAGAGCTATGGAGCAGAAGATTGTGCCTGATTTAAGTTGTCTCTCTTGAAATATATATTCTTACCCATCATTGGTACATGAATTCCATCATTCATGCCCTGTCTTAGGTTGAATATTCCTCAGAGATATCTTACCCATCCTTGACTATCAACCTCCGCTAGGGTAGACACTGGAGTTTAATCTTACTCAGATCAGCTTTAACTTTCTAAAATGCATTGATGAAGGTTTTAATTATCACTGGTAGGAAACATGCTCCTAATAAGAGTAATAAGCTAAGTGCTATAACACTCCATAAAACTGACTTATCAAAATACCAAGCCTGAGAAACATTCACAGGAACCATAATAAAAGGCTGTTGAACAACCAGAATCTACTGTCCATTTGAAAGCTTAGAAATGCAGTTTGTTACTTTACATTGATGGCAAAACAAACAAACAAACAAATCACACATTAATGTTTGAATCTTGTATAAAAAATGTTAGCATTTCCAAACAAGAAAGCATAAGGATTTACGCAGGCAGTTATAGGGCCTCCCAAGAGTTTCTGTGGCAGCTTCTAAATACTGCTGAAAACCAGAATCAGACCACCAAAGTCCCATAGTTAGTCCTCTTTCCTGTTCATCCTGATTTTGTTGAGAATTGTCCTGATTACCAGAGCAATCAAGTCTAGTCACATTGTATCTAAAAGGTTTCTTTGCACATCTTCTCCCAGGAGCAAAATGTAACAAAGATGGGTCAGGAGCATCAGCCCAATATAGCTCTCCATTCACCTTCAGTACAGAATTCAGCATGGTCTGCCACAGGAACATCCTCCTTCTGGAGAACATCTCCTGTAAATTGCACCAACATTTCTGGGATCCACCAGCCTCCTTCAGCATCCTGCAGAAAACATGCCTTCTTCCCCATATTAATACAGGGTTGAGGGCCTGCCATATACTAGTAATCAGGTCTTTCCATTTCACTTGGGCATAATTATCTTTGGTATTAGGGTGCCACAATTTATCAGCTACAGAATGGCCTTGTATATCCACATTCAAAAAAATTTAAAATAAAGAGAGCATGGTTAAGATAATTCTGTAAATATAAAAAATAAAAATTAAAAAAAGATAATTCTGTGGTACTTGGGGATATAACTTTCCCTTTTTTATTTTTTATTTTTTGCAGATTTTAAACACACCCAATGACCAATAATCTATAACCAAGACATATTGAACATGGTAAACTTATACATTCAAGACAGAGAAACAAAACACCTTGCTATTTGTTGAATCCAATTTTTATGACCACAGAGGCTTTGTAGCAGAATTAACCATTAGTTTTCTTACTGAAAAAAATGAGAAGCTGCCTTTTTTATTTTCTTTCTTTCTTTTTTTTTTTTGCTAGCTTGAGTGATTTTAGCTCTTGCTTGATACTGCTCAGCAAATTTTGACTTCCACCACAAATTATCTTCTCCTGCTAAACATTCTCTTGCTGCTAATTGCTTCCAGTGCCCTGGGCAGAGAGCCTCAAGAGACAATGAATTTAACAGAGCTTGAGTAAAAGGTGCTGTAGGACCATATTGAGCACATGCAGTTTTCAATTCTTTTAATTTTTTAAAAGATATAGGAGCATGGACTCTCACCATATTACCCTGTCCATCAAATTGCTCTGTAATTGGAAAAGCATAAAACTCAGTTATATCTTCTCCTTTCTGCCTAGCTTGTTCTTCCTCCAACTCTGTGACCTCATCAGGATCTAAGTCATCCTCAAAGTCTTCTCCTAACAAATTATCATCGGGAGGGACACACAACTCTTTGGAAGGAGCCTGTGGTTTAATCTCGTTTTGCCCCAAACCCTCCCATTTTTCTTTCCTCTTTCTCTCTAACTCTGAAAGTTTCAATTTTCAGTCCCGTGCCACATATGTAGACTATCTCTAATTAAATTCCACATGAAAAACATGAGAGTACTGCCTTGTCCCATTTTTGCTCTCGAATTTTACTCAGCAAGCCCTTTTCTCTTTAGTTTATGATCCAAGCTCACCAACACCACAGTGTCCTTCACTGCATCCCAGTATCTCAGGACCCTGTTCAGGCATCAAACTGCCAGAAACTTCCGGCAGAGTGGAACAGTTCCTGAGTGGGGGGTGAGGATTGAACGAAAATAAAAATAAGACACTACACGCAAGATCAGTTCGAGAGGGCTGCCAGTAAAAACTGTCCTGCCTGGTTTCCTTTTTATAGTCAGAGCCAAGCATCTTGGTACAATGAAGGGCTTCATGGAGAAGTCAAACTTGTTTACCTCGACCACATGTCCCTGTGATCCTCACACAGACAAAAGGGGAGTAACTTGGCAAAAACATCCTGCCTAAATATATTTTTTGCTGAGAATTCATTAATAAAGCAGCCTGACAATCAAGTAGCTCTCCACACTTGGCTGTCCTGAAACTTGCTATATAGACTCAGTCAGCCTCAAATTCAGAGATATGCCTGTCTCTGTCTTCCTGAGTGCTGGGATTAAAGGTGTGCACCACCGTTGCCCAGCCACAGTGCTGGTATTGTTATGTAGGTCTCTGGAATCAAACTCACGTCCTTGTGTTTGTAAGGCAAGCACTTTACAGAATTAGTCACACACACCCCAGCCCCACTCTTAGTTGTTGATTTTTTTTCTAATTTTTGGTGGCACAGAAACTAAATATATTATTTATTTTAATATATTATATAACATACTATTGGAAGAGAAGCAGACTTTCTGTGTGCTAAGTATGTTTCTTCTCATTAGAAATTTATTCCTTGTTCTATACTGATTGCCAGTAAATGATCATAAATAAAACTGCAGCCATAAGGGCATGATTGGAGGCCAATCATCTACAAGTACTCTACACGTATTCTGTCCCAGTTTGGTTTTAGAAACTATATGGTTTTAGAAACTATAAGGTGACTATATGAGTGAGCACAGTGTAATTAACCAACTGACTAAATATACTACTTAGTGTCAGGGCTACTTAGTTGGGGAGCTAAAAAAAAAGTCACCATGCAACATCTACATGATGTGAAGAAGACAGGGCCAGTGATGGGAAGTGACCACTGTCCCAGGACTGTGCTTAAGTGAGGCCAGAGGAGGCCCCACCCTGTCAATGAAGAGGAGCCTAAGAACTGAACATTCTGGGATGTACTAACATATGTGTGCTGTTCAGGTGTCATTGGAGGTAATTATAGTTCTTATTAGTAAAAAAAAATAATAATTAGGGAATAAAGCTTACCATTCAAGAGTTACACTATCTCTTTGAAAGAAGGGTTTACTGGCGTGTATGTGTGAATGCACACAAAACAGGATGCTGGATTTGGCAGAGCTGAGGCAAGAAGCATTCACAAGATGCCAGACCTGTTACATGGTTGCTGGGATCTGAACTCTGGTCCTCATGATTGAGCAGCAGGTGCTCTTAGCTGCCCCACCATCTCTCCAGACTTCCATTACCTTCTCAAGGGGCAGATTATTTTTCTGTAAAAGATGAATTAGTCTGGACACAAGGTTAACTGTCCTGAGTGAGTGCACTGTTGACAATGATGGCCATGCAGCTATGGGAGTGAGTAGTCTCTTCCTTGATATGTTTCAAAGATCAGCTAATGATATGAGTGTTGCTGTGTGCCCAGATTTCAATGATCAACCACCACGGGAACTATTTGGGTCTGCTGGCTACTCTGATATTACCATCTCAAATTTCCAGTGTACAAACAGCACACTAGTGTACGAACAATTGCACCAGTTGAGCATGGAGTTTAACTAGTTCAGCGTTCTCGAAGGCTTCTGAGCCGTGTCTCTGATCTGCAGGGACATACGTGTCTTGCCAGTCAGGCGCTGATTGCCGAGGGAGTTACACAGACTGGGAAGGGCAGTTCTCATGGCAAATATGGGCAATAAGAATGTTGCTTATTTCAATGATGGCTGTGATTCCGACAGGAAGTTTTATGGTTTTGGAAGTTCATCATGCTCTGATGATGGGCATGCATTGGAATGTGCAATAGACTCTCGGATGATCCTGGACTGCTGCTTGTGTTTCTGTAGAATCGTACTGGTCTGAATGGAAGCTTCCTCATGGATGTTTCCTGTGAGAAACTTCATCCCTCCGACGGGTGAAATGACAGGTTTAAAGCATCTCCAGAGGAAGTGATTTTTCTTCATTATGCATTTCCTGTTGTAATTGCATATGGGTACTTGGTGGCAAAGAATTTGAGAATTTGCAACCGGGGCCCTTGATTCTTAAAAAATGTGTCAATGCACCTCTGTCTGCATGGCTGTGGATACCCAGCGGGTTCCTACAGAACAAGTTCAACCTGAATTCAAACTGTCTCCTCTACTCTTATGCTGAGACAAAGCCATCATTTTTCTAAAAAGTAAAAGCAATATAAAGACAAAAAAAAAAAAAGAAAAAAGAAAGAGAGACTAAAGGAGCCAGGGGCTTGACGCCCATCTGGAACCCCGGCATTCGGAAAGTCGAGGCAGGAAGATTATGAGTTGGCACTAACCTGGAGTGCACAGCTTTTGAGTGCTTCTTTTCCTGGGGAGAAGTGAAATATCATCTCCCTAGATAGGACGCTAACAAAGCAAAGAAATGATCCTACCTAAGTCTTTGTTGGTGGCCCTCTGAGGTTATTGGGGCTCTACAGAAGCAGAGCGAGGGTGACTCCCGGGGACACGGCTGAGTCAAAAGCAGCTGCATCTCTGAGCATTCCCTCCCCAGCGTGGGTGAGGTCACACGAAAGCTGAGTCGCTGGATCCCCACTCTCAGTAACCTTCTACTGTCTATATATTCCGTACCCCCAAGACCACCTGAAGCTGAGGGGTAGGCGAGACAGAATTTCGTCACCACTCATGCCAGTGAACTGGTCACCAGGGCAACCTCTGCTGCATGACTGCCTTGGCCATGAAACATGTACACCACACTGGAAAGACCTTGTCTCAGACAACAAAACCTGAACCTGTATTCTACAGTTACACCTTCATTAGGCGAAAATAACATGAAAGTAAGAAACACCCACAGCAGTTTATGGATCATAAGTTAAACAGCCTGTCTTGTTTCTGCTCACGGAACCCAGTAGAGGGCATTCTGGGACCATTCTTTGTAGGTAAATGGATTCCTTTCTGACTTTGGTTGAGTGAAACAGGGTCCTTCAGCTTCGGCTTGTTCTGTTGTCAGGAATAGCACAGCTCTGGTAAGCACTCTCTGTGAGGTTTCGTTGTACCCAGTAGCCAGCTTGTATGGAGTCATGTCAGGATTCGTTTAAGCCCAAGCTACTGTAACAGAAGTGAAGTCAGCCACACTGTGAGGTAGAAAGCCAGTGTGCCCTGCCCCAGGATAGGAAGGACTGGCTTTACCAGTTGGCCCAGCAGTTAAGAGCATTGGATGCTCCTTCACAGGATCCACACATCGGGCATCTCACAATTGGCTGTAACTGCATTCCAGAGGACCCATGGCACCAGGCATGCGGTGCACACAGCTGTGCATGTACGGAGAACACCTATGCATAGAAAAGAAATCTCTAAAAAACAAAGAAAACTCCCGAGGGCAGGGGCACAAGAGGTAAACACTCAAGCCTGGAGGTCTGAGTTCCTCCCCTGGAGCCCTCGCAAAGGTGGAGAGAAAGAACCAACTCCACAGAGTTGTCTTCTGACCTCTACTACACCCCAAAACCACAACATGCACACACACAATAATTTTTTTTAACTACAAAAGCACATCAGGGTTTGGAGATAAAAGGACAAAGAGTAATCCCAGCACTCAGGGAGGCAGAGACGGGCAGATCTCTGAGTTTGAGGCCAGCCTGGTCTATAAAGCGAGTCCAGGCTAGCCAAGGCTACACAGAGAAACTCTGTTTCAAAAAACAAAACAAAATGAAAGGACAAAGAGAAATTAACACAAACACTTAACTATAAGGGTTTTGTAAAATCCTCATCAAACTTTTCATTTTATTTCAGGAGTCAAATAGTCACAATATAATGCAAAATAAGTCTACAAAAACTCTTTAATATTAAATGATTGAAAATTACAGGACCAAAAAAATAAAAATAGAGAAAAAAATAAGGTGTTATCTGTCAAGTTAGTGGTTCTTCTGTAAATGATACAAATAAAACAATTTTATCATGTTTTTGGTGTTTTATTTAGTGCTTCCCATTACTCTGTACTTTGCACTTCTTTATATCTTTGGTATGAAAACAAATTATTTTAAAGTGTTTAACACTTTCATATTTGTATATGAACATTAAGTATTCAATGTAAGACATGTCTTGCCATTTTTATTCTGCACAGATGTAGCAAGCAGACTCCCCACTAGGTGGCTTAGTGGGAATAACTATTGGAGAGGACCCTGGAAACTTGAGTAAGTCACGAGGGAACACACAGAGGGTCATACTGACCTATGGTGTGTGTTACCCTAAGCAAAAGGCTTGCCACAGATAGCTCAGCCAAGCAGAAGTGGTCCAGACATTGCATCCTGCTATTATCACATCATTGTATGTTGGCTGTCCCCCCAGAGGACCAGTCCTGAGAGATAGTCAGCTCCTTTCAGCCAGAGTAACTTCTGAGGAGGCCTGGCTCAGTTCTGGAAGGGGGCTCATAGGGATTCTGTTTAGACACCCCACTCACCCTTAGCTCCCTTATGCAAATGCATCTTACTTAGGGCTCTCCCAGCCTTTCTTTCCCATCTTACTGTTTTCCTTGTAGCATGAAAAGCTAAGAAGCCGAGACTGTTAGGATGCTCAGTTAAAGGGAAGAGAGCACTCAACCTGTCTGCTGGCCCCATGTTTTAAATTCTGAAGGATCCTCCTAAATGCTGGGATTAAAGGTGTGAGCCTTTGTGCTTGGCTCCAAGAATCTTATCTAAATGGATTACTTTCATAGTACTTTTCTCTGTTACTCATTACTGTGAAAGTTGTTTGTTTTGGTTGTGTTAATGTGAAAAAAATAATGTTGAACAAGATTGGACCGAAGTGCTGAACTTGAAAGCATTTGCAAAGCTAGATATAAACATTGTTACATTTGTTCAAATGATAATTATAAAAAATGACATTATGCCCCTGTGTACACGACCATGTGTCAGAATAGACAGTTAATGTACTGAGATGAAAACAAGGTGTGGATTTTATGAAGAAAATTAGATATTTGGACAAATATAGATTATTGATTTTCATTTTCAATTTATGTTTAAGCGCTTTTAACTTAGTAAAGCATGTAGGGTACATAATTCTCTGGCTCCA
The DNA here is from genome assembly GCA_028658305.1 of Pachyuromys duprasi. Lineage (NCBI taxonomy): Eukaryota > Metazoa > Chordata > Mammalia > Rodentia > Muridae > Pachyuromys > Pachyuromys duprasi. Next base: position 71,898,266 of record CM053760.1, read on the forward strand.
GCATCGTGTGCCTTTCGGCTCCTCCAGAAGCACCTGAGAGGAATCACTGTGCTGCTTTCTTAAACGGAAGGCACTGTCACTCGCCCTGAGGAATTTTGCAGCTTGTTTCCCACAGACTCTGGTGGTGAGTGTCTGGCTCCACCCCTGATCAGCAGCTCGGTTCGGTTCGGTTTTACTGGGACACGGTCTCATTATGTAACCCTGGCGGCACTGGGGCTCACTCTACAGACCAGGCTGGCTTCAGACTCACAGATCCTCCTGCCTCCGAGTACTGGGATTGAAGGAGACCATCTGACACCAACAGCTTTAAAAAAAAAATTAAATGTATCTTAGTGGTGTGTGTGTTGGACTGTATGAGGTTATGTACCACATGCACGCAGGGGTGGCCAGGTCGGAGAGCAGCATTAGTTCACTGAGGAGCCCACACCACAGTGTGCTCAGTTTTAAACATAGTGTCTCCATCCAAGCTAGCTGTTAGACAGACGAGTGGAAGTCGTTTTGACTGAAAGGAATGGCTTAGCCAAATGTTTTTTTTTTTTTTAATTGAGCTTGATGTATTAGTCAGGGTTCTCTAAAGAAACAGAAAAAAATGTGATATACTTATATATATAGCCTTAGTTTAATACATTGCTGTGAAGGGACAGCAATACCACAGCAATTTTTTTATGTTAAATATTTATTTATTCTACCTGCATGTTAGGTATAGCAGGCCACAAGAGGGCACCAGATCTCACTATAGATGCTTATGAACCACCATGTGGTTGCAGGAAATTGAACTCAGGACCTTTAGGAAGAACAGCCAGTTCTCGTAACCTCTGAGCCATCTCTCCAGCCCTACAGGAACTCTTATAAAGGCAAACATTTCACTGGGGCTGGCTTACGGTTTCAGAGGTTTAGTCCATTACTGTCATGATGGAAAGCACGGCAGCATACAGGGAGACACAGTTCTGGAGAAGGGGCTGAGAGTTCTACACCTTGATCCTCACGCAGCGGAAGGAGACCAGATTTGTTTCACACTGGGAGTACTTTGAGCATTTAAGATCTAAAAGCCTGCCTCCACAGTGACACACTTCCTCTAACAAGGCCACACCTCCTCCAATCAGGCCACACCTCCTAATAGAGCCACTCCCTATGGCCAAGCATTCAAACACATGAGTCCATGGGAGCCATGCCTATTCAAACCATCATATGTATGCAAACCTGACATATATATCCACGTTTATTAGAATGGTTTACAGGATATAGTCTAGCTAGTACAACAATGGCTATCTAAGGAAGGTCCAAGAATCCAGTAGTTGTTCAGTCCATGAGATTGGGTGTCTCAGCCGGTCTTTCCGTAGACACTAGAAACCTGGGAAAGTAAGCTGAGATGCCAGTGAAGGAACGGACTTGCTGGTGACAGGAAGAGCAAGCAGGCAGAGAGCGAAAGCTTCCTTCTTCCATGTCCTTCATACAGGCTTCGAACAGGTGTAGCCCAGATTAAAAGCAGGACTTCCCACCCCAAAGATCTGGTTAAAAGTGGGTCTTCCCACTTTAGGTGACTTAATTAGGAAAATGGCCTCTCCCAGGCGCACCCAGCCTCTGGGTGTCAGCTAACTCCAGGGCTAGACATCACACCATGTTAACGCCTCCTCCTGAAAGGTTTCTGCTGAACAAATGAACAAGCTCTGCAAGTCTGCATGACTGCCCCTGAACCGCTTGTGAGGGCACCTTACAGGATGTTTTGGGAGATGGGTCTACCAATTAAAAATGGACTGACAGCCATGGCATGGTTCATACACTTTGGTACAATGTGCAATTCATCAAAGTGTGAAACCGTATTTAAAGTCACATTTTCCTATATGGGAAATGGCAGCGAGCCTGATTTACTTAGGAACTTCTGAGGTTTTGGCAGCAGGGTTTCCCCGTGTAGCCCAGAATAGACTCAAATTCAGAATCCTGTCCTTGCCTCCATGCCCACCTCAAATAACCTGACTACTTCAGTGGGAATGCTCACGTGCTTCCCTCACATGGTTCATTTGCTGGAGAGGAGTCTCCCAGAAAGAAGTTACTCAGAAGTCTGACAAACTCTAACAAACATGGCTTCCCCTGACCAAATCCAAGTTGGCCCATGAGGCAGAACAGCAGGCCCAAGGGAGGTTTAGGCAAAGTGCAGAGAGCTGATAAGAGCCTGGAGTCGTTTTGGTTTTGGTTTGTTTTATTCTGTTTTGTTTGATGAGGTGGACGCTGCCCTATGCATGCTGGGCAAGCATTCTACCACTGAACAGTATCCCTAGCCCTGCTTTTTACTTTTAACTTCGAACCCGAATTTCATTCCAAAGCCTAGGCAGGCCTTGAACTTGAGCTCCTGCTGTCTCAGCCTCTAGAGCAGCTGGGGTGCCAGGTCTGTACCACAAGGTATACCCAAATACCCTATGGACAGTTCTGCTTACACATCCACCTACCTCAAAGTGCCAGGTCAGAATTTTCTGGGCAGCTCTTCTTTGCAGGAAACTGAACATCTTGTTTCAGAAGGCTGAGGTACTGAGTCAGGATAGGAATGGCCTCTTCCACGGAGAGGCCACCCCAGCCACACCTGGCACAGTGTCTTAGATAATGCACATCCTGTACAAAAGCAGCAGGGTGGGATTACTCAGGTGCTTTCAGAGCCTCAGAAAATTAGTTGATGTAACCAGACTGGGAACCACATACCAACTGGATTGCTTTCATGTGACTCTCCTGAGGGTAAACCAAAGAGAGCCAGATATTGCCAATGGAAACGATTCCCATACAAAACCCCACGTAAGCAGGAGGGGCCCATACCTGCCGTCACAGGGAAGCATCTGCAATGTCTGACTCAAAGGCATCTAATTCACAGGCACCGCTCGGTCACACTGTAATGTTCTTGAATGAAGCAGACACTCCTTTATCCTTGTTGGTCTGTGAAAGGAGAAAAGAAAAATCCGTTCTTATATTCAGTCCCAGAGCTTTTTTTAAAAAAAGATTTATTTATTGATTATGTATACACTCTTCTGTCTGCATGTGTGCCAGCACACCAGAAAAGGGCACCAGATCTCATTACAGATGGTTGTGAGCCACCATGTGGTTTCTGAGAATTGAACTCAGGACCTCTGGAAGAGCAGCCAGTGCTCAGAACTGCTGAGCCTTCTCTCCAGCTCCCAGTGTTATTATTCTTAACTATCAGGATTTTTAAATACTGATGTGTGTAAGTGTGTGTGGGGGGGGAATTGATTGGCTGATTGATCAATTGATTCCCTACCAAAGTTAGTGAGCTTGGTGTGTCTTACCCAACCATTGCCTAACTCTGCTAGAGGGAACCAGATCTGACCCTCAGGTCTCATTTGGTGGTCCTGTCCAACACTGCAGAACCAAGCCTGCATTTCACTCCTGTCAGCCATGGGTTACACTGCCTTTCCTTGTCAAGCAATGTCTACCCCATGTGAGATGTAACTAAGGCTGAAATGGCTACATGAGGCACTGCATGCCTGTAGAGTCCTGGCACCCAGACAGCACAGGCAAGAAGATTGTGAGTTCAGGCCTGTCTTGGATAATAAGGAGACATTCTTAGAAAATCAAGAGAAAAAAAGAAAAGAAAAAAGAAAGGAAAAACAACTAAACATCAAATGTGCAAAATGTCTTGAGCTGAATATTCACGAGGGTCACTGTTTGAAGCCTCTAATCACTTGCTTTAAAAGGAAGGACAGTCAGTGTACAAATAAGTCACCTGTGAACCAGGGTAAATTCGGGTCACAGACACATGCACGCATTTCTTTAAGTTTTTATTTTCTTGAATAATCATTTATAAAACATTTAGAGTCTTTTTAGAAACAAGATCTGTGAGATTCAATTCCTGGGTAAACTTTAGTGACCAGAAGGCCTAGGTACAGAACACGACTATGAAAAGCAACAAGCACTAAACAATAGGGACGGTTTAAGGAGGTGACGTGTACAGTCACCAGGAAGACCAGGCAAGGGTGAGCCCAGCCTCCCTGGTTGTGAAAATAGGCTTGTGTTTCTCCAGCACACAGGATTCAGAGCCAGGGCTTCAAGGTGATTAAAGCCTCGGTTTGGGCTGGGGAACTTTAGCCCCACAAGGGAGCAGTGACAAAGAGCAACTGGGGTGAACCAGTGTGGACCCCTGGTGACCACTGTGTCTCCACAGCTTCTATGAACACACCCACAAGCACATCTGGCAGCCCTTCCGCACTCCCATCTGCTATGCTGCAGCTGCTGTGGGTGGGAGTGGCCCCTGGAACCTGCCCTGGTGTCCTACAACGTGACAGGCAAGCCTTACCACACCAGGTGACTTCCTGTAAGGCATGTGCGTGCATGCGGGCCCAGCAGGGGAGAGCAGAGGAGCCTGTGTTGTCCTAGCCAGCACAGCCTTCCTTGGTGGTGGCGGCTACAGTCCCGAGGCTGTCCAGTCTCAGGCTGTCGTGGGCAGGGGCAGCCCTGCAGTGAGGGCTGCAGGTTAGTGGGGGAGGCGGTACATTCCAGAGTCCCGGTAGAACATGGAGACACTGGAAGCAGCAAAGGGATCACTGTAAAGAGGGTGAAGCTGTCTGCGCTGCCAGCTCAACTGATTCCCTCCTGCCTGCTTCCACTGACCAGGCAACCTGTGGCTTCTGGCATGTCCATAATCCTCTGTGTCAGGTAGCTCCAATTAAACACACACAAACACACACACACACACATGATCATATAGCTTGTAGACTAGTAGTTTTCTATATGACGTTTTGAGACATTCTTAGTGTTAGCGGCCCACCTCCCAGCCCCCTACTCTACAGGCATTTCTAGTCCTCTCTCCCCTCCCCCACACTATTGCTCCTTTCCCCACCAGGCCACCCAGACCTTACAAGCCTCTCCCCTTAAGATCTTTCTTCCCCCTCCTCACAAATTGTCCCTTTCTAGTTTCCTGGATTCTATGGGTATTCCAAATTCAATACACAAATCTAGATTTGATGCTAAGATTCATGTATGAATGAGAACGTGCATAATTTGTCTTTCTGGTTCTGGGTTGTCTCTCTGTTTTTCCAGCTCTGTCCATTTACCTGCAGATTTCATTTTTCTTTATAGCTGAGTAATATCCATATATCCTATCAATATGTACCACACTTTGATTATCCATTCCTTAGTACATGGATATGTGGGCTATTTGCTCCTGTTACATCCCAGATGTTGTGAATAAAATTAGCTACAAATAGAGACCTGTAGTTATGTGCCTGGGGATGGTAGAGCTAGGTCGTGTGGTAGACGTGTTTCTAGTGGCCCTAATTAGCACTCCTACCAACAGTGAATACTGCTTTCTCACATCCTCGCTAACAACACTGCAAAGTAGTTTTTAATTTGATGGCTAAGCTTGGTGAACACTGCAGAATGTATTTCTTTGCTACTTGCAGTTTTTCTTCTGAGAGTCCCTGTTCAGTTGCACAGTCCACTTCTAAGTGCTTCTTTTGGTGCTTTGTTCTTTAGTTCCTTGCATACCGTACATAGTAATCCTCTGTCAGATGTGAGCCTGGCAAAGTTTTCCTTTTCCTGTTCTGTGAGGGATTTCTTCAATCAATTGACAGTTCCCTTTGCATACAGAAGCTTTTTAATTTCATGAAACCTATTCTTCGTTATAAGCTTTTTCTTCTGGATGGCCAGAGTGCTACTCAGAGACTACTTACCTGAGCCTGGATCCCAGGTACTCCCACCACTTCTTCCAGAAGTTTCATTTCTGACACTGAGATCCATGATCTATGAACTAAACATTTTTATTTCCTGGTTTATGATCCTGAGAAGAAACTAATGGACTTTTCAGGCTCAGACTCTGCATGAAAAATCCACCTGCAATCAGCATTCCCCAAAAGCTCATTATAATTCAGATGTGCAGTAAGCTCTGCAGCCCTCCGCCTTAGAATCCCTAGGGGATGGGCAGAAGCCTGTGTTCCTGTTCTGGGGAGCTGCTGACTCTCATGACCAGACCAAGGATGGCTGAGATGCAGTGCCGTGTCACCCTCTGCCCCACGGTGGCAGGGGACAGCATGGGCAACCTGGAGGCCCACTCCTTGGTCTAACCCTTCTCTTTCTTGTCCCCCATTTTGTTTCCTACTAAGAACTCTGATTAAAAAAGTTACACACATATATACACACATGTACATACATACATATGTCTATACACGTATATACATAAACACATGAACGCAGACACATACATACATACATGTATACACATACACACATAAACACACATACAAATACCACACTCATACACACACTCACGCTTGCACACATATTTGCCCACAGGCACATGTACACAAGTATGCATTCACATCTCTAATTAAACAAACTTTTCAAGGCACATCATTGTCCATAAATTTTAAATACACAAAGAATTCATGGTCTTCATCTCATACTTCATAAAGAAAAAAATGAAATAAATCTTTTTGTGCATAACTTGAAGAAATACTTTAGAATCACCAAATTCAACATTAAAAGTTAATGGCATATATATACATATATATTTTTTAAACAGGGTCTTGCTTTGTAGTCTGGCATGACTGGAACTCAAAAATTTCCCACCTTGAGTTGTTAGATGACAGGCATGTCCCACCACACCCAGCCTGTTTGGTAATTTTTGAAGGTATGTTAGAAATAACAAAGGCGGTATTAACTGCATGCGTTGCGTGTGCCATACGCTTCCTGTGTGTCTGACAAATGCTCACAACAGCCCTGCTACTCCTAGGTAAGGAAATGGAGAGTTAGCCAGCATCCTTCAGCATGTTGTGATGTCATCAGGTGCCACGTAATAAACTAGGGAAGAGGCAGCTGGGTCATTACACCTGGTGGGTGCAGGGCACCCTTGCACATGGGTGCAAGCAATTGAACCTGGGTCCTACTCAAGAGCAGTAGGTGTTCTGAACCACTGAGCCATCTCTCCAGGCCTGGGTGGTTTTATCTTGGTTGTAAAAGCACCCTAGCCTTTACTTCATGGTGAGACTGCGTATTTTCAAAGAGACCAAGATTTGCCTTGAGCCCAGAGAGGAGGCCCCAGAAAGCTGGTTTCTGCTCAGGACAACTTCAAACAAAAGAACTCATATTTATTGTAAGGCCACAGGGCAGACCAGGACACCCAGTAAGTGTTCCCGCTGTCCTTAGCTGTTTTGTTCAGAAAGGCGGCAATGAAAATGCCACAGCAATGCTTGGGTGCTGGGCATCAAGGGGGTTGGCCCTGTTTGGGATTTTGAAGAACATTTTGTCATTGGTGCTGAGAAAAAAACTTTAAAAACTGGACACTGAACCTATAGCTTTGTCTGCAGAGTGCCTTTCATTTCATTCTAATTTTTAAGTTCTTCTACTGCAGAAGTAAGTTTAGGTGCTTCCTGCTAAATTCCAAGTTCCACCCCCAGGACTCACATGATGAGAGGGGCGAAATAGTATTTCCTTAGCATGTTGAAGATAATCACAAAGGAAATTTCAAAGCCCTAGTAGTGGGGTAGGGCCAGCAGCAGTGAGTGACCCTAAGCCTCATGACGTGCTCAGCAGAGCCTGTGTGGAGACAAGGCTGCAGCTGCATGGGATGCTTCTCTCATGTCTCTAAGGTCTGAGTGGATGTGGATGTTGTCTGGCTGGGGCTGCAACGCGCTTCTCAGAAAACACAGCACATGTTCTCTGTGACCCTCACCTTTGCCCTTTTTAGTAACAAAAGTAGAGCAGGTAAGAGCACAGGATCCTATAATCTTCCTTTTCCTCACCATGTGACGTGTGTGTGTGTGTGTGTGTGTGTGTGTGTGTGTGTGTCTGTTTTCAAGACAGGGGCTCTCTGTGTAGCCCTGGCTGCCTTGGACTGGTCTCAGCCTCACAGAGATCTGCCTGCCTCTGCCTCCTGAGTGCTGGAATCACAGGTGTTCGTTACCATGCCCAGCATGACTGTATGATATAATTAGAGCTCATTATTTTCTTCCCTCACAAAACTGTAGATACTTTAACTTTATAATATTTTCCCCAGTAGCCTCAATGGTGCTGCTTCCGAGTCAAACACTGCAGGGTGCACAACTTTCAACGCCCCCCCCCCAATCAATTCCCTAAAATGGTTCTCAACGGTTCTCTGACCCTTGTAAAGTGGTGAACAATGCACCATTCTCCTGCAGCTGCGGCTGGAGCCTTCATCCTTCCTTCCTTTTCATTTCTCTTGCCCCACAGCATTCTAATGGTTTACTCACCTCCTTCACGAGCTGTGTCATTCCCCACCTCCCCAGAATGTTGCAAACTCCAGCATTTTGGGGTGATCAGCTTGTTCTTTGTGTTGCAAGCTTACCCTTGGGTTTTTGTGAACGAGATCTGTCAGGGAAGTGTGGCATCGGGTGGAGACTCTGGTCCCATGCTCCATCTCAGATCCGCTCCATCACTTACTACACACCAGGCACGCTGGGAACCCATGGCCCCATGAATGCTCTGTTCACTAGTCAGCTTCCTCATTGTCGGGAATGTCTCTCCTTCGTGCATGCAAGGATGACAAACCATTTGTGCATTTTCTTCCCCATTTCCTTTGGGGCTTATGTTTCCTTTTCTTATCTGAGTCAGTCTGCCACATTGCTGGGCGGAGTTTGACAAAAAGTATGAGACATTTATAGGCAGCTGAGCGAAAAGAAATTTTGCCCTCATTTTGCCTGTGAAGAGATTTCCAGACTGTGAGTGGCAGTCCTATGGCGGCCGTGAGTGACAGTTCCTATGGTGGCATGGGTTTCCTTGGCAGGGTCTGTTTCCACATCCCAGTGGCTCTGAACTTCGTTATTTGGTGTCTTTCAGTGAGGGATAGTCCAACCTAGCACAGGAAGCCAAAAGGGAAATGCGGGCACTGGCATCTATAAGCTTGGAACTTTCTAGTCACTCTCAAACAGAAAAGATGGAAGAGCAGAAAGAACAGCACCCATTCCATGTGGACTGAGCACCATTGAACCTTGCGACAGTCAAGCCCCTCATTGCTCACATGAGCAGACATGTGACAGATCCACCACTCCAAGGCACAGCAAAGAAATGCTTTTGGATCTCAGATCCCAAATCCTCCATCCCTCTGTTAGGCTCCTAACTGCTCTATTAAAGGCACAGAAGAGAAAACTGAGGGGTTTAGCTGGTAGTCCACCAGTTCAACAGAGGGAATGTGCGCCTGGCAGAGCTGCAGAGTCCAGTTGCCCAGAGACCTTCCATCGTCCCCACAGAGACCTGAAATCCCACATTTAAATCTTTCTACAGTCACAGACTGCATACGTGGCCATAGGCAAATTCCACCTCTTATCTGCGCCTCAGTTTCTCTATTTAAACGGAGAGTTGAACTAAACAGATTTTCCCAAAGGACATGCTTTGACGTCCTCCCTTTCAGTGCTGACATTCTATGATCCCCCCAACCCCCCCACCCCTACCAAGCAGTTGGAGGCTTATTTTTAACTGTGCATAGATGTCTCTTACAAATTATCCAGGGTCATGGATTAGCTGAAAATACAAAAGCTTAATTTCCTCTGCTTGGCTACTGTTATAGCACTGATCAAAAGAGTCAAAGAACAAACAGAGCTGGCTGCAGAGAGAATGCTGGGGTGGGCTGGGGGCTGATCTCACCCGGGACCCCTCAGGCTTGGAGCGCTGGGGTCTGTAACTCACCGCTGCGCTGGGCAGGGCTGAAATGAATCATAACATTTTGAGCCCTCAATGGAAGAGAGAAGAAAAGGAGCCGAAGCCAGGGAGAGTGAGCGTCCAGTGTTTCCCCGGTTAAATACATGTTCTCATTGCAGTGTGATGGGTTCAGAGCAATGAATGGCCACAATTTAGTTATCTTTTGGATGGATGATTTTAAATGCTTGTTGGAAGCAGCTTTCATGAGACAGATTCTTCAAGCCACGACCCAGGGTGGAAGTCTCCGGGACAGGAGCACTCTGTCTTTCAGAGGTTGTAAAGAGCTTTGGGCTCTGAGATTCCTGACGCAGTCATTTCTGTTTCTATGATCCCCGCTGGCACACGCTTCCTCACTTCCATCCTTTCAGATTGCCATCAGACACCATGTCATAGGCCAAAAGAAGGGATTTAAGACCAGCACTGAGGGGAGAGGCATAGAATCTTAACTCATGCCATGTTTATTTGGGGGCTAGCTATGGTCTGAATGTCTGTGTCTTCTCCAAGATTTGTGTTGAAGCTTAATCCCCATTACAACAGGATTAGAAGGTGGAGACTTTTGACAGCGATTAGGCCTCAGGGTTCTACCTTCATGGATGAGATTAGCACCTTCCCCCTCATGGAAGGGATTAATCTTGATGGAGTTCAGCCCCTTTGCCCTCCCCTCCCTCCTGCCTTTTGAGGATACACACTCCCCACAATGGATGTAGCAACAAGGGGTCTCTTGGAAGCAGAGAGCTGACCCTCTCCCAAAACAAACCAGTGCCTCACTTGTACACCTTCAGAAATGTGAGGAATAAATTTCTATTTTAAAAACATCATTATATTTCCTTCTGCCCATGCAGCATATGCCTGATTCTATGGTAGACTGAAGAAGGGTCAATAGTCAGAGATGCTGACCTGTACTGGACAAATTATTCCAACTACTACCTTTCTCAGTTGGTCTTGGCAAAGCAAGGTGGCTGGAGGCAGTGCCCAGCCATGCCCCGGTGCCCTAACGTTTCTCAGTCTGCCTCCCACCTACGCCACCAGGCACCAGGGAAAACAACAAGGTCAGTTCTTGGTGTTGGCATCGTCCTGTCCTGCAGTCATGCTCCACCAGGCCCCGATGCTGCCCACTTGAGAGCTTTGTACGTCTGTTCCAAAGATGAGTCCTAACAGGCATAAAACTCACCATGCAGCCAGGGCCTTCTCTCCAAGCCAAGCGTCACAAAGCACCTACTGTACACCGCCTTACTGTTGTCTCCTGAAGCTACAAAAGCCAAGTGCTGTTGTGTGGGCACGGCACACCATTTAGGAAGGAGAACAAGAAAGGGTAGATTAGAACTAAACAACAGAGCGCTTACTGAAGAGTGCACACGCAGAGCGTACTCTGTGTAAGTACGCTGGGTGCTCTCAGGGCCCCCTTCCTTTCTTTTTAATTATTTATTTGTCTTTATTTATTTTATGTGCCTCGGTGTTTTGCCTGTATATATGTATATGTGTGAGGGTGTCAAATCCCCTGGAACTGTAGTTGCAGACAGTTGTGAGCTGCCAAGTGGGTGCTGAGAATTGAACCCAGAGCCTCCAGAAGAGCAGCCAGTGCTCTTAACTACTGAGCCATCTCTCCAGCGCAGGGCTCGTTTTCAATGCAGAATAAGTCCTCAAGCGGGCCGTGTCCACCTGTGATTCCACAAGAGGCTGTCACCTTACTGGGAGACGTGGGCTTGAGTTGTAGGTTTTATTGACTATTCTTATTGGCTCTAATTCTTGTGGTAAACTTAGTACAATGGAGTCTCCAATCAAGAAACTTAGCCATTCAGATTCTCCAGCATGCAGGTTGCTAGACCTATGTTTAAAACACTTAAAACTCATGGGATTCCTGGGAATGATTACTTACTATCCCTGAATCTCAAAGTGGAACATGCCAGGAATTTGAAAATACTAAGAAACTTGGAGGGTTTACTTTTTTCCCTGCCATGGTATAATCCTAAGCTATATCATGACTTGAATAACGTATTACTACACACACACATCTCCCCATCCATACCCTGTGGATGATAACATATCTTTGGGGGCTGCTCTGAAAGTACAATAAGATAGTATTTAATAAGTAATAGTCATGACGCTTGACCTGGAGAAAGTCTCATTGCATAGTGAGTTTTAAACCTCATGCTGGGGACCCTAGGATATAACTTTGTACATGTCTCTACATACGCAATGAAATATCATTGCATATGCAGCCATAAAAAGGAAGGAAATCTAGACACAGCCCACCATGTGAATGAACTTTGAACACACTGTGTTAACTAAAATAAGCCAGACACTGAAGGTGAAATGTTGAATGATTCTGATTATGTAACATATCTAGAACAGTCGAATTCACAGCAACAGCAGAAATGGTCGTCATGGCCTGTAGGGAAGTAATAGCTTTTGTTTACTGGATACGAGTTTGAAAGATTAAAAAAACAAACATGGAGGGCTGGAGATATGGCACAAGAGGTAAAGCCTTGGCCTGCTTGGCCAGGCATGCACGAGGCCTGAGCATCAAATAAAGAAATAAATTAATTGATGATAGAGAACATGGTGATGAAGATTACACAACACTGTGAATGCAGCCAGGGCCACTGGGCTGGACATTTAAAAAGAGGTAGAAATGATAAGTTTTCCGATACCTGTATTTTATGACAATTGAGAGAAAGGAAGAAGGGAAGGGCGGAAGGAGGGGAGGGAGCAAGAAGAGAGAAAGGGAGGGAAATGCTCATAAGGAAAGGAACTGGGCTCTACATGGAAGGCTAATGGTAGCTGCCACGTTTGTAGAGCATTCCCCTGAACATGAATATAATAGAACTGACACCTCTCTGATCTTGTCTAGTCAGCCTGCACTGTCTGGGGAGTGTGTGAATCACTGGGTGTATGTGATATCAGTCATAGTAACTACTTAGGCATCATTTACTGAGCTAACTGCAAATGTCCAAATGTACTCATTCATATTACATCAACCAGTCTTCCACCCCTCTCCCACCTAGGGTGGCTAAGCTCCAAACTCCTTTTAAAAATAAGCCTGTTATTGATTTTTTTTTTTTTTTTGTAGACTTGTCATACAGCTGTGGCTGGCCCAGAACTCACGGTGTGGCCCAGGCTGGCCTCAAATTCACAGCAATGCTGTTGTCTCGGCTTCCCAAGGGCTGAACTGGTGAGCATGTTCCATAGCATTCGGAGTTTGGTTTGTAGCTTGAAGCCTCCACACTTCCGAGTGCCTTG
>CM053760.1:71911253-71934509 GCA_028658305.1 Pachyuromys duprasi
CAAATAAATCAGTGGAAGCGTTCCAAGTAGAGCCTCAGCCTAACAGAGCACTCTTTGTCCACTTATTTTACACGAGTTACTTAGTTTTAATGTACGATCATGTTTCATAACCTCCCAGCAAATAGCCTGTTATATAGTTTTGAAAGTGATGAAGGCTTAGTAACAAGAGAGCTCATTCTGCCCCCGGGGTCTGCGAGCTGGGCTCTGATAAGTGCAAGGGGACTATCGGCCTTTGGAGGCGACTTTCAGAATCTACGAATTACTAATATGTATGCGATGTGGAAATCTGACCTACAGGAGGAAGTTCTACTTCACAAGATTTGCCGTCCTCAAGATCTTCACCCTGTGACCCGTGTTGTCATGTCATCAAAAGAGATAGTCCTGTCATTCTCTAGAGAGACTTAGCGCTGAGCACAGTTCAGTACAAGAGGAATGAACTCTTTTATTCTAAAATTGTGCTTTTGCCTTCCCAGCTGATTTCTGCGAGAGAAGACATTTACTCTGGGGCCCGATGAACAGTCTCAGGAAGGCAGAGAGCGAGAAACAAGAGAAGGCAGACGAAGGGAAGAAAGCCTTCATACTTCTGAGCCCTCCACTGAGAGCTACCCAAGGAGACTGTAAAGTCCCAGCCAACAGAGAAGAAATGCAAGGCTTTAACTAAAGAGATGCTTTTTCCCACCCAAGCACTAACCAGGCCTGACCCTGGTTAGTTTCCAAGTTGAGAGAAGATTGGACACAGTCAGGGTGCTATGGCCTTACAGGTTGGGGCACACGCTTGTGCACATTCCTGTAATCCCAGAGGCAGGTGGATCTCTGTGACCAGCCTGGTCTACCCAGTGAGTTTCAGGACAGCCAAGGCTACCCTGAAAAACCCCGTCTCGAAAAACCAAAGGAAAAAAGGGGGTGGGGACACTTTCAAGCTTGATGGGATGGAAATTGAGGAAGATGGCTTGAACCCAGAGATTCAAGGCCAGCCTGGGTCGTATACTTAGAGCCTAGGGGAAACAAGCCAAAACCAAAACAAACAAACTACAACAATACAACAAGCAAGCGAACAAAAAAAGGACAGAGAGGAGGAAACGAAAGGAAGGGACAAGAGGATTATTCCTATAGGTTCGCTCTTCCCAGGCTGGCTCAGGCTGGCCAGAGTCAGGACCCCACTCTTGTGTTCTATAAACAAATTAACTCGCCACTCCATGATTCACACTCTTAAAACAACTCCAAGGACGTTCTCTGCATCCACCTATATAACTAAAGAGGATTTCATTTAATTCATGAAAATGTGTACATATGCACACATACATGCGCACACACACACACAAGCACACAGAGCTTGTAGAATACGAACAGGTAGGCAGGTGCTCTGCCACCGAGCCACATCCCAAGCCTGGTAGCAGCTGCCTTAAGAGCTGGTTCCTCTTGAGTTTATTGTCCATCTGAGGTGGAGATCTGTGAGATCATGGCCACAAAACACCATCTCTTGGGAGCTCAGTTTCCATATCTCTGACATGAGGATGATACATTGTTATGTGGGTAAAAGTGAAATTACTGATTTAAGCCAATTAAGTAATTTAAGCCAATTACTATCAGAGAGGACGAACAATGCATATTTCTCTTCTTAGCTGTAGTGAATTTAATTTTGATTGGGGAATTTCAGGGCACTCTTGGGGGATCAGAGGTTCAGGATCACTGGTGTTTGCTGAGACCCAGAACAAACTGCTGCTGACTTTAAAAAAGGAAGGTTGGGGCTAGAGAGATGGCTCAGAGGTTCAGAGCACTGTGTGTTCTTCCAAAGGTCCTGAGTTCAATTCCCAGCAACTACACAGTGGCTTGTAACTATAATGTGATCTAATGCCCTCTTCTGGCATGCAGGTAGGTGTACATACAGGCAGAGCATGTACACACAATAAATAAACAAATCTTTTTGAAAAAAGAAAAGGAAGGTTTATTTACTGTCAGCCTGTAGCACAGCGGTAGAACAAGATTTCAGTGTGTGCAGGGTGGCCCCGTATCCACCCGCCAGCCCCCGCCAGCACACAGACTCATAGACGACCGCTGACTAGGTAGTCAGATAGTTGGGTAGGTAGATAGACTGACAGACAGACAGAGCCACATACAGTAATTTTGTACGTCAAAGACTTATCATATTCATGTTCTTCTAAAAACATTAAGGTGTTACTTTCTTGACTCAGATGTAGGCAAGGGGTCGTATATGAAGAAAATGTGTGCACTGTCATTCCTGAGAAAGATGTCTTAGGTCTGACTTGGTTTTTATTTGTCCCAAGCTTTACAAATAGCTTGTGTGTACTCTAGTGGAATCTGTCCTTCTGGAACCTGATGCCATTGGTGTTCCCTCGATACTTGCTTGCTATGGGGACCACAAAAACGAAAGAAGAAATTTACCTTTTCATCAAAGTGGGCTATGGCTGACTGGTAGCCAGGAAAGGCATTAATAGACCTAATTCACCTGGGGCTGCCCTGGGCCTGCACAGCCCAGCTAATGGGGAGGAGGCTCAGGGCCTGGGGGTCAGGGGCAGTGAGGACAAGTGCACTGCCCTGTCCCCAGCCCATACCCATCAACCCTACATAGTTTCCTTCCTGGAATTCTCAAGTCCAAGATCACATTCCCCTCACTCACCCTTGGGACTTCCCACATTGTCTCTTTTGCTCTCACTGCTAACTGAACAAAGAGAAATCCAACCACCCGGAGCAGCCAGGCTATCTGCAGCAGCCTTTGGGCTTTCCCTAAGCGGCCAATTTAACCTCAATAACAGCCCTGTCTATCAGCACCACCTTTCAGGTGACTTTCTGAGAGGCAACCTAGGAGGCACCTTGCAGACATACAGAATTTCCTTACAAAGTCAGCAGTAATTTCGGCATTGAAATAAAAATGAGCAAAGCTTTGCCCAAATAGCGCCCTTTCCCTCTCCTCTTTCCCTCCCTTCCTCTCTCTCCCACTCTTTCTGTGTCTCTACTCTCTCCCTTCCTCTTTCTTCTCCCTCTCTCTTTCTCTCCCCACTCTCTCTTCCCTCTCTCTCTGTCATGCCCAGCAATACAGAAACCTGTATACTTGTGTGTGTGGGGGGGGGGGGGATACTTATTGAACAAATGAACAAACCAAATACAACTCAAGCCAGGTAAGACTTAACTTCCTGCAGCTGTCCACCTCGGCTCTGCTGACTCAGCCTTCTGAAATCTACTTAGTGTCTATGGGATAGATATTTTACATAGAACATAGGACATTTTAGAGACCAAAATTTCTACTCCTGTGTGTGTGTGTGTGTGTGTGTGTGTGTGTGTGTGAAAGCACATTGAAGCTAAAGGCTGTTTTGCACCCCTGAGGCAGGAGGATCAGGAGTTCAAGGACATCCTCAGCCAGTAGGCTACTAACCAACTTCAAACAACGGCGGGAAGGGTGGGATAAAGAAAATCAAGGCTGGCTTTGACAGACCGCCCAGGCCTTGAGTAGATACATAATTATCACCTCCCTGCGAGCAATGAGCCACATAAAAGGCAGGATGCACAGGAAGATTCTCAGCAGGAGGGTGATGGCATGCAAATAGCTGGGCAGGTCTTGAGCTGACTGGATTTCTAGGCTCTGAGCTCACCAGCAGTGTGATTTGGGCTGTGTCACCTCTCTGCGCCATTCCTCATCGGAGGGGTACTTTTCTGTAGTGAGGGCTCAGGGAGAGGCAGAGAGGAGACCATGATTTCTGTGAGTTTGACAGGGACGGGGCTGAAGGGGAGAGGACAGCAGCTTATGCGTCCCATAACATTAGGCAGGGAACCAAAAGCGTTAGTTTGGGGCTAGCTCTCTCGGGCTCAGTTCATGCCTCGGGCTCCCTGGGGACTGACCTTGAAAAAGAGTGCGTGCGAAGCTCCCAGGTCAGCGCACCACTACAGGGGAGGCGGAGGCGAGCTGCCCGCCTCTGGGAGGCGCTGTTGCTTCGTGCTTTCCTCCAGCCGCGGTGGCGTGGCGGGGTGGCAGGGCTTCACCCCAGCTGGGTTGTCTTGACCACGTCGGGCACACTAACGCCCGACGTAAGCCCGATTCCCGTAAAGGAGAAGATGGATGTAAGTCTGGGAGCATCAATGCCCACCCCTTTGGGAAGCGCTCAACCAAGGGCGGGGAGCCGGGGGGGGGCGTGTCTTCTGCGTGGCCTGTTCCATCCAGATCTGAAGTGTAAGTTTTAAGGACGGGGTTGGGGCGGGGTCGAGGGTACCTGGTCGGCTGGAATCTCTCCGGCTAGCGGAGCGGGCCGGGCCCGGTGTCAGTGCACATTTATTGATGGCAGGTATTTGGGGAGTAATTGAGCGCGGCGGCGAGCCGGGGGCGAGAATGGGCCTCCACGAGCAATTAAATGTGATTAGGCTGAGACCTTCGGGATCCAGCTGGGTGATTGATAACCCGGCTGCATTCCTGCCGGGCTCGCGACTTCAAACGGCGGCTGGCTGCGGGAGGGGCTGGCCCGGAGTCGTGGCCCCGTCCCATGCCCGGGTCGGTCCTCGGCTAGCCAAACAGGCCCAGCCCGGGAGAAGGTGTGCGTGCCCAGAGACCTGGCGCCGAGCCTCTCCGGACAGCGCGACACCCGCCAGCTACGAGCGGCTGGAAGCAAGAAAAGGGAAAGAGGAGTGGGTGGGGATGGGGCTAATTTAGAAAACGGGGGTGTGGGAGATTGCAAGAAGGGGAGGGAGGAAAAGAGTGGGAGGGAGAAGTTACCAGGATGAGCGCATTAAAAACAAATCGGAGGCAGGAGAAATGACCGGGGCATGAAGTGGGATGGGCGTGAGGATTAAAGGAGGGGAATATTATAAAACAGGAAGAACAGAACGAGGGGGAAAGAGCGAGGATAGGGACGGAGATGGACGCCAAGGGTCAGGCCGGCGGCAGAGCCACAGCCTGGGGCTGGCCTGCCCTTCATCCCACCGCTTAACTGCCTAAACCCAACAAATTCTATGCCCAACGTCAAGCACTCTCTGGTGTTTGGGACGCCCCGGCTTTTGCTTGCCCAGACCAGCTCTGCACCCTTGCAGGCTCGATGAGGGGCTCCCCCACCCTAAGACCGGCATGAGCAACGGACCCCTCTGAGCCCCCAAGCCTGGCCCCAAAAGTCATAAATCACAGGCAGAGGTGTCCATGGCTCCCTCGCTGTTGCTGGGATCTCAGCGTCGGGGAAGCCAGGGAACAGTTTCTGTCTGTGTTAACTTCACAGACAGGACAAAACAGCATGAAAGAAATCAGAGAAGGTCGTCTATAGGAGCTGAACTCTGAAAAACCCCCCTCCGCCCTCATATACTTCAATATTAAAAAAAAAAAAAGCCTTAGGAGCTTCAGACACTGTATTAATTAGTGCAACCACCCATGAAAAGTTGGGTTTGGAGCGGCATTCTTTGCCTTGTGTGAAAAACCAAGTCTAATAAACAATTGTTAAGTTGGCCTGTTGCCGTTGGTAAATTACATAGCATTAAAAAAATAATGCTTTTCATATTAAGCACTAATTAAAGGTTGGGACAGCTTTAAAATAAGAGAGGGAGGGGGGAAATCAAAGAAAGTATAAAACTGTTCTTTCAAGAGTTATGGGAGGTTAATAAAGTATGGCTGTTAGACGGAGTCTGCCTTGCCCCTAGCTACAGCCAAGCTGGAGCCGCCACAATTGGGTCTCAATAAGATAATGATATTCCTTTCTCTGCTATTAAAAGCCTCCCAGTGCAAACTTAAAATGATTTATTTAATTTAGGAAATTATGAGGTGTAACTTCAAAGCTTGGGCCGTTAGTAATGGAAAATACCAGGTTGTTTAAAATTATAATAATAATTGTTTGGAGGACTCAGGACATCAAAGTGTTTTCATCAACAAATGCAGCGAGGTTGGAAGAGGTTGGAAAGTCAGAGGTGTATGGAGTTTGGATTTGGCTGTTAGGGCCTTATCAGGGCAGCATTCAGGAGTCTGCAGCGAGTCCTCCGCTCCGCTTTGAAGCGGGCTTTTGCAGACAGTCGTTTTACTGCTGCTCATTTTGTTCTGGGTGGGTGGAGGGGAGAGGGGGTGTGGGTGAGGGGCGGGCATGGGGGCCCGGGGGTGGACAGGAGGCTTTTCCTCCTTGCTGTGACTACTTTATTTCATTAAAGCGGCCTGTAGCATCACCAATCTCAGATTTTTTTGTTGTTCTTACATGAAAGGGGAAGCGGGCACAATCGACTTCACCAACCAGGCCCTGTGATTTTGGGGAGGGTGTGTGTGTGTGACGTGGGTTCCTTTATAAATGAGGTTTATGCTTATTTCCAGCCCGCAGTGGAAAAGGAATGGGGGCGGGGCAATGGCCTCTCCAACCCGTGGCAAATGAGAGGCTTTCATAGCAAAGAATGGCCGTGGGAGTTTTCATTCGGTCAGACAAGGTTGCGCTCAAAGGCCGGCATCCTCTTTTCAGTCGGGTCAGGCAGACGTTTCGCCAGCTCCCGCTCTCAGCCAGGCCTCAGCGGCCTACCTCCTACAGCCCCTGCCCCCGCGTCGCCAAGACAGGGCCGAGGGGGGAGGGGCAGGCTGGGCCCCCAGGGCCAATGGGATGGAGATGCCCTGGGGAATGAGGGCCGCGGAGCCGGTGCCTAACTCCAAAGCAGGCCCTCCAGACCCCTGCCTGCTTTCTGAGCGCTCCTTCTATGCTGTTTCCCAGCCGTCGCGCGCCACAGGTCTCCAGGTTCTGTAGCCTCAGTGCGCTGCCTCTCTGGGCATCGTTTTCCGGACTTGTCTCTAAGAAGTCTCCGAAAGGACGTGTAAGGAATACTAGTTCAAGAAAAATATCCCCTTCCTCCCTGAAGCCGGACTCCTCGGCTCCATAAATGTGAACTCCCGTCCCTTCTTCCCTATTTTAAAAAGCAAAGCTTCCTACCTTTAAAGGTTTTTTTGTTTTGTTTTTGTGGAAAGCATTGAAGTATGGAAGGGCAGGTGTATTTATTTGTATGCCAGGCTACCGGCAGTCGACGGAGAGATGATCAAAGACTTCGTGGAAGCATCTGGAGCTTGAATTTGCCAGTTGTCGCTGCGCGGGTGGGTCCCGGGGAATCAAAGATCTTGTAGCCTTCACAGGTTGCCAGTCTGGTCTCTGAAACGCCCGATGCGCAGGACCAGGCCTGACCAAGGGGAGAGCCATCCCATACGGGAGGGCGGTAAGCAGCCCAGAGCACAGCTTGGAAAGCCCTTCCACTCCTAGAGCAGAGCCCGGCTCCTTCTGAGCCAGATCAATACTTGGCGGCCTTCCTTTCTGAGTATCGGATCTGGGATCATGTGCGCGGTGCCCATCTAGCCTGATTCCAGTTAACCTCCTCCTCCAGACTTAATACCTTACCCCCCCCCCCCCCGGAGGCAAGCTGAGCCCGAGGCCGGCGTCTATCACCGCCCGAGGTTACCGCTCCTTCCGAGAAGGAAGCTCGGTGGACGGGTTAATTAGGGACCCCTTGGCGGCTGACGACGAAACCAGGAAGGGCTTTGGCCTTTGGGAAACGCATCTCTTAAATGAATGTGGCAGGTTCTGGCCTGGAATTTGGACTAAAGGGACGGAAAGGCCCAAAGAGAAGCAGAAGCGCGCGTTTTGGTGTCTCTGGGACGCGCCCACGGCTCCGCTGAGGGCGGTAACCGGGCAGCAGGACCTTCTCGTCCCACTTCCAGTGGGTGCCGGATCGGGTTTGGACCGAAGAAAGGAGCCCGACCACCGTGAGCTCCAGGCTCACACGGACATGGGTTTTAGTGCCACGCGCTGGCAAGTCCCTCAAGTGTCCACGACTCCTCACAACACCGGACCTTCTTACTCCTCTCATCTGTTACCAAGGTGACAGAAGCGACTCCCACGGACTTGAGTTTAAAATCCGTCTTAGCCTTATTATTATGCCTCAAAACCCAAGCTTAGTTGGCGCAGGGAGGGCACCTAAGTTCCCGGGGTAGGTGGGCTGGTTAGCCCTCTTCAAAGAAAAGTA
Source organism: Pachyuromys duprasi (assembly GCA_028658305.1). Classification (NCBI taxonomy): domain Eukaryota; kingdom Metazoa; phylum Chordata; class Mammalia; order Rodentia; family Muridae; genus Pachyuromys; species Pachyuromys duprasi. Next base: position 71,919,219 of record CM053760.1, read on the forward strand.
CGGGCTTTTCTGGACTCTTAGAGACTCAGCACAGAGAGACCCACCCTCCCGCCTTGCCCCTCCACCCTCTCTAACCCACAGAGCTCTCTCTGTGCCCTTTTCTCTCTGTGCCCTTTAAGTTGTTTTGGTGGTTGCGAATTTCTAAGTTCCAGGTTTTCCCAGGACCATGTACAGGGTGGTAGGATTCTGAGGAGCACAGCGTCACCACTTTTTGAAAGCTGGTCTTTACTATAAACTATTAAGGGAGATTTCAACAGCTTCTTCCTGAGCCATCCAGGCTGCCAGCTGACATTTCCACGTATCCCAGGGCTTGAGATGGCTCCTCTATCACCCAAACCTGGCCACAACTCGATTTGATTTACGTTAATGGTGCAACTGAAAGTGCCAGTCCTCCACCCTTATCTGTCTGTCTGGGTTTTCCAGACCCCCAATCCAGCTAAGATTACAGTGCTTTTTAAAATGATTGTGAGTTGGGACAAAGTTTACTGCAATAAAACATTTTAATTTACTTCAGAGTAAGAGGTAAGAAATAACTCTTCAATAAAATATATAAAATTATACAAGATACCCTTTCAACGGGATAAAAATATGCTGGGATGAGATGTATGGGAAAGTAAAGAAACAAAAACCAAAGAGCCACCGACAGTGCTGTCTGACAGCACCATTTCCAGCAAGCCAAAAAGATGGCTTCACCTCCAACATCTTAGAGCATATGAACTTCCCTAGTAAGTTTAGCAAATACATTAAGAACACACACACATACACAAAGTATGTTTTTTTTCCTTCCTGATTCTATGGACTGAAGACTATTTAAAATACAGATAACAGTTACAAGACGCCCATTTTTGGCAGATATGGCCTTCTCCAACCATCTCTAACATGTGAGAACTGATGTAATTAGCATTTCACAGAAATCAGTTCTTCCAAACATGTTTTGCCTTCTAAACTTTTTTTTTCTTTTTCACTCCAATGAACTAGGATGGAGTTAGGAAGTTTTTCTATTTTCTACCCCAAGTAATTCTCAGGGTTATTCTCATCCTCCTCTCATTGACCCTTTTAAAAAAAGATTTAATAATATGCAGAAAAGGAGGGAAGAGACTCAAATGTGCATCTCAAAATTTTTTCTTAATGCAGGTAAAATGCAAACATGCTGCACACCTCCTCCACGTGTTAGAATTTATCTGGATCTACTTCCTGTAGGCACCGAGTCTACTTCTGGTATGTCTTCCACAAGCAAGTCCACCATTCTCGAAAGTTCTAGCAAAGTCTGCAAACAATCTCTTTCCCTTTTAAGAAAATGCAGCAAATGGAACTAACACAATATCTTAAGATGCTATCTAGAAAAGTGGATAAATGTACATATAAACTTTGCCTTTCAAAATAACTTGAATTTTTACATCTGGCATATAAAAAGTCTTATATTTTATTATATATTTATACATAAAAACTAGCAGAGCCAATATTTGTGAGAGGACAAGGGGACATTCGGAAGGTTATGAAAACAGAACAGGTCTTGGTGCCTCTCACCTAAATAACAAATGCACTCAGTATCAAGCAGCCCTGTGGGCCTGTGACTTAGGGTGGCGAGGCAAGGTCTGTGTTCAGGAGCTGGCTGGGCACCACCTTCTTGGAGAGGGAGGGGAATGCTTTTATGCAAACATCTATCCTGGAGTCTGTCCATCCGGTCTTCCTTAGGATAGATGGTACATGCCATATCCAACCGGCGTGGCATAGAGTCCAACAGGTGGGATGGGAAGCACAGGTCTATGGAAGGGGTAGGACGCTCCATATATGGATGCCGCTTGCAGGGGTGAGTTGATAGGGAAAGGCAGACTGAAGCCGGAGGGCAGCAAAGGTTTGGCAGCCATTTTCAGCTTTTCCAGTTCAGCCTCCTGCAGTCTTTTCGCCTTAGCCCTTCGGTTCTGGAACCAGATTTTGACCTGGGTTTCTGTAAGGTTCAAAGAGCTGGAGAACTCAGCCCGCTCGGCAATGGAGAGGTACTGTTTCTGGCGGAACTTGCGCTCCAGGGCTAGAAGCTGGGACGTGGTGAAGGGTGTGCGTGGCTTCCGGTTGGTCTTGTGTTTCCTCAGGGTGCAGGTGGTGGGGCTCATGTGTCCTAAAGGACAGAGAGGGGAATTAATTAGCAAACGTGGCATTCTCTTCCCCTCTTAAGAGAACACATAAACTTTGTTTCATTTTTCAAACCTGTGCGTGTGTGTCGGAGTAGCTGATGGTGGAAAAGCACCACATTTAAGTGGCCGTGGCTGTATTTTATATCAGCTTGAGCAATGAGGCCATGAAACTCTTTTATATGAAAAGCATATTGTATTGCAGAAAATGGAAATGGAAACCAACTAAAGACCCTCTGCAAGTCACAGGAGCTGGAACTATCTAAGAAATAAAACTTCCTCAGAATTCAATATCTTTTGTCTTTAAAATGGGGTCTGGACTCAAACCTGTTCAATAAGACCCACACATCAGGAGGAAAATAAAAAGGGGTACTAGCTATTGGGGAGGCGTTGGAGGGCTCTCTGAAGCAGGACAGTTGGGTTGCACCAGCCTATCTGAAGGGCAATCACGAAGATGTGGTTGCCTAACAGCATCTATGGATGGAAGGGCGGGACCAAGCAGTAAGCCACCACACAGCTGTCACTCCATCCACCCTACAGATCACAAAACCCCAACATCATCGCACAGATCTGGATGTGGGTAAGTTTCTTGGCTGTGTGCTTTGGCAATATAAACTTTACTAAGATGGAGGGAAAATTAGCCAGCTCATAAACGTACGTGTCAAAGGAAATCACGTTGCCCCGGAGCCTCCAGCCTCTGAGGATGGCATCTTAGTCTCTTCTCTCCATCCCATGGATTAGGGCAAATGTGCAAATGATTTATTTTGTTGTTGGAATTGAGAAGTGGGCAATAACAAGCAAAATAAAGACATGCCAACAGCGTCCAGACTCTTGTTTAAAACGGCTTGTTATAGGAAGCACAGGGATGGGGCCTCAAGGTGATTCCACAGCAGCAACTAATTCTGGTCTTGTTTTCCTCGAGGCTATGGGAGGAGTATAAAGTGACAAGAATAGAATGCTAAACAATTATTTTTCTGCATTTGGCTTTTACAAGTTATCCTAATTTCCCTAATGTAGCCAGAGTGGTAACTCCTGTGTGTTTGCAGGGGAATGTAACATTTCTTGTTTAGTTACTTTGGTGGCCCAAAGAAGAATTTACACTTCATCCTTGAGAGTGACAAGCACAAGTCCCAACCCAGCTCCTGTCCTGGTTGCCACACTGTTAGCTGTAACTTTGCAAAGTGGAGGGTTCTGTGATCAGAAAACAGAGATCTGGGAGAGAAATGGGATAGACTTCCAAAGGCATTGACTTCTGCATGTGCCAATCCCCAAACAGGCCAAACTCAAAGCTAGAGACCTGCAGAATTCTCCCCCTTCCCAGGCGCACCCCAAGCTCCCTTTCAGACACTGAACTCTTAACTGCATTCATGTGCTGCGGGGTCCACAGGAGAGTTTTGAACCAGGGTAGCTTAGGTCACTCCTGCTGTGGCCTGAGACTTAGGAAGTACAGGCCGTGAAGATTTGCATAGGTGTGTGGCAAAGCCTTGACATGAGGACTACTGCCCCCACCCCAATTTATACCAACCAAAGAAAGCATGTGACTAGACAGGGCAAAACAGCTTTTATCCTGCTTTTTAAATAACAAAGCCAGGACCTGGGTGGGAGGACACCTCCAACCCCAGCTCCCAGCTTGGTACCCTGGAGGCTCTTCCTTGCTTACACTTCCAGGCCCCAAGCATAAAAAAAAACAAAACAAAACAAACAAAAAAAACCCCTGTGTTTTCAAATGAAAGTCTCTGAAAGCCACTAGTTTCCCTTATAGGACAGGGAAAACAGCCCACTGGGAGATGTTACAGAGCTGGTGGGGGAATGGCCTACCAGACCGTCAGGCCTAAGTATGCCAGGATTTCTGACCTTTGGCCACCATTCCATTTAAGGCTGGAAGCCTGGAAGTGTGGTGGGGCATTGCCCCAGGCCTAGGAATACAGGCACTCCAAATTTGTTAAACAAGTTAAGACTCTTCAAGTTTCTGAGCCTCCATTTCACTGTCAATAAAATGGACAAACACTACTCATCCCTCAGGGTAGCTTGGAGTACTGCATTTTGGAGTGCCCAGAACCCCATTTGGGGAGTGAGGAGTAAATAAATGTTCCCAAGAGCTTTTTTTCCATGGGCCCAAACTGCTGATCCCTCTGAACTCTAAGAAATGGCCTCTCCGGTGAACAAGAGGCTCTCAGCTGCCGCACAAAGGAGATCAGATAAGATAATGTAGTGAAAAGCGCTGTGCAAACTTGAGTTTAAATTCTTTAAGTCCTTAATCTCTGCGCCCTTTCAGCCTTTCAGAATTTCCAACAGGGTGGAGAGAGACTGCCAGAGGGGACAGCTGCTGACGCCTGGGTATATGGTCTCTTTTTGTTCACAAAATACCACGTAGTATCTCTAGTCCCAAGGGCGGAAAGGTGGAAATGAAGGCAGCTTCTCTTCCAGCTTAGTTTGGAAAGTCCCTCCCCAAGCTCTCTCCCTCTTTCTCAACTTTCCCAGAGTTTAGTGAGGGGTAGGCAAGGGGGTGAAGAAAAAGGCAGCAGAGCAGATGAACCTCAAAAGGTCAAGAGATAAACCTAAACAAAGCTGTTAAAAGGACCCAGGACCCCAAAGGATTCTAAGCCTGGAGAGGACGGCAGCACAGCCTCACTGGGAGAAGTGGGGTGCAGTGAAAAAGATCAACACGGTCATCACCCTCAACAGAGGGGCAGGGAGAGAGCACGGACACCAGATCATACCCAGTGCAAGCACGGATGGCGACCTGGGACGAGCAAATGCAATCCTCTAAGCACTAGCTACCACGTCTAAGGGGTAGCCACAGGTGGCATGCCTCTACCTGTACTTTTTGGTTCTAGCAGGCAGCCAAATGTGGTGAGCTTGTGGCCACCACACTGTACATTCTCAAGTTCTGAAGGAATGCTGTTAATTATTACTGTGAACCCAGGAGAGCCCATGAAGGTCTGGCCCAAACTAGCTCCCGCAAAACTCAGAACCTCGCCAACAACGAACTAGACCGCGGAGATGCTTCCTTTCCGAACCAGTCTCTGCCACTATCCCTCCGTAGGATCTGGCTTGGACAATGTAGAGTTCGAAGAAAACCAATGATTAACTTCCATTTGTCTGATCTTTGTAGTGGGGCTCATTTCGCAGGGCTGCCTATATAATCTGAAGGGCAGCAAAACACATTTCGATACTCATTAAAAGTGGACCCCAGCTGGGCGCGGGGTGCACGCCAGTAATTCCAGTACTTAGGTGGTAGAGGCAGGAGGATGAGTTCAAGACCATCCTGAGTTCCAGGCCAGCACAGGCAACAAGAGACCTTGATGCAACCAAACAAATCAGCGACTCTCCCTACTTCCCGGGCAGGTACCACGGTGGTCAGCGAAACACACGCCTGAAGCATCTGATCTGGAGCGGGGGGTGGGGTAGGAGGGGGACCGACTGAAGGCTGCAGAAACCAAGAACTGGGCTTTGGTTTTCAAAGGGCAGCCAGCGCGCAGGTACTGTAGGTTCCGCGCAGCTAGGGATTCTGGGATGCGCACCGCTCGCTCGCTGAACTGGGGTACCAAGGGGTCAAGAGCATCATCGTGTTAACACCCGTCCCCAGCCCCTCTGGGACCCCACGAGTGGGTCCAGCCCGGGTCCCGTCCCTGGCGCGCACTCACTGGGCGGCGGGGAGTATCTGCCGGGCTCCTGTATCCACGCCGCTCCGTCTTCGGAATTTTCCGACTTGACCGAGGCGGTCTCGAAGGGCTTGACGAGAGGCCCGGGACTGTGCGCGTCCCGGACGCCGTGTCCCGGCAGCAGCAGCGGCCGCAGCACCGCGCCAGCCGAGGGGCAGTCGGGTGGCACGGCGGGCGACTCCTTGGGCGGCTTCTTGTCGGACATGAGCGCCTCCACGCTGAAGGGCAGGCTGGAGACCTTGACCCTGCGCTCCTCCGCGCCGCCCTCGGCTCCCCCAGGCCCCGGGCCCGGGCCGGCCAGCACCGCGGGGCCCTCCTCATCCGACGAAAACAAGTCACTGCCTTTGGCCGGAGAAGCCATGACGTTCTGCGCCGCGGAGCTGTCGGCGCGCGACTCCGAAGGCAACTCGCGAGCGAGGACTCCAACTTTTGGGGAGGGGGGGGAGTCGGCAGGGGCGCGCCGGCAGCCTAGCCTGGCCTTGGAGGGGAAGTGGGAGACTCGGCTCAACCAATTGGCGACGGCCCTGCTCCTGACGCCACGGACGCTGGTCTCCGATTGGCTCTCCCTGGAGAGGCTGGGGCCCTCCCTCCCCCCTCCGCCCCGTTTGAAATAAATTAGGAGTTAATTACAGGAGCAGTCAGCAGAGTTGTTATTAGGCGATCCCTCAAGGGTTATAATCGCCCAAACTGAAAAGTCCAAGGCGTAATTAAAGCCGATTGTTTAAAGAGGAAGCTTGCCGAGTCTTATTTCTTCTGTCTTTTAACCCCTCTTTAAAGTATACCCGGTGCCCATCCCACACGCTCCCGCCTGAGAACGTTGGAAATCCACAGATGGCATTCCTGGAACATTTATAACGCTCCTACTATGAGCCCAAACTAGTGTAACTTTGTAGCTATAGGGAAAAACAATGGCCAGCATCTTTGCTAATAGACGTAGTTTAGGCATGGTGCTTAGTTGTCTCGTCTTTGGAGAGTGTTCCATGGCTTTAGCTGTTACTGTAATTCTTTCCTCAAGAAAAGGGACAAAGATGAGGGAGGCTGAGAGATGGCTAAGGGATGCTCCACTAGTCTCCACCCCGTTCCTTTTCTTTTTCTTTCAAACAGACTCCTGCTCTCCAGCGCTGGCTAGCTTAGAAGCTGCTCACTATGTGGCCCAGGACGGTTTTGAACTTGCTGCGATGCCCCCTGGCCTCTTCCCCAATGTTGAGATTATAGGTGTGTGCCTGCAGACCCAGAGCACACTGACTCCTAGTACCTAATTTATACAAAAGGTTTCCATTTCTTCTTCTCTCCAAACAGGACTACTTTTAGAAACTGGAAATGCACGCATTTTCTTGCCTCCTGAATCTCCTCTCTAGGCAAATGTGTGTTCATGAGTTTTTTGAGCTTCTGTTGTCATTGGGGTTCAGGTGACAGCATTTGCCTTTGGAGATAATGGGCAGGGGGGAAGGGTACTTTTGACACTTATTGTCTTTATTCTCCCTGCAAATCTTGGAAATAACAGGGTTCGAGTTTGCAAACCCAAAGCCTGAATATCTTTGAGGAAAGTTTATCTCACCTGACTTGAAATTTTAAGCCGCATTCCCGTCCATACCCCACCTTAAATTCCACTCTCTAACTGCCACCCTAAATCATTAGTGACCCACCGCATCAATACGTTGACAGAGAAGAGAGTTTTGAGACAAGAGGCCTGGAATGGTTCTGCGGCCTGGGGCTTAGACCGATTGCTTCAAAGGACCCATTTCAGGCTGCAGAAGCTTTTGCCTAGATCCAAAAGCCCATCCTGCCTGGTGAGAGCAAGAGGGCCTTGCTCAGCCCAGGTCCCAAATGGCAAACACTTCCTAAACACCTCCCAGTTCAGGAGTTTCAGAAACCTGACTGCCTAGACCTACAGATTCTTCTCAGAGTACCTCTCTAAAACCGTGTCCTTCACCTCAAACATTTGCCCGAGTGAAACTTCAGTGGTCTGAGGAAAACAGAGAAAAAAAGAATCTTGGAAGATAAAAAGTCTTCACTAGATAATTTAGTTCAGTTTTGGAAAAGTGTTGTTTTGCTTTTGTTTTTTTTGTTTGTTTGTTTTTGTTTTTTTAGATTCAAGAAGTTCTAAATGAGTCATCTAAAAACCTTTGGAACTTGAAGCATAGAGAAAGCTCAAAGAAGACTGTGAAAGCTTGCTGGAGACTGAATTTTCCCTGGAGTCATAGCTGATGATAGGAATCTCAAATACAATACAGGTAAATTCAGATTAAGTTCTGTGTCTTCTGAACCCAAGAGGCAAGATGTGGGGTTATGTATTTTGGAGGCGAATTTAAAATTCGTTTAGCCCTCAGCTGCCAAAGTATACAATGGGGTTCACATTTCATTTGGGCGGAACCCAGACAATACTTTATAAATAATAATAAAAAAATCCTTAAAATGTGTCAGTTTAGCGGCACAGGCAGACTTCTAGGAAGTTAAAAAATTCAACTCCGTTGGAATATATTTATTTTAATAAATTTCTCTGGTACAGGAAAATCGAGGCTGTCCTTCACTGTTTTGGGGAAATGATAAGAGAGAGAGGGAGACGGTGGGGAGAAAAGGACTTAATCTCCAGCGTGCCAAGCTCTGGCCATGAACAGGAGTTAAGGAGATGGTCCGTGCTCCCCAGCCCCAAGCCAGGCGCCCTCCCCTACTCTGCTGGGGTGAAGATCAGGGAGGAAGCGAACCTCAACACGAAGTTAGCCCTTTAAGGAAAGCCCATCTGCTGCAAAACTTTCGCACACCCTCAAACTATTTAAATCGCATCTTCTCCGAGGCTCTAAAATAAGGGGCAGTCATTCCTCGGAATAGCTTTTATGGAAATTAATTTCAGCAGGTTTCATAAAGTAGTTGGTATAGAGAAATAATTTTGAAATATTCTTGTCTATCAAAAGCAACATTAATTTATCCGACACTTTTTGTTTATCACGGGCATCCGAAAATAAAGATTCATCGCTGGCCTTCAAGTACCCCAAGGCAGATCCTTTGTAAAATCCCAGAGCAGAGATTTCACAGCTGCAGGTTTGGGTGTCTTCCAGGAGCGGAGGGCTGCCTTTGACACTTAGGACACAGTCAGTAAACTTCAACTTCGGGGTAGTAGAATCGTGTTTATGCGGCTTTAATACTTGCAAGCCATTAAAGTGGGGTTTTTACACCTTGCCCGAGCGCCTGAACTTGAGCAGGATCTCATTAGCTTTTCAAACACATCACTCGCTACAGGCGGAGACCGTATCTCTGTCTAACCAAGGAGAAATCTCGGACTAGGAAGCTGCCCAATTACGCAAATAGGAGGAGAGACACCCTCGAATTCCCCTTGGGCCTAAGCCTACACCTTCCCGAACTGCCCCTCGCCGAAGCTTCAGGTCACAGGAGCCCGAACCCTTCTTGGAGCAGCCGCGCACGCGCGCCATGCGCTCCAAGGTGAGGGCACTCCTTGTAAACTGTGAAGCGCTCAACACAGACCTGGGCGTTTGCAATCCCAAGGACGGATCGCCGGATCCCAGAGGCTAGGAGGGGCCGGGGGAGGGGCAGAGAAGGCTGTAGACGGGCCAGGGCTGCGGGTAGGCGCCAGGCGCGGGGAGATGAAAGGCGGGCTCCGGGGGAAGGGGCTGCGCCGGGTGACCGGCTCCAGCCGCGCCGGGCGCCCCGCCCCCGCTGCCCCGGGCAGAGGCGGCTGCCCGCGCCGGAGCCGCGTTAATTGCTCTCGGCCCGGCACTCAGCCTGCGCGGAGCCAGGACAACCTCGCTCCAGGAGGAATGACAATTCGCCCTAATGGGACAACCTCACTCCCGGAGGAGTGACAATTCCTTCTAATGGGCCGCTTGTTAGAGGCCTATTCTCCGAACCCGGGTATCAGAAGCGGGCAGACAAATGGGCGCCAAGGTCCGACAGGAATTCCACCGCTGCCCTCCAATCCGCGGACGTTTGCTGTGTGACTTCGGGCAAAAGATGGCTCCTCTCTGAGCTCTTTTTTTTCCCCTTACCTGTGCGCGGTGGGAAGAAGGCGTGAGGCAGCTTAAATCTCCAACTGGGCAGACAATTCTGAGGCAGCTGGGGAACCCCCCTGAGAGTTACTCAGCAGGAAAGTTAGGTAGATATTCAGGGTCACAGTAGTGTTTCTCTAGGCCTTGTTCACATGGTTAGAGTGCTTGACCAGGGGCTGGAGAGGAAGGGCTTCGGCCTCAGCTCCATACAGGCGACTTTTGTTGGCTTCCTACCAGTTGAAGTTGAGGGGCAGAAAAGAGAGGGACCTGAGAACTCTGTCCCACCCTGGACCCCTGGAAGAAGCTGGGACAAGGGGCTTGTGGAGTGAGGTTCATGAACAAACCAGTTGCAGGTCTGCCAGGCCTGGAGCCCCGAGGGAGAATAGCTAGTTCGTGCCCAGAAGTGACAGTGGCCAAGGGGGAGTGAGCCCAATGCTGAGCCCTCGTAGACCTGTTGACAAGCAGAACTTTGACACCATTTGTTTCCTCTTTCAGAACAGAGCAATAGACGCCTGCCTGGAGTCCCAGAACTGGGGAAGGTCAGGCAGGAGAACTGCAAGTTCAAGCTTGGGCTACACGAGACCTTCCATCTCAGAAAGCTTTTGCTCCTCCTCCTTATGGAGGAAGGGATGTGCTCACTATTGGGTAACATTCGGGCGTGCTAGGAGAGCAAAGCGAGAAGAGACACAGGATCCAGAGTACAGCTTCACAGCGCTGTTAGCTTTGAAAGGGCCTGAGCCATGCACCCCCTTTGTAGCACCATGGTTAGGCACCTGTGGTATGGTAGTGTTCAGGAAAGTTTGGCCGTCTCTCAGGGCATTGCCCCTATCTGCTTTCCTCTCTCTACAGCTCTTCTTGAGGAAGGCAGACATCGGGTTGCAGTGATGAGTGTGGAGTTCTCGGGTGCAGAGGTGCAAAACCCTGGTAATAGGTACCCATCTCTTCAGAGATTCACCATTGTGTCTAGTGAGACATGAGGTTTGAAGGAAAGCGAAGAAGGCTAGAAACAACAGACAGAGTCTTCCAGCTCCTGGGCGCAGCTTCCCCAGTCTCTGCATTGGACAGGAGCAACACGCAGCTCAGGTTTGTTTGCAAAGAAAAAAACAAAACCCACCTGTAAGATGGTTCTAGGAGATTGTGTGGTTGCAGCCAGGAGGAAACAGCTGACCCACTTAGGATGGCACTTAGAGTGCCCACACACCTGCTCCATCCTCTTCGGGGTACCCACATACAAAGCCAGAATAACTACCACATGGCCTTTCTAGTACCTCAGCGTTTGCTTTCCTGACTGGGCTACAACCTCAGTCCCTGAGACAGCTTTTCATCTGGGTGAGTAAATGTCAGTTCCTCTCTTGTCTCTCAGACAACCCTGTCCTGTAGGGGCCCTTGCTCCTCCCATGAAGGAGAAAACCAAAGCCTCAGTAGGGTTTTTCTCCCGACTAGTGGAGATGTCAATCAAGATTTGGCTGACTCTAAAATTTATGAATCTCAACTGCAGGCAGCATTGCTGCGCCGGCAGAGAAGGATGCAGCTGGACCGGCTTGAAGCGTTGAAGTATTTATGGTTTCCATTTCCCACCCAGCTTAATGGAGAGGCAGTTAAGTCTGAGATGAGCTTAAATAAGGGTCCCCAGGAAAAGGGAGCCCTAGTTTATGGATTACTGTTAGCTTAGTAGGAATCTCAAACATATTTTATTCAGTGACATCTGCATTCTTTTGCATCAGAACATGAGGGGGAGGGGAAGAAAAAGAAGCTTAGGGAATTTTCTAATGATCATAATTATGCTTTTTAATTAAGTAAAATAGAATGCTGGGTATGGTACACACAGTAAGCTGAGGCAGGAGGAGCTCCTTGAGTTCTAAGCCAGTCTAAGTATCCCAGCAAGACCCTATTTAAAATAAAAACAACAACAACAAAAAAACTATTTCAGTTGCTCTACCCCATATCCCTTGTCCTACTCTGAGAATGGAGGCGATTAGCAGCAGTTATGCAGAGTATCTTACTTATTCGTAGGGGACGGGGCTGGAGCGTGGAGGTAGGCCCAGACCTGCTAGGCATTAGAGCTCTTTGGGTAGAAAGACTGCCCTTGTCTTCCTAATAAGAAAACTGAATCTTGGGGGTGCATCTCAGCATCCAAGAAGGCTCTGGGTTCCAGCTGTTGAAACTACACACGTTGAACTTTGCATATCATTCGATGCTTTAGCAAGGCAAAGTGCTTTCCCAACCAAGACTTCCCTTGCTCCCCAGAATCGCACCAGGGCAAGGGAATCTCCTCCCCAGCCACCTTCCTCCCTCATCTGCCTTTCCTAGTCCATAGCTCCAAGATCTACCCCCAGAGGTAACTGCAGCCAAATTCATTGCTACTTTTCCTAAAGTGTTTTCCTTCCTTGGGGACCTTCCCTGGACCTGAATACAAGGAGAGCTGGCTATAGGAGGGGTCAGACATGTCATGAGAGAAGCCAGCGCTGTGTCCTATCATACACAGGACAATGTATAAGCATTGAGGGAGTCAGCAAGTTCAGGTGCTGACTGAGTCCACGCCATGGAAGATGTCTTTGCCCTCACTTTGCTAGGAACCTGGAGTTCTGAGGGTCCATCTCCCTGTTTGTATTTCAACAACTGCAAGTGATGCTGGATCAGGGAGCAATCATTTCATGTTGGATCCACAATGTCTCCAGACTCCTAATTATCTTTATATTCCCCAGTAAGACCTATTCATTTTGTAGCTGGATGGCTTGTCACCTACCCGAGGTTAGCAGCCATTAAGTGACCCAGCTGGCATCTGACCTCCCAGGAGACTGGCTCCAGATGGGAGCTGGCTTTTCTCAGCATGTTCTCTGTTCCTGGCTTAAAGCACCCCAGGACCCTTTATCTGTCTGTCTGTCTGTCTTTTTGTCTATCTGTCTGTCTATCTATCTATCTACCTACCTATCTATCATCTATCCATTAAACTATCATGTATCATTTATCTATCAGTTTATCCATCTATGATCTATTCATCATCTATCATCTATCAGTCTATCCATCTATCATCTATCTATCTATCCATCATATCTATGCATTATCTATGTATGTATGTATGTATGTATCTATCATTTATCATCTATCAATCTATCCATCATCTATCTGTCTATCTACCCACTTACCTGCTGAGATGCAGGTCAGAGTACAGCCTGCATACAACACTTAACTATCTCCTTCCACCATATGCATTCTTGGGCTTGAATTCAAGTTGTTGGGCTTGGTGGTAAGCACCTTTATCTGCTGAGCCATCTCTCCAGCCCATTTTTCTGTAAGTTAAAATACCCCAATGTATTTAGAAAACAGCAGCTGACATTCCCAGGGTTCGCTTCTCCTAATGATATCAGCTGGTGCCTTCTAAGCATTTCCTGTGTTGCCAGGCACTATTGTAAGCACGAGATCCAGACTAGTTCACTAAACCCGGACAAAGGCCCTGTTAGGGAGCTGCTAATATTATCTTCGTTTTGATTACAGGAAACTCCAGATACATGTAATTTCTCTTTTTAATTGTGTTTGCACAGGTGTCATCCTCTCTCCACCCCTTTCTGACCTTCGTCACCTAGAAAAGAAGAGTTAGCACAGTTTAAAGGGGAGACCAGAATGGGTGGAGTTCTATCTAAAGCTTTCAGACTTAATGAGCTTTCCAAACTTAGAATATAGTCCAGTTTTCCTGATAATGATAAAATAACTCACAGATGCAGTATCCTCTGTGTATCGTAACTTAGTCTAAAGGAGTATATTTTTCCTTTACTGCTCTTCCACAGTTCATGGCTTTAGGCAAGTGCATTTACAAAAGAGGATCCAAGATCCAGATCCAGGCAAGCAGTTAGGTTTGAACACCTATATGCAACTCACTGGCTAGGTGACTTGGTGCAGGTCATCCTCCTGACCCCATCATAGCCAGGTTTGGTAGCCAGGAGCTTTTAAGGTAGAGGAGCGAGGGATGGAAGAAAGAGGGAGAGGGAAGAAAGGGAAAACCCATATGCTGTGCCTGAAAGCTAGCTGGTTAAGGCTTCTGAGAGAGTGGAGAGGCTGCAAGGAAAACTCAGAGGAGCAGGATGAAGCGCCTCCGGTAGCAGCCTGGTGGCTTCAGGCAAGTCCACCCACTTCTCCGAGCCAGGCTCATTCTCCCAGTCAGAAACTGAGGGCTAATAATCCCTGTTTCAGGGATTAGGAGGATTAAATAGGATTGTGAATATAAAATATAAGGAGCACAATTAATCCTCTCTTCTTGCCTGTTGCTGGGCTCGCGTGTGAGACAGAAAAGTTTTGTGAGTCAGCAGATGAGTGACCTGGAACACAGCACAGTCCATCGTCATGATGCAATTAGAACTAACACTGTTGGTGTGGACAATGGTAAGAGGCTTATGAAAGTCATGCTTGCTCAAAGTCCCTGGGGCCTTTGGGCAGCACAAGAAAGCTTTGCTCAAGCTGCCACACAGGTCTTCCCTGGACTAAGTCACATCTCAGCAGTGACAACAAAGGCATCCCAAAGGCAATGCCTCTCATCCCTTTCACTGAGTTCAGGAGACTAATGCAAGGTCACCTACACAGTGACTGAGTGCTTGGATTCCACATTGAGAAAGCTGCCGAATGTGCCTACAAAACAACACCATTGCTTCCAGTCTCCGGATTTCCAGAGCAATCTGGTGGCCTGCCATTCACAGCGTAAGTTTGTCTTGGGGTTTAAGATTTTAATGTATTGAAAGATAAACATTAATTAAATGATAGCCCCATCTGTCCTGGGATAAGGTCAACAAATACGATTGTCTTAACACAAGAAACAGTTGTGCTGAGGCCTGAAATGTGGTAATATTGATTTACAACGTTAGAATAGAGCAGGTCTGGTTGGAATCCTCTCCTACCTCTACCCGGAGAGATGGCCCTGGGCAAGTTATGTCCTGTCTCAGAACTTTGGATTCCTTATCTGTAAAATGTGCTGATTATTCCTGCCTCCCAGGTTCACAGGGGGAATTTTCAATAAAGATAACAGGGGATGTTGATGTTTGTTGTTGTTGTTAATGATCATTACAGTGGATCACAAAGGGCTTTAATTAGATGCATGGAAATGTTAGCATCATTAGTAAACAGTGATGGAACAGTTTGGTCAAGGCCCCACTTTGTTTTCCTTAGATCCAGTTATCTCAAAACTTACCACTGTCATCTGTCAGCTCTGGCCATGTCATTTGTTTTTCTTCACTTTGATTTATCTCATCAAATTCATTGATACAACCCTAATCCATTCTTTCCCTAGTCTGTGTTAGTGATAGAACAAACTCATTTAGCCTTTCCCTTTTTGATGAACATAATATTTTCTTTGCCTATTACTTGCCAGGGCTTTCTTGGAAAGCTCTATTGTATGTTCCCCTTGTATTGTATGAAGAAATATATATCAAGATTTCCATTCTGAGGCTGGGGTTGCTGGGAACACAGATGTAGTTTTGACCAGAATAGCCTTTGCTTGGCCATTTTTTT
>CM053760.1:71935009-72028732 GCA_028658305.1 Pachyuromys duprasi
GTTCTCCCCAAGTCTCAACAACCTCCCCCAGATCTATCATTACTCTCGCCCTTTGTCAGAGGCTTGATCTCGAGTCTTAATATCCGCTCTGATACATCGCTACATTGACCCCCCCCCATAGGTCCTCTTTGGCATGCTCCTGTTCTGTTGCTTGTTTTCTCCTCCACTCAATGTCCATCCCATTTGTTCATTCAAACAAGCATTGATCATACCAACCTGGGTCCTCCTTCTTGTATATCCTCTCTGGGTGCGTAGATTTCAGCTTGAACTTCCTATCCTATAGGTTTATATAAGTGATGCTTGGCCATTTTTTAAAGCCCCATTCCTTTGCATATTCCCAGAACAGCCTGCAGCTTTCCCCAAGCTCTTCCAATCTGGAGTTTATCCCTCTCTACACTGGCAGATGCTCTGCCCTTAAGCTAAGCCCTGTCTTCAGCCCTATTGCTTCATTTTAATTTCTGCAATGTGTGATTTGGGGCCAGGGGTTATCAGCAGGGTCCATATTATACCTTCTCTGGTGGGAGGCATTATGGAACATTGGAAACATGCAAGACCAGTGAGGAGGCATCTGTGGTTGCTAAAGAAGCCAGAGAAAACCACTAAGACAGGAGAATGGGAAGAGAAGGAGAAGGAGAGGTAAATACCAGGACTTGGGAGGCAGAGCATTGACAATCGCTGTGAGTCCTGACATGTAGAATGAGACTCTGTCTCAACAGACAAGCATCTGGAGTACACATACACATGCACAGACAAATACACATTACATACACAAATACACACATATACAAATCTACACACATAAATATACATACATACACAAACAAAAACACAAATGCAAACACATTACACAAAACACATACATATACACACAAACACACATAAATACACACATACATATGCATAAACACACACACATACACACAGACACCAAACAAAGAAACCATGACACAGTCCCTCTTTAGGATGGTGGGACCCCAAGGGATCCCCAAGGGATCCATGCTGCAGGCAGGGCATGGAGACAGAATTTGGCCTGTCTTCTTGTCCTTTTGTATCTGTGTCTCATGTCCGCTGGTGCCAGCAACCCCAAACCACCTCTCCTGGAATTATGCCTCAACAGCTTAAGAGCCTGGAGCCCCAGGCCCGAGCCAGGGAGCTGGCTCACTCTTGCCCAGGGCCTGGATGAATATTCCCACACTGCCACATGGGACACGTCTGAGACAGAGCCTTGCAGTCAAGTTAAACTTTTCTTAAAAGACGTATTCATTTTGTGTGTCTGAGTATTTCGCCTGCATGTACATCTGTGCACCACATATATGATGGGTGCTCACAGAGGCCAGAAAGGGCATCAGGTCCCTTGAAGCTGGAGCTACAGGTGGTTGTGAGCCTCTGTCGGGTGCCTGAGAACTTTGCTCACTGCCCTTAATCTTTCCTCCGTTTCTCTCTTCTCCCCCCCCCCCCAGGCAGCAAACAACAGACCCATCAGCTCCTCCCCAGCCCCTGCAGTGTCTTGGGGCTACCTTACTGCATGGGGTGTCCCCTGATCCTATAGCAGCTGAGGGAGAGGACCACAGATTGCTTTTAGCACAGGACGGTCTGTCCAGCTGACTAGTCGACTCGAGAGATGGGTAAACCTTGCTTGTCAGCATGTCCATTCTGCATAGCGTAGAATGCAGTCAGCTCAGGCCAAGCGACCATGATTTCTTCCCCTTCTCAGTTGTATGACTCTGACGGGCCTGGAACTCACAGGGGTCCACTAGTCTCTGCCTCTTGCTTACTTTTTTTAATTAATCAATTTTACTAAAAAGCAGTAACACTAAAAGTCATTCACATATTAAGTGGTTGTAAATACTATATTAAATAAAAATAAAAAGATGTGTCTTTTTAAAAAGTGTTTCTTTTTCTCTCTTCTTTCTTTTTCAAGATTTAGCATTCAAATGTGAGTGACTTTGACAGTGCATGTTCAAACCAAACACATGGTTCTCTTAAAGGAGAACACAGTTCATATGTGCTAGTTCGTTAGCTCTGACCTGGGCGTCATTGTCAAGGATTTCAGGGTCAGAATGAAAGGA
Source organism: Pachyuromys duprasi (assembly GCA_028658305.1). Classification (NCBI taxonomy): domain Eukaryota; kingdom Metazoa; phylum Chordata; class Mammalia; order Rodentia; family Muridae; genus Pachyuromys; species Pachyuromys duprasi. Next base: position 71,937,079 of record CM053760.1, read on the forward strand.
GCTTCGCAGCCTTGAGTTAGTCACCTGATCTTCCTGATCCCGCTGTCTCCTGTTTAGAACGTGCTAAGACTAACCTGGAAGACCTGTTGGGAGTGTGTTGCTGACCATGCAGAACAAGTACCTATCTGTTCTTGGCACACAGTAGGCACTTATTAAATGGAAGTAACAGTTTTGAAAACGATCCACTTAAACTGTTAGCAAGGACCAGCTGACTATTTGAGCAGAAAGCATGATGGAAATCGCTTGCCTGCTCCCACCCCACTTCATGTCTGAGGCTGGCTCTTGGTTGCCTAGGTGATGCTTCGACATGCAAATCCAGGGCGGCTGTGCAGCCTGCCAAGCTCCTGGGCCTTGTGGGCACACCGTGGAGTCATCTGGTGGTGTTGACGTCAGTGAAGTCAGCTCTGACTGCTTGGCTGGGGTGGTCAGGCAGAGAGCTGAGCTCTCAGACTGAGAGCTTGAAGACAGTTGATAATACTGTAAACAAACAAACAAGCAATAGACTTTCAAATAATAATATTTAGTTTGGTTTAACAGCAACACCACCAAACAAATGCTAACGAGAGGGGAGTTCCTCGGATGTTTATAAACAGAATGGAAAAAGAAAGGGGGAGGGAAGGGAAAGAGACACCGCCTGCCTGCTCTCTGGGTTCCTCCATCTATTTTTTGTTTGTAGTATGCTTCTCATTACCAGGGAGAAAGGCAGGCCACACGCAGGCAGAAGAGAAACTTTGGACAGAAAAGCCACTGGGGGTGCTTGTGAGCGAGTTTTCTGATTCTCAAACATTCCATTACTTTTATATTTAAGTTTATTACTATTATTTTTAAATCCACCAAGTCACAGTCTGTGGGAGCTTATCTTACTTTGTTGCTGCAGTGCCTGGCAGAGCATCATTCTCATGACTCTAGGACAAGGCACTGGTAGTTTCAAGTTTGATTTATTTTTCTAAAACGCTTCTTTTAATATTTTCCTATATGGTTGGTATCTAATTATAACTTGGACACTGACATCACCGGGGCTTTCTTTGCTGGTTCATGCAATGAAGCAAAATACAGAGGCACCTGGCTGCTACCAGCCTCCTCTCCCCAAAGCCTTAAGTACAGCATCCCCACTCTTGGTGGGGAAACTGAGGCTCAGAGAAAAGCTGTTTGCTCAGGCTAGTTAGCCGTTATCAGTGTGAAGTTGGTTCCAAACTTTAGTTTCCCAAGTTTAGCTCTAATTCTTCTCCTAGCACCACAACTGCAGCCAAAAATAATTCCTTTTCTCGGAAAATGCTTGCTTCTAGACTCTCCCAGGCATTATGAGGACCAGGATGGCAGTATTTACACCCCGTCCCTAACATGAGGCCAAGCCCTTTCAGCAGCTTGTAAAGGAGATCCACATAAAAATCTCTGAGTCTGTCGTCTCCCTCACATTCTCTTAGTCAACCATGCATTTTCATTGTTAAGAAAACTCAAGTGTCATAAAAACTATCTGGCAAGAAAATAATCCTGAAAGCTGGTTTGGAATGGAAAGCACAAATGCTCACCCCCAAATCACTGCCTCCTTGGGTATTCACCTAGTTCTAGTCTCCCTTTCCCTCCCTCCTTTGATGAGAACTTCCATCCTACATGGCCACAGTGGCCCAGACAAAGTTCAAATGTTTCTGTCATAAGCACCCCAACCCCCACGCCCAGTCCTGTCTGACTCAGCTGTAAAAATGTGCTCAAGGCAAAACCTTGGCATCTGAGGTCTCTTTTCAGGGGTGACTGCTGAGCATTTTTAAAAACTCTCTCTCTCTCTCTCTCTCTCTCTCTCTCTCTCTACACACACACACACACACACACACACACACACACTTCTTTTCCTTTCTTTTAACAGATAGTGTTGAAAAGAGAAATGAAGAGGTCAGGGATTTTCTTTTGGATTCCACGAGTTTGCCCTATGGGTTTTGTCTCATTAGCCCACTTCGACTTGTTATTTTCAGGCTTTTCTTAAGCAGTTATTTGGAGGTAAAGTTACAGTGGCCTTTAGGGAAGACATTTTCCATGCAACAAATGTTCCCTGAGTGTCTACTATGCCGCAGACACTGACCTGACAAGAACAATGCCAGGCAAGCCCAGCGTGGTCCTGGGTTTCATGGTGCTGGTGTATACGGGACCCATGCACTGCACACAGTAACAGCTGAGGTCAAACTTTTGTTTGCTGTAAGGGGTTGGAGCACATTGGAGGTCGTGGGACCTTTAACTTTAAATGGCATGGCCTAGGAAGGCCTTCCAGGAACTGGATGAAGCTAAGTAGAGGCCATGCAATTAAGTGTTGGGAGGAGAGACATGAAGAAGAAGGGGTAGTGTGTATAGAAGGAGTAGCGTATATGAAAGCTACAAGGAGCATGGCATGCTGGAAGTGTATAAACAAGGTCTCTCCTGATAGGCTAGGGTCAGACAGAAGGGGAGGAGCACAGGGGGAGAAAAGGGAGGGAAGGTAGGCCTGGGAGGAGACGAGGGAGGGGGCTACAGCCAGGATACAAAGTGAATAAATAAATAAATGAATAAATAATAAAAATTAAAAAAAACAAAAACAAAAAACAGGGTCTCCTCATTTCTAGACTGAGTGGTGTGTGCTTAGGGTTGACAGGAGATCATGTCTGACCCCTGCAGTTGAAACACATGGGCAAAGCATTCGGGGGGCCCAGGTATATGGATCTCTAGGCTCCTGTGCATCTGAAGCCACTAACTGTCATGTTCTGAGGCACACCTTTTCATTGTTCTTTTAGGTGCTGTGGGGAGCTGTAGAAAATGTCTAGAAGACCATGAAATGATGCTTTCTGGCCTTGGAAGGAGAAACAAGTGAGGGAAGCAAGCAAGGGAACAAGGAGACCATTAGAGGGCCCGTTTGTGGGTTTCTATGTGTTAGCACAGGGTGAGGTGGACTAGGCTGGGACAAGAGCCAGAAATAGAGATAGAAGACAGGTTGGGCTAGAAAGAAAAGAAGAGGGAAGGCTCAGAGGGACATCCAAAGTGTCTTTATGTCATCCTGGTTAAACGTGGTAACGAGGAGGAACAAGGTAAAAAGGGTGAGGGAACTAGTCTGGCTGGGTCCTTGGCTTTCCCAGGAGTTGAATGGCATGAAGAGCAGTTTGCCTGTGCACATCTGTAGTTCCAGGTTTTCAGGAGTCTGGTTGCAAGTCTGAGGACACTGTTGGTATAGTGAATCCTATCTCAAAGTAACATTTAAAAAGGGTTGGAATGTAGCTCACCATAGTGTTTGCCTCACACGCATGAGGTCCATCGGTTTCAGCTTTGCGCAGAAACAAGAGTGTGAGGGGGCAGAGACAGAGCAACAGAGAGAGACAAGAAACACACAGAGAAAGAGAGAGGTTAGGGTGGGCTGTGTAACTGTGAAGCTGGGGGCCAGGCCCTGCTCCGAAGAAGAGGAACACAAAGGGTAATTTGCACCACTGTAGTTGGGGTACTTCACCCCAAAAATGAACTAATGATGAAAACTGCCTGAGCAAGGCCTTCATTTGGTAAGCCAGTGCTCATGGGGCTGGGGGGTTGGCAGTCACTGGGGGATGAAGGTATTAAATACCAGGATACGATTCACACACAGACAGGTGCTGCCAAGGGAAGGAGTGGGAATCCAGGGACCAGATATTAGATCACCGTGGATGGTGATAGAGTACATAGCAGGGGATGTAACCAGGAGCTCACAAGGGATCACCCAGAGGAGTGTGCACGTGAAGCAGCCAGTGTGGACCCAGAGCTCCCTTTCTGCAGAACATGGCTCTCCTCTCTCCCCTGCTGCCTGTACCTCAGGCACCACAGCCTTCTCTTATCTTGTTCCTTTTCCCCACAGAACCTTTGCACTTGTGTTTCTCCCTTACTTTCGTGGAAAGTCATCATCTTTCTCCAAGCCCAACCCCAGCTCTCCAACCTACTTACCTAGATGTTGTCCAAGACCATTCCTGGTTGTTAAGCTCATGGATGCGTTTAAACTAAGAGTCAGACCAGACTTTCTTGTGCCCAAGTAAACAGATCGATAAACTGTACTAGGGTCACTCTATGCACTTAGCTGCAAGCCCCTGTAGCCCCTCTCCCAACTCCTGCTCTGTGCCATGAGCATGCCAGGCTGGGAAAGGAGAGCACGAATATTGGATCAAAGACACATGCTTCTCTCCCCATACCTTGTCTAGTTGTCTGCTCCTATGAGAGATGCTGGGCTCTCTCTCAGAACCAATGCATAATAGCAGAAGTCCCTTGGGGAAGCAAGGATACCCAGAATTGCATTTGACTCAGGGCTTCCACTTCCAGATGAAAGTGTTAAGGCAGGATTAGGTTATGGTAACTTCAACCCAGCACCAACTGAGGACTTTAAAGAATAGACCAGCCAGACTTTGTATATCCTCTTTTGGTTCTTGTCAGAAAGGAAAGGGCCACTCTGCCCAGCTACCGAGAATGAGTACAAACCCTTCTGAGTACTCAGGTACTCTATGTCAGTCCTACCATGATCTCTGCAGGATGCTGAGGTCCAGCCTTGTCCCTGCCAAAGATTAAAGTTTTCTTAAGCCAATGTGACTGAGCCCTACCTGCCTTCAAGGACAGGCCTGTCCTCACCTAACCTACCATTGCACCTGTCTATTAGGTGGGACTCATGACCGTACTTTTAGGAGGGTCCTGGGAACTGAGCCGGTGAACCATGCCTATAATCCCAAGATTTGAAAGGGAGAGGCAAGAGTTCAAGACCAGTTTCGGCTACATAGCCGTAGGCACGCTAAGGGGACACAGTCTCAACAAAACAAACCAAGCAAGTAAACAAAGCAAAACCATAGAGATTTTTGTGGGAGATGCATTTTAAAACAAAATACAGAAGAGAGAGGCCTGATGTGTAACAGTTTCCTCTGAGATTGAAATATTCCATCCTGTAGGGAAGCTTTTTAAATAGGAAGATAAACAGCCCAAAGTAGCTCCAGGAAGTCCCTAAAACTGACTAGATTCACCAGCCTACCTCCTTGTCCGTGTAAACAATAAAAGCTGAGCTGCAAAGACCCTGAGAGCAGGCCGGCTGCCTGGAGGAAGCAGAAACCAGCCAATGTGCTTGGAAGTGGAGTATTTGGAAAGGACTCTAACCAATCAGTTGAGATGCCTGTGGGCTGTGCAGTGTGCTGCAGGTTTCCCAGCTTTTGTCAGCTGTCATTGTCTTGGCTAGTTTTATGTCAACTTGACACAAACTAGTGCCATCTGACGGGAAGGAACCTCAGGTGATAAAACAAATGCTTCCATAAGATCAGCTGTAAGGCATTTTCTTAATTAGTGATTGATGAGGAAGGCCTAGCCCATGGTAGGTGCCATCTCTGTGCTGGTGGTCCTGGGTTCGACAAGAAAGCAGGTGGCTGCATCAGCTCCTGCCTCCATCTTCCTCCATCTGCCCTGCTTGAGTTCCTGTCCTTCAGTGATGGACTACAGTGTGAGAAGTGTAAGCCAAATAAACCATTTCCTCTCTAAGTTGGTCATGGTGTTTTTTCATAGCAACAGTAACCCTAACGGAATCAGTCACCTGTGCTGGTGTGGGCCTTGGTGATACAGTTGTCATTGAATTCTGTAAATAACCCCAATAAAACTCATTGGTACACCAAGTTGGACTTTGGTGGTATTGGTACTTTGGTCTGTCATGGGATTTCTATCTAGGGTAAGTAGACACATCTTGCACCTCTCCAGAAAAAGTTTTGTCAAACAACCAATAAATGAGAGCTTAGTTATATAGAAATGGGAAAACATCCTTTAAAAGGGCAGCTAAAGTACAAACCACCACACATCAGAAAAGCTTGTGATGTATATGCTGAGGATATTTGAATGTACATCCTACAAAGGATGGATTGAAGTAGGTAAGTATGGGGCAACTGGCCTTGTAAACAAGGCATGAAGTCTGTAGAAACAGATATTTAAAGAGTTAAAATGTGAATGTCCAAGTTCTTCTGTGATGAAGGGACACAGACTAATAGGATATTGGTCCTTTGTTTCTTGACTACTATCAGAAGTGCTGGGATCAAAGGCTTGCATCACTAAGCCTGTCCTTACTCATTTATTTACTTACTATTTATTTTGTGTTGCTGGGGGCCAAACCCAGGGGCTCACATGTGAAGCACATTCTACAACTAATCCACATTCTGGCTCCCCCTGGCTTTTACTCATCTTTTGTACCTTCTGAGAATATTTAACTCTTCACAAAAGATTGGGGAAAACTCTACCCCAGGATGTTTGCAGCATCTTGTTTATGAAGACAAAGAGGACAAACAGTTTGAGCATCCTTTAACAGGGGTCTGAGAGAGGAAGGATGGCCTAGCTGCACAGTGAACATAAACATTAGATGAAGGATGTTCATGTCAGGAAGTGGTCTTCCTTAGAAATAAAGTCTTAACACTTGTTTGTTGAGCACCTGAGTCACACCACACCCATCAGTCAGGGTACTGAGGAGGAAGGGGATACCACGGACCAAGGCCTTGGAATTGGCAGTCCCCTAGAGGACAGCAGGCAGTCCCATTCCTGGGTACAGAACCAAAGGAAATGCAACTGTTTTAAAGACACATGTGCACCTCTGTGTTGATGGCACCATACTTCATAAAACGAAGACTTGAAGCAAACTGTGTGCCCATCAGCAGAGGCATACTCACGATAACAGAAAGCATAAATATGATAAAGAAACTGTTGTACATGTACACAATGGAATAATATTCAGATCTAAAACCCAAAGTTGTGAAAGGAGCTTATTCTTCTCTTATAATTGTTGTCTCAGAGGCTAACTGCCTTTGTCTGCTACCCTAGGCTTGGAAGCATCTAGCCTCTGTACCATCTAAGCTAGGCCTAGAATATTTTCAGCCTCTGAGACTTACTGCTGAATAAGCTCACCCTTTCTTTTTTTTACTGAGCTCTGGGCTGGCTGGTTCAACTCAGCTGTTCTGGCTCAAACTCCTCTCCCAGTTGACTGATTCAATCTGGCTTCTCTTTCAGCCTCTGAATTGCTTGGATTGGCCTTAAACTAACTCAGGCAGTTTGCCCTAATCTCCTGGCTCCTCATTCACTTGCAACCCATCTCTCTATTATTGCCCTGGTAAAACTGCTTCATGTCTCTCTCTGCATTACCCCTTACGTAGCTTCCATTTCCTCTCTCTTCTCATGACAGTTGGGCATATTCTATTTTGTCAAACTTTCTCTGATTTCTCACTGTTTCTGCCACTCAATTAGACATCGCTTTCAATGTGGGTACTTCTTTCTGCAAACTATCTTTAACCTTCATTGTTTGGGATTAAAGCCATGTATCAGCACGCCTGGACCTAAGCTTTTCTTTACCTGAAACTTGCTCTATATCAGGCTGGCCTTGAACTTGGATCTACTTGTCTCTGTCTTCTGGATTAAAGGCCTGTTTGTATTCTGGCTGGATCACACAGAGTAGAGGGTCTTTGGGTGTGATCTCTTGTCAGAGCAGCCTGCTCTGAATTAAGATTCCTCTACAAGCAGTTTGACTATCGATAGCAGCCACATACTGTGTGTCCCCAAAATCAAGAATTTTGAATGTTCTCCACAAAGGAGTGAAATTGATTGGGGAAGTATATATGCCCATAGTATTGTATTAAAACAGCATACTGCACCTTATTATGATGTGCAATTTTAATATATATATATATATTTTTTTTTTCAAGACAGAGTTTCTCTGTGTAGTCCTGGCTGTCCTGGACTCACTTCGTAGACCAGGCTGACCTTGAACTCACAGAGATCTGCCTGCCTCTGCCTCTTTGAGTGCTGGGATCAGAGGTATGCACCACCATACCTGGCTATGTTGTGCAATTTTAAGTATCAGTTAAAATGTAAATAAAACCAAAAATGAAATAGACATATGTCATCATGTGAAATAATGTAAGTGCAGTGAAGAAAATTAGAGCTGGCAAGAGAATCAGAGCTGAAGGCTGGGCAGGGGTGGTGACTCTAAAAGAGGCATCTCTGGTCAGGTGACAGTTGACCAGTGACATTTGCTGCATCTAAGGGAGATGCTGCAGATAGAAGAAACAGCACGTACAAAGCTCTGTGCTGCACTGCCTCAGCTTTCTGAAGAATAGCTTCAGAAATAGCAAGAAAGTGAGCAGGCCTGGAAGCTCACAGCCATAAGCACAGTGCCTAGCAGGCTGAAACAGGGCTTTGAGGATTGCCTGGGCTACAGGGTAATGCTTTGTTTCAAAAAGAAATAAAGGAAGGAAAGAAGGGAGGAAAGTCAGACGGTCAGGTGGCTGTAAAGCTGGGTGTGGCAGAGGGGATGGAGATGATCAAGGAAGGCAGAACTCAGCCAGCCTGGAACAGAAGGGGCCAAAGACACTGATGCCGGGAGAAAGGTGAGACACTCGTAATAACGCACACCTGGGGCGAGATTCTAGAACAGGAGGAAGAGAGACATTTTCCACCCCAGTCTTTGTCTGTATTTCTTACTACAGGGATATAAGATTGTCATTATTTCAATTAATATGAATAGCAAAAATGTTATGTAGATGGAGAAATTATAATCTAATTTTGTCTGCATAGCAGAGAGAATCCTGAGTTAAATTAGCCAGATGGTCTCCTTGTATGATTCTCAGACACAACTGAAGCTGGGGACCACTGGCCCCAGAGTTCCAGACTAGCGCAAAGATAAGCTGCCGATGTATTCTGGGTAGGGAGGACTTCTGCCCAGGCTGACAGTCAGGGAATAGAAGTGTGTGGGAATTTAGCAACTCCAGCAACCGTGGCTTGGAGCAGGAATGCAGGGCCGCTTAAACTGTGGATCAGGGAGCTGAACTGGAGGAAGAGGCATAAAGAATGTGACAACAGTCGAAGGCTTCTGGGAACTCGATGACCAGAATTAGTTCAATAACTCTGAAAGGTTTCTCTGCGTGCTTGTCACACTGTGTGACATCACTGTAGCCCCAGTTCTGGACACACAGCTCACATGCTTTGCATAGTGTTTACTGTTGCATTAACAAATGCTGCCAGAAGCAGCTCAACACAGACTCATGATTATTGTACATTATGAATTGTAGTTTTGTTTTGTTTTGTTTTTACTGTACATACAAAGTGAGACACATAATGGCTTAATTACAGGAAACAAACTCAATATGTTCTCACCATCATTCCTCAGTATGTAAGCAGCAAATTAGTGTGTCCCCCGGCTGGATTGTGTTAGTATGTTTGATTTTAAAAACTCGCTGTTTGAGTGGCTGCCCTGTGTTTCACAATGAATCACTAAATGAATTTTTGTTTAGGATTACAACAGAAGTTTTTGAAACTTTTGAAGTGATCCTAAATATACTTCTGTCATTTTATATACTGTATTCATTTATGCAAAGCAGTGTTCTCAGTGTTGACTTTATATAATGATATTATAATATCAAAATATCCATCTACCTTACAAATGTTGACGACACTCTGTGTCCTGTTGTGTCAAATATTTTATTTTATTTTTTATGTTAAACTAAACAAGCATAGATTGTAGAGGAATTTTAATTCAGAATGAGGCTGCTCTGGAAAGAGGTCACATCCAAAGATGTTTTAGGTCTGTGTGATCCAGCTGGAATGCCAGCTGGGTGGTGGCGACATGTGCATTTAATCCCAGGAGACAGAGGCAAGCAGATTTGAGTTCAAGGCCAGCCTGGTATAGAGCAAGTTTCAGGTAAAGAAAAGCTTAGGTCCAGGAGTAGGGGCACATGCCTTTAATCCTAAACAACGAACGGAAAGTTAGTTGGTAGAAGGAAGCACCCACATTTGAAAGTGATGTCTAACTGAGTGGCAGAAACAGTGACAGATCAGAGCAAGACTTGACAGAATAGAATACGCCCAATTCTCATAGGAGAGAGGAAGTGGAAGCTACTTAAGGGGAAATGCAGAGATAGGGGGCAGTTTGACTGGGACAGTAACAGAGAGACAGGTTGCAGAGAGAGAACTCAAGTGAAGACCAAATGAGCCTGAGAAGGAGCCAGAAGATTAGAGCAGATTGCTTGAGTTAGTTTGAGACCAAGCAGAGTAATTCAGAGGCTGAGAGAGAAGCCAGATTGAAAAAGTCAGCTGGGAGAGGAGTTTGAGCCAGAACAGCTGAGGTGAACCAGCCAGCCCAGAGCTCAGTAAGAACAAGTAAGGGTGAGCTTATTAAACAGTAAGTCTCAGGCTGAAAACATTCTATGCCTAGATTAACAGACAGGCAGCAATCCCCCGAGACATTTGAGACAGGAATAAAAGTTCTTTTTACACTAGAAGCTTCCAGGACTAGGCCTAGGTTAATCAGATGATTAATTAATTACTTAATTAATTCTGTCTGTAAATCTGTAGAATTAATCTGTAAATCTGGTTCTATCTTTAAAGTGGTAATATATATGAATATATATAACATTATATCAAGCAATTGCTTTACTATAAACTTATCATCAGTGAATGTTTTATTTGTAGTGCTATTTGATATTCCTGTCTACCCAGGGCCATGTAGAAATGGGTGCAGTGAAGAGTGGTCATGAGCAGGGAGTTCAGCACTACCACCTCCTGAGGCAGGTAAAGGAGGGATGTAAGAGCCTCTGAGCTTGATCCCACTGGCCTGGCTTTTCCAGGACTCATTACTTTCTGCTGAGCACTGAGAAGGCCTGGTCTAGAGGGTCTTCTGGCCCGATCCGTGGCCCAGACCATCAGTCCATCTTTGAGCCTCCACCTGACTGCCAAGGGCAGCCCTGGGTGAAGAGCAGTGAGGGCAAACATGAGGCTAACAGGTCCAAGGGAACTTGGGTCCAAACCTCTTGTGAGACTTAGGTCAACTCAAAGCGGAGGAATGAGACTCATTGAGACCTTTGGATCATCTGTGACTCAACAAAATCTGCTTTGGAATCTGCATGTTCAAGAGAGGAGCTTCAAGCACCTTATAAATATTAATTAAAAGACAGCATCACAAAGGGCTGGTGTAATTACAAAACAGCTTTCCTGGGCTTGCTCCAGTGGCCTCAGAGAGTTGTCCCTGGGCCAGTGATGACAATAGCAAGCTGCCATCTCCTGAGCAGCACACAAGGCTGGGCAGGCTGCAAGCTTTCCCTATGCATGGTGATGTGGGGGCAGTTACTGTCCACACTTTTCAGAGGGGATGCTAAGATCCAGAGTTCCCTCCTGGGCTGGAAACCGATAGAACCCGGACTCCAAATGATGCTCCAAAAGACTAACCTGTGCTATTTCCATTCAGTCACCATTTATAACCTCAGGCTTCCTTATGGTTTACAAAGCACTTAAGCATGTACCTTCTGTTTCTTCCTCAGAATACCTCATGGAGCAGGAAGCAGTGCCTCCTCTTTACAGATGAGCAAACGAGGAGGAAGAACACGTAGCTTGCTCAAGTCCTTGTGGGAGCCAGAGTAACTCACATCTGTATAATGGCTTGTACTTTACAGCACACCCTCTGATGTTGGACTACACAATGGCTCTGTGAGCTAAGAAGTGCTCTGTTAGTATTTTTGTTTTCATTGTTGCTCTTGGTATCATTGTATTACAGGTGAGTACTATGAGAAACAGACTGTTAGGAAAATAGAGATGTGTACAGTGACTGTGAGACACAGAGCACTGTAGGTAGCACGGCTGTCTTCTTGACAGCCCTCGGAGAAACAATGACAAAGCTTGTTCATTCACTCATTCATCCACCGCTTCACTCACTCATTCAACAGATGTTTGCAGAATACAAACTGTGGACCTGTTACTTTTCTAAGCACGAGAAATACAGTAGTGGGCAAACAAGTCTGCTTTGACCAAAAGAAATATTCTTTTTCTGTGAATGGACCACACCGTGGATAAACAAGGAAGTATGTGATCATGCACTGCCCTACAACATTTCGGTCTGTGATGGACTGTAGTTGCCCCATGCAATTATACTGGCCAGTGATGTCTTTGCTTGTCTATACTGTCTGTGATGCTTGCACAAAGACAAATTTGCTGACGGGGATGGCAGCATGGCTCCAGGACAGTGCATTTGCCTAGCATGTGCAAGATTCTGGGTTCCATCCTTAGCAGAAGCACAAAAAGAAAAGTTGTCCAACATTTTTTTCAGAATGTATTCCCACCATTAAGCTTTATGATTGTATGTTGTGCCAGATACAAAGAAGATGAGTAAAGTAGGCAATAGAGAGGTAAGAGGGGCTGGTGTGGATGTAAGGGTCAACACTCTTACCCTGGTGTTGCAATGAAGAGTGACTGAATAAAGTGGACTAAGAAAGCTTTACTTGGGGTCTTTGAGATCAAGTAGGAGCTCATAGACCTTGGTGGGAGGTCACATACAATGACAATATAATACTTTCTAGTAAGAGGATCCTACCTTGTCTTGAGGGTTTTCACATGCCCAGAACTTTTAAACGTGGCTTTATTGAGTCCTTGAGACTACGAGAAATAGGTATTGGGACCTTGAAGCTAGAAGGTGCCTGGCCAATTCACCACCTTGAACCGTTGATGATTTGGAACATGAATATGCTCCTGAGCTCCTGTTCTGACTTCAGACAGAAAATGCTCTGTGTGGGGCTTGGTGGGAAGTATGGGAGGCTGCCAGATGAGGCATTTAATATGAGCACAACCTGGATTTCATCCTCAGAACAGCCAAGAGAGAATAAATGCCCAACATGTTTCTCAGAACATATTCTTACCATTAAGCTGCATCCTGTCATAAATACAATTTAATCATAATACCTATTTTCTTGACCCTGCTCACAAACACTCCTCCCTCTGACTTGAGCTATCATTTGTTTTTAATTCTTCAAATTAGTTTACCAACTATTAGATGACACTATGGCATTTCACACCAAATGTGTTTTGATAGATTTTTCTCTTACCTTCTCTTCCCCTACCTCTACCTTTATTTATCTACCCATTTTATTTCCACATAGTTTCCTCCCTTCTTCCTTCTTCTTTCCTTCCTTTTCTCCTTCTTTTTCTCCCTCCTTCCTCCTTCCCTCCCTCCTTTCCTCCTTCCTACCTTCCTTCCCTCCTTCTGACCTTCCTTCTTTTCCTTCCTTCCAATCTTCCTTTCTTTTTGGTTTTTTGAGACAGGGTTTCTCTGTGTAGCTCTGGCTATCCTAGAACTCAGTTTGCAGATCAGGCTGGCCCTGATGCCTCCCTTTGCCTCCCAAGTGCTGAGATTACAGGCACTAGCCACTCTGCTTTCTTTTTTTAAAGACGGACTTTCTTTCTAATTATGTGCTTGTGTGTGGCAGGTGAACTGGATCCCCTGGAGCTGAAGTTGAAGGTTGTCATGTCCCTTCTCTCCCAAATGTGCTCTCTCTTGGCACCTTGCTTTTCTCTACTCAAAGCTCCTCCATCATCAAAAAGACACGTGTTTCTAGACACCCCTGTTTTCCATGGTCTTCCTGATAGGATCCAAAATTCTCAACGGAAACTCCTTTGTGCTGAAACATGATTGGTCATAGCAAACTTTCCTCAAATACTGTTAGAGAAATGGTTAGCAAATCGGTTGCCCTCGTATCTTTCGTGTCCTCCTCTCTCTCCTCTCTCCTCTCTCTCTCCCTCACCCCTGGACTCAGAGACTGATTGAGGAGGATAGTTTTGCAAACAACTTAACACTTAAAGTTTTTAAGCATTTATTTTGGAGGCTGTGGGGCATGCCAGGCACATGTATGGAGGTCGAAGGACAGCTTGCTAGAGTTGGTTCTTTCCTTTCTCCATGTGGATCCTGGGAATTGGACTCAAGTGGTCAGCCTTGGCAGCTTTACCCACTGAGCCCACCTCGATAGCCCTTAGCAACTTTTTACAAGGGGTTGTGGAATGTTTCCACGCTGAAGCTAAAACACAAGGCATGTATGCTGCCCTACGGAGCCGCATCCCAGACCCTTTGTGAAAATGGCCTTGTAGTCAGATGAGGTGACTTTCTGTGGATCCCTGGGAGAACTGTTATGCCTCATGCATATCCCAGGGTTAAGTGATACTTGTTCCCTAGAACTGTTGAGAGAGACAGGGCACGCTCATGAAGCTACTGTTAGCCTCTCAGAACATAGTAAGTGCTTGACTAAACCAACTGGGTTTCATGGTCCTGTGCCCAGCCCCACCCCGCCATCTTTCCCCTCTAAGTGGGAGCGGGAAGAAAGCATGCCAATCACTGGGTAATTTATGCGGCATATGCCTTTATTATCCCATGCTGAGCGGGGGCTCCTACTGTCCAATGAAGGTCAGAAGGAGGGATGGCTTTTATCTCTTCAGCAACTCTGGAGAGCCAGCGGGAGGGGCTGTGCTCACCAAAGCATCCTCTAGAAAACAAACAGATCCTCCACCCAAGCTCAATAGCTTTCCTCATTCGAAGCTGTAAATGGCCCAGAGCAGCAGGGCTTTGCCCTGAGACTGGAGGGAGCGAATACACCATTGAATGGGGAGAGTGACCCCTAACTGGCAGAGGGGTTCCTGCTGGGCACAGGCCAGGCCTACTGCCTAGCAGAGAATCCAAAGGTCACGTGTCATTAGTCAGTGTCTTACAGCAACCCTTTCAAAACTATTGATAAAGGGGAAGGAGGCTTTTTTCTCTCTCTCTTTCTAATTCCCTATTTTCTTCTCTCTCTTTTTTCTATTTTCTTGCTTGTCGCAACCTTCAGTGCATGCTCTCTGTCTCTCTCTCAGGAATTTCCAGCTTTTGGAGAGTGTCAGCTGGGAACAGGAGAGGATTCACTTTGTTTTCCACACTGCTTCTGCTTCGAGAAGTCACTGGATTTGGGCACCATGAAACAGGCCTGACTTCTTGCTTGTCCTAAAAGCCTTCTGCACAGCAATGAGTTCCTCCAAGACCTCTTCCCATTTCCTCCCAACCTCTGCCCAGCTTGGCTGAAGGGCCACAGCCTCTGTAAAGCAGGATGGTTCCTGACATCAGCACTGAGCCACCAACAAATGCCCATCTCAGTTTCCTCAGTCCTGTCTTGGATGTAGAATCCTGGCCCAGGGCTAAAATCCGAATGACCTCATTGGGGGCTGAAGATCGAGCACTTTAAAAGAGTTTGTTAACTCTTTCTCACTGGGGAGGATGGTCTCATGATTTTCTTACTATCTACAGTATAGGAATTACTCATTCCTTGTGCTATTGTGAAAGAGGAAAGAGAAACCAAGGCTGCACCCAGTCCTGGGGATCATCCTTCACATGAGGCCCCAGGGACAGAGGGAGGAGGGAGGGGAAGAGCCTGGGATCCCAGCAGTTGAGTGCTTGAGAGAACAGCAGAGCGCTTTTAAAGTCCATGCCCCCTCCCCCCTGCAGACAGGCACTGTATTAGCATAGAGATAAACAGTGTGAGATGGGAGGCCTCTGATTTTGCATTGGGGTGGAAGGGACATCCTCTACTAGAGAGAACATGATGTGTCTTGCACAGATGAATCTGTGAAACCCAGCCTATGAGGGGGGAGGTATTGTGCACCAGGATGAGCGGCCTGAGGCTTTCCTTGCTTGACGGGGAGCAAGTTTTGACAACGGCAGTGCTAACTGATCAGCGTTCCCATCGGAGGACGCAGTGCAGGGTAGGTCACAGTTTTCCTGCTTCTCTGGAGGGGAAGGCGTTTCCTTCCTTCAATACCTCTATTTACTCCCGTAGGCCAGAAACCCCAGTAACTTCTGAAGCCTGAAGCTTCACTGGCCTTTGCGGATCCAAACAGTACAGGTACAACAAACCGCCTGTGCAGTTGCCTTCGGTTTTGAAAGTTAAATAGGCAGCCAAACAGAGGCTGGCCGTGGAGTCAGAGCCTCACCACTGCTCTGCGAATGTAAGCACAGGTTTGCTGCCCTGGGAAGAGACTTCATTCTAGGCTCCACGTCTCTGTAAAGTGGGAGTTAAACTACTCCTTTCTTTAGAAAACATGTGAGTTGGGTGATATATATATATTATATACAAGCATATATATATATTATATGCTTGTATGTGTTATGTATTCTCAGTATGGTGTCCTGTCATCTTGCCATATAGGAGACCGGAGATGGAGGACCGGCATGGTCTATGCAGAGAGTTCCAGGCCAGTCTGCACTATATGGTGAAACCCCACCTCAAAACAAAAATAAGACACAGAACACCAACAAAGCCCACCAATATTACCGAACACCTTTTCCCAAAAGCAAACCAAATAAAGATTATTGTCAAAAGCTATTATTCAGAAAATGAACAATTAACTAGAGACAGGAAGAAAGTATCCATGATACATATGCTTGACATAGGAGCCACAAGTAGCAAATACAAGGAGCGCTTCCAACTCAACAAAAAAAGGACAAACAACTTAGCTGAAACATGAACATCAACCTGGACACTTCACCAAAAAGGAGTTTTGTGAATGGTTAGCAAGCAGACAAGGCTGAGAGAAGATCTCAGTGTGGTTAGTCACCTAGGAGTTAGCGCCCACACAGTCATGCAAATCACCAAAATAGAAAAATCCGGTGACATCCATGTTGGCCTAGAAGCGAGGCCATTGCAATGCCCGTAGAAGATGTCACGCGTAGAATGCGTGGCTACTGGGGGATTCCTCACAAAGCGTTTGGTCAAGGAGCCTAAGGCAGTAGCTGCAAACTGGAAGCAAACTGCAGTTTATACACGAAGTTGTGCGTTGCTCGAGAACATATAGGAGTGAAGTAAAGACGTGTATGACGTGAGTGGATCTCAGAAATACTGTGATGACTTAAAAAAGGCTTATCCAGAAGAAAGTGTGTACTTATGATTCCGTTTCTATGAAGGCGTCAAATAAGAGAAAATGAAAATATGATGGGAAAGTGAGAATAGAATCATCTCTTGGGGAATGGTTGGCTGTAAAAGTAGGTTTTTTTTTTTTCCCCCACCTTCTCAGAGGAGGCTTACTGCCGAATAAGCTCTATGCCAGGTTGGCCTTGAGCTCAGATCTACTTGTCTCTGTCTTCCAGATTAAAGGCACGTTTATATTCCAGCCATCTCACACAGACCTAGAAGGTCTTTGGATGTGATCTCTTGCCAGAACAGCCATCCATGTTCTGAACTAAAATTTTCTATATTCTAGCCTCCATACAATCTAACCTAGGCATATAATGCTTTCAGCCTCTTAGACTTACCCTTTCTTTCTTTTTATTAATATAAAAATCCACAATTATTTTTTATTAATTTTATTTTATTTTTTATTTTTTCTTCACAATTTATTCATTGTATATCCTGATTGAAGCCCCCTTCCTCAACTCCCTCCAGTCCCACCGTCCTTCTTTCCCCTGTCCCCTTCCCCTAGCTCACTGAAAGGGGGAGTTCTCCACCATTGCCACCTGCCCAGAGCTTGTTCAGTCTCATCAGGACTGCCTGGATCCTCTTCCTCAGGGGCCTCGCAAGGCCGCATCATCAGGGGCAAGAGATCAGAGAGCAGTCAACTGAGTTCATGATAGAGGCAGCCCCTGATCCCCTCCCTCAGAGATCCACATGGAGACTGAGCTGCCAAGACAAATGGTTACAAATTAAGTGTCTCTCCAAACTTTGAAAGCCACACAAATAGAAAAAATAAAGCTGAGGTCATCTCAAGAAAACACACTCAAAATTTATATAGAACATTGCATTTACCATTACCAAGCAGTGTATACCCCATTATGGCAAGCTACTTCACTATTAAAGAAGAATAGAAGTAATCCAGTATATTAAGAGATAGGTAAATTTTTATGTGGACATATTACTTGGTGCAAAAAGAACATTAGCAAAATTCCATTTATGATAAACATTGTGCATGCTGTAAAATTTGAAGTAAGAGGCTACAAACATTTTATAAAATGAGGGAGAAATAAAAACAAAGATGTTTGTAACTAATTTCTGTTAGAGTTAACTTTGTAAAGATGTGTTTGCTTCTTAGTTTCCATACTTAAGCTTTCTAATACTTTCTGAACTCTGGCTGGCTGGTTCAACTCAGATGTTCAAAACTCAAAACTCCTCTCCAAGATGACTGATTCAATCTGGCTTCTCCTGAATTCTCACTGAATTGCTCTGCTTGGAAAAACTGCCTCTGAACACCACAAAAGAATTCAACTGAACTTCACAAACTCAATTAAACTCAAGTGCACTCAACTGAACTGTCTACATTGTACTATACAGAACTCAACTCTACTGCACTGCCTTTTCTAGAAAACTGTACTGTGCTCAGTTCGGCTCCTTTCTCTACTGTGTTGTCTTCTCTACCTGCTCTCTACTGTGCCCTGCTCTAATCTGTCAACTCTGCTCTTAAGTAGCTTCTCTTTCTGTGATGAATGGCTTTTAGCATGTTCACAAGTGTGTAGTCCATCACTACAAACATTGCTGTCACTCCAGAAAAAAACGGTTCACACATTGGCAGCTGGTGCACTGCCCTTATGAAGTACCAGTCTACTTCCTGTCTCCTGGGACTTGACCTTTCTGGATGTTCCATGTCAATGGAATGACACAGTGTATGGTTTTTCATGGTTAGTTTAGTACTTTACATACTGTTTGTAAAATTTTTTGTTTCATAGTACCTTCTAATGCATTTTTTCTTATTGCTATATAATATTCCATTAACGTGTAGAGGAATGTTAATTCAGAACATGGCTGTCTGGCAAGAGATCACATCCAAAGACGTTCTAGGTCTGTGTTATCTGGCTGGAATACAATCACTCCTTTAATTCAGGAGACAGAGCCAAGCAGATCTGAGTTCAAAGCCAACCTGGTATAGAGCAAGTTTCAGGTAAGGAAAAGCTTAGGTTCAGGTGTGGTGGTACGCCTTTAGTACCAAACAATGAAGGTAAAGTTAGTTTGTAGAAGGATTCACCCATGTTTGGAAATGATGTCTAATTAAGTGGCAGAAAAAGTGATGAATCAGAGAAAGACTTGACAGACTAGAATAACACCCAACTCTCATGAGAACAGAGAGGAAAGAGAAGCTACTTAAGGGAGAAAATAAGGAGAGAAGAAGCAGTTTTACTGGGAGAACTTTACAGAGAGAGGTTGAATGAGAGAACAAGCTAGACAAAGGTGAAAACAGAATGAACCAGAAAATGAGAGAGAAGCCAGAAGATTAGAGCATATTGCTGGAGTTAGTTTGAGGCCAAGCAGAGTAACTCAGAGACGGCAAGAGAATCCATATGGAATTAGTCAGCTGGGAGATGAGTTTGAGCAAGAAGAGCTGAGTTAAATCAGCCAGCCTAGAGCTCAGTAAAAACAAGAAAGGGTAAGCTTATTAAGCAGTGAGTCTCAGAGGCTGGAAACATCCTATGTCTAGGTTAGATTGTATGGAGGCTAGAAGCTTCTAGCACTAGACCTAGGTTAGCAGACAGAGGCAATAATCATCCCAGACAACAACTAAAGCAGGCGAATAAAAGTCCCTTTTACAGACATAAACACACCGTATTTTACTCACTTATCAATGGATAACCATCTGGATTTTTCCCCTCATTTTTGAAGAATTTTCTTTTCTAACTATTATAAATGGGCAAATCACTGTACAGATTGTTAGAACTAATTCATTTCATACAATCAACATTTTACATCCATTGACTCTTACGTTTCCTTTTCCCTTTGCTCCTTGATTGTGCTTTTCAAGTCTGACAGTTTTATATCTGTCTAATAAGTAGAATCATATATTTAGGCTGTGTATCTGGCTCATCTCACTTAACATAATGACTTCCAGGTCCACTCATGTGCAGGACATGTGACAATGTCATGCTTTTGAAATGCTGAATATATTCTACTATGTAAAGAAAAAAACATTTTTAAGACAAGGTTTCTCTGTGTATCCCTGACTATCCTGGAACTCAGTCTGTAGACCAGGCTGGCCTTGAACTCACAGAGATTGGCCTGCTTCTGCCTTCCAAGTGCTGAGATTAAAGGCATGTACCACATGGCTGAGGAGAATGTTTTCACAGCAATCTTTGCAATAGCTCTAAACTCAGAATTACCCAGATGGAAGCTACAGCAGAACACCCAAGGAGCTTTTACATTCATTCCTCAGAACACTACCACAGAGGGATGACAGGTTCATCCGCACACAGTGACATAACACTGAGCAAGAGACACTTTTAGAAACGTACACAATCACGACTTCATGCAGAGTTCAAAAGTTAAAACTACTTATGATGCAGACTCAGAACCCGGCGAGCTTGGTGTGGTCGGTGGTGGTTGCTGGCTGGGAGGGCCAGGGTACTCTGGGGAGCAGAAATGTCCTATATATTGATGATGATGTTTTGTTTTAATTTAGATGTGGTTATTTTGTGACTGTAAGCATATGAATGCTCTCTCTCTCTGTCTCTCTCTGTCCCACAAGTGCTGTGAATAGAACCCAGATCTGCAAGCTCCTAACCCTCAATGGGTAGTAGGAAGCTGGTCCATAATAGTGCCTTTCTGTCATTAGAGAGAGCCTGTTAAAGATATCTGAGTTTTAGCTGGTGAGCTGCTAAGTGGGCCTCTGTCCCAAATTACTCATGAAGAGTTGATTTGATGTTGGTTTTGATAAACTGGCAAAAGTTACAATGAGGGTGGGGTGGAGGGCAGCCTCTGACAGGAGCCCAGGAAAGAGAGTGAGTCATCTTGCCAGCCAGCCTTCTCTTCCTCTTAGGAGCTACATTTTGTTTTGCTTTGGTTTGGAGACAGGGCCTCACGATATAGTCCCGAATGGCCTGGAGCTCACTGTGTCAATAAGACTGACCTAGGCCTCATTGACGATCCTTCTGCCTGTGCCTTCCACGTGCTGGCACTACAGGAGTGAGCTACTATACCCAGCTGCAGTTTGACATTGGGTTTCAAACAGCCATGCTTGTTTGTGGCCTTGGCATTTCTCTCTATCCTTTTAAAAATATGCTAGCATGCCTATTTTTGTTTGCTTTCTTTGTTGACTATATATTAAAAAAATAGAATGTTGCCTTCAATAGAATTATAAAAAGCAGAAAGCCAGGCAGAGTAGCATATACTTACAGTCTCACAATTTGGGAAGATGAGGTTGGCTTATCAGGAATTCAAGGTCAGCTTTCGCTATAAGAGACCTTGTCTTGTAGCCAAAATATTTTTATTTTGTAGAAAACAAAATAAAAGCAAATTAAGATAAAGTGAAAACCCAAAAAACGTTGACAAAAAAAGTTTTAACTTCTCACTTGCCCAAAATGATTTACTTTTTTTTTCCTTTCATTATTTCTTTTTTATTTTTTTGTGACCCACTGAGTTTAATTAGCATTGCTTGCATGAGCATAGATGCAGGTTATGGGTTATTTACTGACTGGAGCATGGGTAACTTACCACTGGATACACCATTAATGAAAACTGACTTCCTTTTTCGAAAATACCAGAACTACCTCAGTGAGGAGTGGAGCCTTATGAGCTCTGCTCCAGCCAGGGTGGGTATTGCTGGTCTTAGTCTTGTGGAGGTGGCCAGAGCTCCTGTGAGTTCATGAGCATGATGGCCATGTCTTGTTCAGAGTCAGTATTTCACAACACTCTTTCCTCTTCCGGCTCACACGTTCTTCCTGTCCTGTCTCCTGTAAGGGTCCCTTAGCTTTGGAGATGATATAGATGCTCTGTTTAGGCTTGAGCATTTCATAGCCACTTATTCCCGGTACTTTTTGAGCAGTTGTGAGTCTCTGTGTTAACCATTGCCTACTACAAGAGACAAAATTTGACTGCAACGTTA
The DNA here is from genome assembly GCA_028658305.1 of Pachyuromys duprasi. Taxonomy (NCBI): domain Eukaryota; kingdom Metazoa; phylum Chordata; class Mammalia; order Rodentia; family Muridae; genus Pachyuromys; species Pachyuromys duprasi. The sequence goes on from CM053760.1 coordinate 71,958,685, forward strand.
ATCTATGAACATAAAAATGGTCCCTTAGAAGACAGTCTGAAAATATGCTCATTTACTAAGGCAACAGCTGTTGGTAGCCCTTTAGGGACTAAGCTTCCCAGCCAGGAGATTTTAACCAGGTTTAAAGTCATGAATTTCCTTCTGTTGAGCAGGTCTGAAATCTAAAAATGAAATGATTGATTATACCCCAAACAGAAGTACCAACATTGTACCAGCGGAATAACCTGCACAACACGATCTGGGGCTCCAAAAGGAAGCCAGCAAGGAGGAAGCTTCTATCTCATCTCCAGCTTGATTTTTGTGTGTTGGGCAAACAAAGTGTGTAGTGACCTCAGCAAAAACCTTTTACCATCTGGCTCCGATGGGGAAGCAAGAGCAATGACAATAGACTCTAGGATTTCCTGTGATCATCAGGGAGCTTGGTTAGTATTTTTTGTTATTGTGTCTTTGTTTGGTGCCGTAAGAGAGGGTTTTTCTCCCTTCCCCACGCTCCTGGAATAGCGACTCGTGAGACCCACTCATTATTTTATAGATACCTAGGCCACATAGCTAGGCTCTTCTCTGAGTAGCTCATAATTTAAAATAACCCATTTATACCAATTTACATTCTGCCATGTGGCTGGTTACCTGAGCTCAGATACCATGCATCCATCCCCTTCACATTTTTCCGGCTTGAATCTCCTGGGTGGATAGGGTGGGTGTGCTGCCAGGAGCTGACATGTCTCATTACCAGAAAAGCCTTAAAATAAAATAAACCCCACGTTTAAATGCCATATTCTGTAGTTTCTTGAGATTTTTGAAGACCATCTTATTTCCTGCCTAAGCTATAGGCAATCATATTTATTATTGTGATGGAAATAAATATTTCCTATGTATGTAAGAAGTGCAGGCAAGCAGCTTCCAATACTAACAATCGAAACACATCTGGCTGCCTAGACAGTCAGTTAAATTTCCTATACAGTGTTGGAGCATCAATCTTCAGTTTTCTGGCTCAGTATATATGACAGACATTTTTGTGAAGCCAGAATTATGAAGGACTTGCTTACCCTGTCTTGGCAGAGCTTGGCAGTCAACTTCCCTACTTCAAACTTTTACCTATTTTGGACAGCATTTTGTCTGCAGTGAAGTGAGGGCATTTTCTTTTTGTCTAGTCGCCAGCTTGACATAGTTGAAGTCATCTCCTAGTGGAGATTCTTTGATGCTCCTTATCTTCTTTGAGGAAGGCTGGGTATGCTGTTAGGAGCTGACATGTCTCATTGCCAGAAAAGCCTTAAAATAAAACAACAACAACAACAAAACACATTTAAATGCTATATTCTGTAGGTCTCTGAGATTTTTGAAGACCAGCTATCTATTTATATATTATATAATGTTTAATCATTATCTATCTATAGTAAATCTGAATAGACAAATGTTGTTTGTTTCTATTCACTATCTGTTTAACCTAATATGCATATTTCTGTGATAAACTAGACTAGCATCTGACAAACCTATGAGTTTGATTGACTAACTATTAACTTCTATTACCTAATTGTCCTAAACAGTTTGTAACAGCAGCATTTAAAAGGACTGGAAGGGAACATTGCATTTTTAAATGAGTTGCAAAGGTAGAATGCCCTATACAAGAGTTAAAATGTAATTATGTTGTAACAAAAATGACCTTAATTTTTGTATCAATATGCAAAGACGTAGACCAATTAAAACCTTAAATTTATATCAGTATATAAAATGCTATATCAGTGTAAGGTTATTGGTTTATAAAAATGTTCTCTGGTTTAAGAGTAGGTCAATAATATGCCCTTTTCTTCTATAAAATCCTATATCAATGTAAGATTATTGGTTTATAAAAATGTTCTCTGGTTTAAGAGTAGGTCAATAATATGCCCTTTTCTTCTATTATTTCTATATGATATTCCTACAGTTTGGTTTCATTCTCAAGGTAGTAATAGCTTCATAAAAGGGTTTGGTAGTGTTTGTTTCTTTTCTCTTTTATCTGATAGTTTAAGAAGCATTGGTATCAGTGTTCCCTGAATCTGATAAGTTTCACCATTGTATCTACTGAGTCTTCCGTTAGTGATTCTTCGTCACTGATCCAGTTTTACTCTTTGTTATATATTTGCTTCAATTTCCTGTCTCAACTTGGCTTAATTTTCCAGTTCACAGTCATTAGAAACTTACCTGTTGCCTTTAGGTACTATAATTTAGGGGAATGCATTTTATAAAGTACAATCTAACAGTTTTCTGAATTTCATTTGCATCTGCTGAAATGACTCCGATTTCATCTTTACTTTTTACTAATTTTGTCTTCTTTCTTTTCCTTTTGCTTAGTTTGGCAAAGAATTTTTCAGTCTTGTTTGTCTTTTCACGGAACTGACTCTTTGGCTGATTCTTTGTATGTCTTTTTGTTGTTGTTTGCATTTTATTAATTTCTTCCCTGATCTTAATGATCTCTTTCCATCTGCTGATTTGCAGTTTGACTTGCTTTTCTTTTTCCAGAGCTTTAAGGTACATCACTAAATTATTTGTTTGAGAATTCTTTTATTTATTTGTTTGTTTGTTTCTTAAAATGCTATCTGTGTGTGTGTGTGTCTGTGTGTGGTTATGTGCTCATGACTGCAGCTGACCTTGGAGGCCACAAGAGGACACCACATCCCATGGAGCTGTTCATGAGCTGAGTGATGTGGGTGCTGGGAAGTGAACGCCGCTCCTCTGCAAGGGCAGTACACACTCTTACCTGCTGAGCCATTCTTTCAGTGCCAAGCCTCTGATTTCTCAATATAGTCATGTATAGCTATAAACTTCCCTCTTAGAACTACTTTCATCCTAATACATAATTTGGGGTATTTGGGTTTACATTTTCATCTGATTCTAGTATTTTCTGAATTCTTTCTTGGTTTATTTGTCAATGATCCATTTATCACTCAGTAGTATGTTATTTAATCTTCACATTTTGAATTGCTTTGCTGTTGAATTGTAGTTTTTCTCCATTGTGATCTGATGGTACACAAGGAATTGTTTTAGTTTTTTCCTTGTTTGTTAAGAATTGCTTTGTGACCAGGTGGTGGTGGCTCATGCTTTCAATCCCAGCACTCAGGAGGCAGAGGCAGGTAGATCTCTGAGTTCAAGGCCAGCCTGGTTTACAGAGCTAGTTTCAGAACAGCCAGGGCTACACAGAGAAACAAAAAACAAAACAAAAGACTTGCTTTGTTTCTTAATGTAAAGTCTGTTTAAGGTAGTGTTCTGTCAGCTCCTGAGGAAGTATACATTCTACAGTGTTTAGATGGAAGCTTCTATAAATGTCTGTTGAGTTCATTTACTCTTTGATGCCAGTTAATTATGACATTCCTATTGTTTATTTTTGTTGGGGTGATCTTTCAATTGGTGAAACTGGTATATTGAAGGTCTTTAAAAATTTCTGTTGTGTTGCTAAGTTTTGCACTTACACCTAGTATTATTGTTTTATGAACTTGGACACATCTTTGTTTGATGTGTACATGGTTAGAATTGTAACATTTTCTTGATGGATTGTTCCCTTCATCAGTATGTAGTAACCTAAGTTAAGTACTCTAATTTTGGTTGATGTGTGCTTTGTTAGATGTTAGAACAGTAACACTTGCCTGTTTCCTAGTCCTATTTGCTTGGAACATTCTTTTCCTATTTTTTTCATCCTGAAATAGTGTCTGTCTTTTATGATGAGGTATATCCATTTATTGGATGAAAGGATTCTAATGTTTTTTTTATCAATATAGTTTATGTCTTAATTGGAGAGTTGAAACTGATAAAATTTAAGAGTTAAGATTGAAAGGCAATCCTGCTGATTGTAGTGTTTGGTGTTTTCTTTGTCCTCTCTTGTTTGGCTATTATTCTAACGTGGTTTATTCCTTCCTTTAGCCTCATTGCTAGGTTTATTTCTCTTCAGAATAAAGGCTTCCTTCAGGTATCTTCTGTTGACCCAGCTTAGTGGCCATAAATTAAAATAATCCTTTTTTTTTAACTATAGAAATGTTTATTTTTTCTTTCAATTCTGAAAGACAGGTTTACTGGGTATAGCATTCTGGTTAGCACTTGCCATCTTTTAGGACATGAACTACATCCTTCCAGGATCATAGATCCCAAAGCACTGATGCCTGGTGCCATGATGCATAATCTTTTCAGAGGTCACAGCTTCTTCAACTACAAGATGCCAGCACATACTCACTAAGATCCTGAGTCTTCAAGCTTGTTGTGGCTCAAGAAGTCCACATTTTAAAAGCACATCCTAGGCAACTCTGATGCTAGCGACCACAAGACCAGCTCCAAAGAAAACCTGCAGGGCAAAGTAGGTCAGTGACACTTCTGTCGATTTTCTTTGTTTTCCCCCTTTGGTTTTTTTTGAGACAGTGTTTCTCTGTGTAGCCCTGGCTGTCCTGGAACTCATGCTATACACCAGGCTAGCCTCAAACTCACAGAGATCTGCCTGACTCTGCCTTCCTAGTGCTGGGATTAAAGGTGTGCGCCACCAATGCCTGGCTCATAATACTCATTGGGAGAACTTAGGCATTTAGTTCAGGCTTATTTCACGGGTTCTGTCTTCCTCTTCTCCTCTTCCTCCTCTTCCTCTTTTTCCTTCTTCTCTTCTTCCTCCTTTTCCTCCTCCTTCTCCTCCACCTTTTTTCCTTCTTTTTCATCTTTGTCTTTCACCAGGGTCTCTCTATATAGCCTTGGCTGTCCTGGAACTTGCCATTTAGAACAGGCTGGGCTCATGGAGATCTACCTGCCTCTGCTTCCTGAGTGATAGGACCAAATGCCTGTGCCATCATGCATAGTGATACTAGGCTGATACTGCCTAATTCATCGATCTAGTCCATGTCCATTAATTATCACTTCTTATGGTGCAACAGGGGACAGATACATGGTAGATGCTCAGGAAAGGCTTGCTGCACCAGGAAAATGCAAATGCTGAGCATACACAGGGCTTTGGCAGTCATGACACACAGCCCAGAGGCAAGACATAGTTCCAACATCTCAGAAAAAAATGGTGTCATTGGAAGATTGCTCAGTGCCAGGATTGGGAGGCAAAGGAGGGATGCATAAAGCATCAACATACTTTCACTGCTGATTCAACAAAGAAGAAGGTACAGAGTCTCTAGGACCCTCAGGCCTGGGGCTCTCCTGTAATCTGATGTTTTCTGTAGGTTTGACATTACAACTGGGCTCATATGTAATCTCACAGTTGTAACCATAAACAGAAGGGCTGCCTCTCAAGTGGGTGATCCTCACTGAACCCCAGAAGTACACCTCCTTTTCTTTATTTAGACTCTTCCCATAGCTTCAGAACAGAGGTTTTTCCCTGGGGTCTTGCTGGGAGCAAAGGCAGCTTGTCTTTAGGAGTCTGCAGAGGTGGACAGCTTCCTTAGAAAGACAGGACCTGTTTTAGGGAGCTGGTGTTTGAGCAGAGTCTATTCTGACCTCAGATTTGTTATGTGTTCCAGAATTTTCCCTCTATTTGATCTTACTGCTTCAGCCTTTGCAGTGCTGGAATTGGGATCATGTGCCACTACGCTAGAGCATGAGTCTGTTTTTCTATGGACTGAAAGTTTCTTCATTCTGGATTTCTTTTGAGTTCACTGGGATGGTATCTACAAACCATGTGCCCTGCCCCTTCACCCTCTTCTGAAATAAAACACTGATAAATAACTGCCTCACCAAGGTCCTGAGGGTGCTGGGACAGTATTTCCACAGCTTTTTGTCATGAAGATATTTGGGAGTTTGTGTGCATGCAAATGCCAACACATACTCCTTCCTCTTACGATTGGAAACAGCAGCACATGCCAGCCAGCCAGCCAGCCTTACCCCTTGGCTAGACTCTGATTGACACAGACTGTCTAAAGGGAATAAAGACGAGAAGTTGGAAATATATTGGGGAGGGAGGAAGCAAAGCAATTTTGGACTCCTTGGCAGCCAATAAAAATGACACATGGAAAGGCACATGGCCACACAGGAAGAAGCCATGAGATATTCATAATGGAGAAACAAGCTACAGAGCACGCTCATTATTACAGCAAAGTAGACAAAAGTCAGCAAAAGTCAGAAAGATGTCCAAGACATTAGCAGTGAGTGATGATCAGAAACCCAGATAACAGTTTTGTTGCCTCTTTTTTTTTTCATGTTTAAAAAGTCTTAAAAGTTACACTTACTTGTTTATTTTCATGTGTATGTGGTAGGGGGCATGCATATGGAGGCCAAAGGGCAGCTTACACAAGCTGTTTCTCTTCTACAATGTGGTCCTGGTTATCGAACTAAGAATGCCAGGGTTGGTGGCAAGTATCTTTATCTGCTGCGCCATCTTGCACATGCAATTCTGACAAAATAAGAATATATGCACATATAAATAAAAATAAGTATGTATAAATAAAATAAGTATATTTATATCAGAATATTAAGGAAAATAAAAATTTCAGCATGGTGTCCCACACCTTCAGTCTCACCCTGCTAGGCTGAGGTAGACGGACCTCCAGTTCAAAGCCATAGAAGTTTCCAGGCCAGCCTGGGCTGCATAGGGACATACTGTCTAAAGGCATAGCAATTTTCTAATCTTCGCAGGCACAGTTCCAGAGTTGGGGCTGACAGCCTTCTGGAATCTTCAGAAAACAAGAAAGCAGAGTAAGAGGCTCAGCATTTCTTTTGTAACCAACTCTTACGTGGGTTACAGGTGTGAGTGTTCATTGCAGCACTGCCCATAGCTGATGGCAGTCCATGAGGGCAATGTGATCAATAGTGATGTCATAGAGTTCATTGTAATGGCGGTAAGGATACTGGCCACAATCTAAACACCTATCGGTGGAGGAATGGGTCATGTGTGGTGCTCATAGCGGCAAGCTTGCTTTGTGAGTTTGCAACACAGTAATGACTAGTAGGGACGGGACCTCCTGCCCCAGGCATGATATTAAAATGATATGTGCCCTTGAAAAAAATTATCTTTTAGAGATATAACCCCAAGTATTTGCAGATAACAAAATCTGTTATCTGGTATTTGTTGGAAAACGGTTTGGAGTAGGGGTGGTGTGGGTCAGGGTACACACGATTGATTGACCAAGAAAGGACGTTTACTGAAGCTGACAGATGGATGCTGGGGAATTTGCTCTACTGTTCTGCCGACGTTTGTAACTTTCCATAATAACATGTTTTTGACAGTAAAAGAAGCGGGACATTTTCTTTAAGAATGCTGCCGTTCATGTGAAAGGAGGGACACAGTTTGGTGTGCACACACACGTGAGCCATGCTGGCACAGAGGCTGACCAGTTTAAGGAAGAAAGTCAGGAGGAAGACACAAATACACTCTGAACCTATCACTTTAAAATACTAATTTTTTTTCCTTAACTAAAATAAAATATAATGGGAGAAGCAGCCTAAGAGTGCTCTGGGCTGAGAATCTGGGTCAGCCTGTTTCTTCAGTCTGGACTGGAGTCAACAGTCCCTAATGTGTGCAAATTGCACTGCCAAGGACCCAGATGATGGTAGTTACTAGCCATGATAATAAGAATATTAAAACTTCTGCATGCACACCATGAAACTGTAGATATGAAAAACTTTTTTTTTTTTGAGTCACTTGGAAGAAACACACTCTGAAGTGCCCAGGTGTGCGGTCCACTCCAGGCTCATGGTAGGCTTGCTGCTGCTGAGGCCACGAGGCCGGATTTCTGCCCCAGCTGTCTCCCTCAATCAGGTTCACTAGATAATTGCCCCACTCTACCCGTCATTTAGTATGCGCGGACGACTCTCAAGCTGTGGGCTCCTTCCTCCGGGGAAGAACTCAAAAGCTGACTCTGTCAGTTTTGCATGAGTTGATTTCTAGGGTGAACTAGAGGCAGACCTTTGCAAGAGGAATATGGGACTTTGTGGGCTCGCATTTCACAGGGCTCTTCCGTAGAGGCATGCAGGAGCAACAGAAATAGCCAGCCCACGCATGAACCACAGCCCAAGGGTTAGGTTACTGTTTCTGCGTTCTGTTCCGCACAGCTCTGAGCTTTGCAGGGCTGCACTTTCTTCTCACCAGCCTCTCCAGGGACCAGCGGGTTAGGAAGGATGTAGCTATGCACGCGGACCAATAGCCGCCAGCCTTGAAGCAGATGCCTTGGGAGTGGATGGTGAGAACTAGGCAGCTTCAAGCGAGACGTCATTTCCTCCCTGTTGTGTTATGTCCCTTCCTTTGGTAGGGACATTATTAAGCCCTTCTCTGTGCTCCAATGGCTAACCACATGAATTTTAATGGAGGTGGAGGGCCACGTAGGTGAAGAGGGATTGGTAATTTTGCAGTGGGGTAGCCAAAGGTCACGGGTACCTTAGCTGCTTTCCAGTTGCTGGATAAGATCAGCACCTCTGTGGAAGAGCATGGCTTAACTGGCAGTTTGGCCTCTGGAACACAGGCTGAGGGATGGAGGGGTTTGCCCTGGCTCAATTGCTCCACCATGACACATCCTTTGCGCATAGAGGAAGGGTTTGCATTTCTGGCCCCAGTGGTCATGATATGTGCTAACATATTCTAAGCATGTGCCATGGGCGTGTTTCACATGTGTTTGTGCATGTAACCCTCAGTGAACTTCGAAGGAAGGGGGTTGCTTTATTTCCAGTTTTCTGGGGGAGCATTGGATAAATAATTCTGCCAAGATGGCTCTGCTGGTAGTGTATTGGGATCGTGGAAAGCTGGTTCTTGACTCTCTGCTAAATCTGCCAAAGAAACAAAAAAGTAAAGAACACTCTCGCGCTCCATCTTGCCTAGCAGCCCTGTCTGCCAGCCCTTCATTTAGTTCTAATTATAGAAACAATTCAAACTGCCTCAGGAAAGGGGGCCATAATTAAAAAGTGAAGGCAAAGTCAGGCTTCAGACATGGCGTCTCCAGGACTTAGCTCACCTCCGCTGCCTAGGAAACAACCTCCATGTCCAAGGGAAGGGGGTGCTGGGATTGGCTTAGACTGAGCCATCCTGGAGAACCCAACCTTTTTGAACTGCAAAGAGGACAAAGGAGTGTTCAGATGGGCAATCAAGGAATCACTACCAAAAAGGACAACAGGCCTGGGTGGCATCGGAAGTTTGTGACCTTATGCAAAGTGAGGCAGATGCTGGTGACAGCAACCTTTGACTTCCAGCAATAGCAAAAGCAATAGCAATGCCTGCTCTCTCTTCTTAGAACTAGGGAAGAGAACACGTTGTCATACTTTGCACAGAGTCAATGTTTTTTGTTTTGTTTTTTTAAGTTTGCTATGGATTTAATTAACAATTTTTAATTAGTCAAAGGAATTCCATGGCAAACCCACCAAATCCTGCCCTGGAAAATTTCACATGATGCCTTGATCCATCTTCTGAACCGAGGCTTCTTTAAGTCAAGGGTGTGGAGGAGAATTGGAAACTCAAGAGCTCAGCTTATGATGAGGGGTCCATGCTGCACCAGGCATGGCCAGAGACACATTGTGGTGACGTGGAGCAGGTAGGCTAGCTCAGGGCTCTCTTCCCAGAGAGCTGCTAATTCCCTCATGAGGACCTCTCTTCATCACCTCATCTCATCCTGATCATCTCCTAAAGGCCCCTCCTCCAAATACCATCAGCACGAATTCAAGGACAAGTCTCCCTGCAGGTAGTACAACATCTCCTCTGCAGAAGCTGCCTGCCTGCTCATTTGGGCCATAACAGTAACAACGGCTCGAAAATGATTTGCTCATTTGCTTTAAAGGAAGCTCAGAAACCTTCCCTGATTAAACTCATCTTGGATGCAGATCCTTTCCTAAAGGCACAAGGAGAGACACACACTATTCAAGTCTGAGACATCCTCCGGGAAAGTGTCAGCGGAGCAATTTGCTAAGACTAATGAGTGACTTGGCAGAGGAGTTCAAAGCCGGTGTCAGAGGGGCCCTCTCAGAGGGAAAGGCCTGGGGGAGTGGCTGGCTGCTGGGAACAGCACTCCCGAGCACACATTCAAGCTCCTCTCTGCCTGACACATTTTGGGGAGGTGTAAGGATCAAGTGTGAAGTTCAGGCTCATTTGTCTGTTTATATTTGAGATTTTAATTTAATTACAACCCTAACCCCTCCTACATGGCCTGCCCCAGTCTCCTTCAAATCAATGCCTTTTTTTTTAAATTAATTGTTATCTCACACATGTATACTTTTGTATACACACACACACATATATTTCTAAATATAACTTGTTGAGCACATACAATTTATTTGTATGTATGTTTTCAGGGCTGACTGTTTGGCACCAAACAGGCAGTTGGTGTGCTCTTCCCTAGGGAGGACCATGGCTCCTGCTCCCAGCTTAGTTTCATGTGGGTCTCTGTGTAGGGTTGGGGTCTCGAGGCTTTTCCTGTCCACTCTGGCGTGCTTGTTGGTGGCATCCTTGTTCAGTCACATTTGGGTGATCATGTTAGTAAGACTTTAGGTGCATGGCTTCTGCTGTGACCAGGAGATACAATCTCACAGCCAAGTGCCTGCTTCTCTGGCTGTGACAGAGGGAAAGGAAGTCTTGGGGAGAATGGGTCACATGGTCTGCTGTGCTGACCCTCCACTTTATCTGTGTTCTCAGCCTGTGTGAAAAGGCCCACTAGGGAAGGAGGGTGCTCTTCAACAAGGAGGAAGGTGCTCTCCCTGGGGAGATGTGGGAAGGGTGTGAGGGCTGAGCATACAGACTTGAAGGCTTGGCCTCTATGTGGCAGTGTTTAGAACTGGATCTCTGGAGCAGTGTAAGGTTAGGAAGGTTTGATTCTTATCAGCGTATCAACGCACTGATAGGCTCATGATTTAACAGACCATTGGAAAGGGGTGGAAACTCTAGGAGGAAAATCCACATAGGTTCCTGGAGCATGGCCTCAAAAAGCATACTTTATTTCCTCACTGTCCCCCTTTTCTCTCATTCCTTCCCACCACCTCACTCCCATTTCACCCCTTTTCTTTTCTTTCTTGCCACAACTGAGTAACTTTCTCTCTCCATACCCTTCTGCCAAGAGGGTTTTACTTTTTAAAAATATTTATTTTTATTATTTTAAATGTGTGTGTGCATGTGTGTGAAAGTAACTTTTATTCACCAGATGTAATTGTTGTTTCCATAAAATCTAATCTAGCCTAGAATGCTTTTAGCCTCTGAGACTTACTGCTGAATAAGCTTACCCTTTAGTTTTTACTGAGTGCTGGGCTGGCTGGTTCAACTCAGCTGTTCCGGCTCCAACTCCTCTCCCAGCTGACTGATTCAATCTGGCTTCTCTCAGTTTCTCCCTGAATTGCTCTACTTGGCCTCAAACTAACACTAGCTATCTGCTCTAATCTTCTGGCTCCTTCTCATCCTCTGGCTTGTTCTGTCTTCACCTGTTTCCAGCTTATTCTCTCTTTAATCTGTCTCTGTAAAACTCTCTCAGTAAAACGGCCTCTGAATTCCACAAACTGAACTGCCACAAACTCAATCCCACTGCACTGCCCCTCAGTTCACTCACAGACAAAGTGCCTGAACAGAACTCCCAAGGTCTGCATGCCTCTCTTAGGATTAAAGGCATGTACCACCACATCAGGACTGAAGTTTTGTTTTGTTTTTTTTTTTTAAACCCAAAATGTGCCTTTTACCACACTGGCCTTGAACTCAGAGATCTACTCAACTCTGATTTCTGGGATTAAAGGAATAAGTGTATTCTAGCCGGAGTAGCCCTGTTGCCAGATTAAAATCCCCTCCCCACTCCCGTGTGTGTGTGTGTGTGTGTGTGTGTGTGTGTTTGCATGTGAGTGCAGTTGGAACAAAGGGCAGAAGCATAGGAACCCCTAAAGTTTCTGGCAGTTGTGAGCCACCTGGAACCCACCTTGGATTCTCTGGAAGAGCAGCAAGTACTCTTACCTGCTGCTTTCTCACTGTAGTCCTGAAGGCAATCTAGCTGCTGAACTGCAGACTGAACCCTCCATGACTGTGAGCCCAAACAGTCCTCTGCTCCTTTGAGTTGTTTGCTCAGGTGTTTGAGCCAAGCAACAGAAAAGCAGTGGTCTGGACCCAGTGTAGCTGAGAGGAGTGACCAAAGACAGAAAGACCGACTCCATTTGCCTTTCTTTTCTTTCTTTTCTTTTCCTTTTTCCTTCCCTCCTTCCTTCCTTTTTTTAGAAGACAGACCCTTTTCTGAATCTTCCCAAAGTCTTATGTAGGAAGGGAGAGAAAGAGGAGATAAAGAAGATCTGAAAGGATTGTGCAGTCACACTCTGTGTGCACAGAAAATCCAAAAAGTACTTGCACAAGGTAAGTGCGTCTACTACAGGGACCCAGAGGCAACCTTGCCATGCCAGTCAGATCCAAAGTAGATGAGTGCGCACCCAAGGGCTTGTGGGAATTTTCAAGCCTGCCTGCTCTGCATTTTTCAATGTAGTTAGTTCTCTTTCAGCTAGTAATCTGTGTAGAGCCCTGGGGTAGAATAAATGGAACACCTCACGCCCACTCAGCCAAGGACATTTAATTACTCTCACACTCTCTCAAAAATTCTGCCAAGGTGTATAAACAGACCAATTTCTGGGATTGTTTCAATCTAATCATAATAAAGTGTTTGCTCTTTTGGCCTTGAGAGGGCTCCAAGAGAAAATGATCTAAGTTGGTTCCCAAAATAGCTCCCTTTGATTTCCCAGTGCTGGTGTTGATGTGGTGAACTCCACAGAGCTCCTGTATTGACGTCAATGAACTGGCATAGTCTGAATCCAGGATCTGTGTGTGTGTGTGTGTGTGTGTGTGTGTGTGTGTGTGTGAAGTGGCTCTGCCTTTGCTTATTTTTCTGTGAAAGCCCATGGAAAGAACATGGAATTTAGGTAAGGTGTTCTTCCCAGCAGTGGTTTCAAACACTAGCCGCTGTCAGTTAGGTGGTATAACAGATTCAATGTCACATGAGTGTGAGTTGGGAAGAGAAAGATGATGAGTGACTGTCAGAGGGCATGAAGCCTAGAGAAGAAAACTACGAGGAGGAGTTGGTGTGCTTTGACTATACGCCCCCAAGCCAAATAAACTGGACCAGATGTGGCTGAGCAGGCTGTGATGAAAAGCGGGCTCTGGAACAAGGCAGACCTATGTCTTATTTCTTGTCTATATAGCCTGTGGAAGTCTCTACATCTCCCTAACACTTAGTTTAGTTTTCTGAAAATTATGAAGTCTAGGAACCATGCAAGATTGCTGTCTTTTAAAAAACCTCACTGAGTGGCAAGTACTGAATGAAGTTGGCAGAAAGCAGGCATTTAAGCTAAAACATTGCTCTGTCCAGCCATTCCAAAGCTGCTGTCTTGTACCACCTGGCTCCTGGTGATCCATAGTGCTAGGTGTATAAGAAGGTAGTCAAGAGATGTTTGAAGATGGAATAGAAGGTCTGCTGCCGAAGCTGCATCCCTAAGACTGTGTATTTATAATGAACACAGATGTACTCCAGCTTTAGGGGCTGGGAGTCTAAGAGCATGGTGCTGGTATCTGGCCAGGCTTCCTGCAGCACCATCAGATGGCACACAAGAGAGGATCAAACCAAATGTCATCTTACACTCATGATGGTTAAGCTGCTCCAGCCAGAACAGACTTATCCCATTTTGGAGTATGGTGCTGCCTGTTGTGACCTAATCACACTAGAAAGTCTTACCTCTTGACATCACTACAATTGTGATTCTAGTTCAGCAGATTTAAAGGATGCATCGTGACTATAGCAGAAGGCAGTTCTCAATCCAGGTCATTCTGGTATTCAGGCCAGAGAGAAAGAGAGAGACCTGTTGATGATTATTAATATTGCTTTATCTTTTAGTTAAACAGCGGTTATTCCTAAACCAGCTGTATACTCAATTCACCACACAGAGACTAGGATTTATTTAATTAACCTAGAGCACAATGATGGGTAATGATTACTCCATCCTAAATCCCCAAGCCCACATAGCTTCCTCCCATTCAGATTTCCTACATTATACTTGCTTTTTAGTCATATCTTAGGTCTGGCTCATTTCTCCTGCTGTTTCCCAGTCCTCTCCTCTCGGAACTCTCCTCTTTATCCTCCCTTCCAGACCAGGGTGTCCCATACTATTCTCTCCATCTCTCAGCATTGGCTGGTTGTTTTTATTGGCAACACAGAGAACAAATGGTAGCATGTTTATACAAAGCTGAGACAGGTGATGCTCATCACAATGCAATGTCTGGACTGAAACCAGAGAGTGGGGTAGAGAAATCAGCATCTGTATAAACAAGGGTAAATTGTATACATTCCACAAGAACATTATACCAACACAGGCCCTCCGAAATCAGTCCAGGTAAGAGGATGCAGTGAGTTAGTGTCGGGGCAGAGCACACTAGCCAGTGGAAGCAACTGGAGGCAATGCCAGATGCTCTGAGCTCACTGGCAAAGTGACCCAGGACTGTGTCTTCATGTGTTCTGTGAGTGGAATGAACACTGGTAACATTCCAGCCAGGAAGCCCCCAGGTTCCAGAAAGATGAGACAAGAAGATGCTGCCTTACAGCCAGTGTGCATGTCCGACTCAGGCACAGTGTGTCCTGGCCGCTGCAGCCAGTGACCTCATCTTCTTTAGCATCATTCATCATACAGCTGCTGCCATGCAGCGAGTCACCTGGAAGAGCATCACTTGTGACACGTCCCATCCCACCATCATTTTACTCAATCCATTCTCTACATCCTGGTTTCACTGGTTGTGTCATGCCGACATGCTTTTGCTCCTGCTGTTCCCTCTGCTCCTTCCTATTTGTGGGCACCTCCACCCAAGCTCACCTACCTCTGTACCTGAAGGCTGTCTGTCTTTCCTGATCTATATATCTCCCCCAAACCACACTACTCTCTCCGACTGAAGTGTGAGGGTTTGTCCACCTGTCCTCTAGACTTTGAATGTTAAGGCAACACTGTCACTCATTTCACAGACATTTTCGGTTCAAGAATGGACTGGAAGCAGATATAGATACCAGTAGTGAACCAGGACTAACTCTTCATTTTGGGACACTTATAGCCAATGGAAGGGTGGTCTGTGAAGAGTGCCTCAGTGTGGTAACATGGAAAGCAAGCAAGCAAGCAAGCAAGCAAGCAAGCAAGCAAGCAAGAGGAGCCAGCTTCCTGGGCAGTATAAGTTTTATTGTCTTGGCACAACAGAAATCAAAAAAGTGTTTACAGAAGAAATAAATAGAGGTGTAAATTATCCCTTCTTCCCAAATGTGATTATACCGAGTGGTCACATGACGGGGGCTGGGGATGCTCAAGTGGCAGAGTGCTGGCCTAGCATGTGGGCAGTCCTGGTTTGAGTCCCCAGCACTGTGCAAGCCGTGCATGGTTATATTCACTGTGATCCCAGTGTTTGAGAGGTGGAGGCAGGAGGATCAGAAGTTCAAAGCCCTGGTTAGCAATGCAGAAAGTCGGAGGCCGGTCTATGATCCATGTCTTAAAAGAAAATGACTAGAAACAGCACGCACTAGGGTACACTGGGCATGAGGTGGAAAGAGATTTCCAGCTCCCGGTGGGCGTTGGCCTACGGGGACTCTGGTGTGGGTTAAAGATGATCTTTCTCCTCTGAGGCTCATGCTGGGATGCGGTCCCAGGTAACGGTGTTGATGGGAAGGTGAACTTTCAAGGCGGTTCGATCCTTAAGAGGGACAGTGCGACTGGAAAGGGTCTGGACCAGCTCCCGAGAGCAGGTGCTTGTAAACCAAGCTTTGGTGACATTGAGCCCCACTGCGCTTGCACTCCCTTGCCTTCCTACTGAGTCTCCATGCTGCAGCTCTGCCCGAGGCCTTCACCAGAAGCCAAACAAAGGCTGGCACGGTTCCTACAGATTCTCAGCCTCGGGATCCACGAATGGAAATAACCTTCTATTCTCTCCAAACCACCCGATCTCAACATTTTGTTATAGTGACAGGAAATGACCCGAAGGAGTCTCAGCTCCAGGAAGTGAGACATGAGGTCTGTCTTGCCCTGGATGTGAGTCGGGAACTCTGCAGTTGTGCCTGCTGTCTGCAGCAGGAGAATTAACAGTAGGGGTTGGCATCACAGCAATATGTATTGTTTATTTGACACTGGAATTCTGAACACTTCTTTTCTTATAGCATGAAAGTCTAAGGAAGCTAATAACTTCGTTTTTGGAAAAGAAGCAAAAATGAAATACATGCATTCATGAAGGCAAGCAACTTTATTGAAACAAGCAAAGGCAAACTCAGAATGTCATATGTGCCTTTAAACAACTTACTGAATGATAAAAGTAAGCAGCAGAGGTCACAGCCACAGAGAGCAGAAACATGGCTGTCAGGATTTGGAAGGAATAAGGGACCACACAGAAAAGATGGATTGTCCCTGGGAAGCATCTGGAGCAGACCTGTGGCAGAAATGAGAATGCTAATCATTAATTACGCTGCTGGGAGGGATTCAGGAAGGAATTATGACATGTCCCAAAGGGTAGTTGAATTGCATCCTGTGTTTCTCTGGACCAGTGTGTGCATTCGGCTGGGGCTATTTCCTAGCCACGTGTGAAGGTGCCTCCTGTGTTTTTCTGTTGCTCCTCATGATGAAAACTGAGAGAAAACAGGTGGAGGGAAGAGTTGTTAAACAAAAAATGGAGCAAAGACCTAATGACATGAGATACTAGTGTAACCAGATGCTAAATGATGCCATGCAGACGTGGAAGATTAGTTTTGCTGACAGAACACATACTCTTAAGAGAAAGGCAAGGCTGCAAGCTAACCTTTCGATAGCTAGCCTCTTGCCTGACAGAATGAGTTTCCCAACATGCAGCGAAAGCCACAAGGTTCTTCAGAAGTAACAGTTCCAGATAGCGCTATCAGTCAGAGAAAGAGATGATGGATGCCTGTTAGAGCCAGGACTCTACAGGAGGATGCATCTGAGGGCACTGATGGATGGAGTCACCAGAGGACCGCATGGGCAGCAGGAGCAGCCACAAACACAGGGAGCTGTGATTCACCTTTCCCTTCTAGTTTCTCTCCTTTGTGGAAAAGGAATGTCTACCCATACCACCGCCTCCTCATTGTGTTTGTAAAACAGGTAACTTGCCTTCTGCTCCGCAGGCAGGAGAGGGAGGGGCTGTTTGCCCCATTCACAGGGGACCAGGCTTTCCCTTGTCCCTGCTGCTGATGCTGAAGCCAGAGCCCTCTGAACTAAGGAAGGTTAGATGAGGTTTTCAACTTGGAGCCGCTGTCTTAGGCTATTGGGTGGATGGATTGGAGTGAGATGGGGGTGTAGTGATAGAGGGCCGAAAGACTTGTCCAGAACACAGGGACAAAACATTGCTAATGGTCCTCTTAGTTGGTGTATGTTCGTAAGTGAAGGGAGTGCTAAATTTCAGATACACGTTTGTGGAAATACTGCTACATATATCCCCCCCCCCCCAGCCCCAACCAGCGTCATAAACCTCCAGCTTAGGGACACTTGACTCTGAGGCTGCCGTCAGTGGCAGATGCTTAGAATGCATGAGACTCTGGCTTTGTCCCCCTCCCAAGAAAAAGAGTATCTGGGTGGAAGGGGACAGTGCCCCAGCGGCACCAAGTCCTATGTTCTTCTTTCCTACCTTGTCCTCAACCACAAACAGTTTTCCCTATGACACAAGTACTTGCCACAAGTTTGTATGACTCATGGTAGCCTTCCAAATTGGAAGAAAAAACGGCCAGGAGGAGGCAGGATGAAAAGAACTTCTGGGAAAGCCCTGGTTAGCAATGCAGAAAGTCGGAGGCCGGTCTATGATCCATGCCTCAAAAGGAAATGACTAGAAACAGCATGCACTAGGCTGCACTGGGCAAGAGGTGGAAAGAGATTTCCAGCTCCCAGTGGGCGTTGGCCTATCGGGACTCTGGTGTGGGTTGAAGATGATCTTTCTCCTCTGAGGCTCATGCTGGGATGTGGTCCCAGGTAATGGTGTTGACAGGAGGGTGAACTTGTGTGAAATTGTCTCTGGGTGTTCCCAGCATGCCTCTTCTACTGACTCCCTGGTCTCATCGTCACATGACTCCATAGCCATGTGATTTCTGGCAAAAGGGAAGTTAGGTTTCATGACTGCCCTAGGCTCAATTAAAATTGACCTCTCCCTCCCCTCCTTCCCTTACTCTTCTCTACACTCCCCTCCCTTACCCTCTTCTTCCCTCCCTCTTCTCCCTCCCCTGTCCCCTCTCCCCCCCCTTCATTTCCTACCCTCCTCTTTCCCCCTCCTCTCCTCTCTGTTCCTTTCAGCTAAGAATTGAGCCCATGGTCCAGTGCATGCTAAACGCATACTAAGCACATGCTTTATCAGTGACATAAATGTCCAGCTTCAACTAAATCAAGCTAGATAAACAAAAACTCCTTCAACACTTATTTAGGATACACGTGTACTGGAAGATATGATCAGGCTTTGTCTGAAAATTTAACTTAAGTTCAGCTTGCCTGGGAACTACAGGGTGGTTCCTAACATGGCCAACTCCTATCAGTTTGCTGTGAGCCTTTCAGCTTCCAGGGCCAGAAGCCCCATGTTCAGGGGACCCTTTCATTCCCTGGAAAATGAAGGCAGCTGATCACCCATCAATAAAACCCGAGGGAATGGAAATGTAACTTTTATATAATTTTAGTGTTTCATAATTACTCTGAGTTTTGGCTCTTGGGTCACGCAATTGCCAGACAATGAGCTGAATTTGCCCTGTAGTAGGTCATTTGTCCCCTCCTAGCTTAAACCACCCATGATTTATCCTCTGAGAACGGGCAGAATATTGGTACTCAAAATCAGGGTGCTGCAAATGAGCTGCACAGGAGATGGCTGCTGGAGGCAGCTAGCTCAGGGTGCCACTGACTAGAGTCTTCTGTCCTGTGTGTGTCCCTCTGTGGGACTGTCATTAACTATAGGTGACTCTCTAGACTGCCACTGACTATGGGTCACTCAGCCTTTGCCTGTCAAGCCCTCACGTGACCTCTCAAACTTGTGTTTCCCTTAGAAGCCGTTTCAATAATAGAAGATGCTCTATAACTGGAGGGAAAGTCTGTCCCTGTCTCTATGCGTGTTGGCTCAATACAGTTTCTTTGTTTATTTGGAGTCTTGACACAGCCTCTCATTATGTAGTTCAGGCTGGCTTCGAACTTGTGACCCTCCTACTCCAGCTTTCTGAGCGCAGGGATTACAGGCATGTGCCATTGCTTCTGGCTTAACATTGTTCTCTCTGGTCATGTCTACTTAAGCATGTTGAGAGAAGCAGACCTCCATGGTCATTCAGAACACTAGGTTTTTATGGTCAGATGGTGTTCTGTGATGGGGTGATCTCATTTGAGTATAGAGAGCATCGTCACGGAGGGCTGTTGTTTTTGATAGGTGAAGGCCATGGGGGCTATAGCAGCTGCCTTCTCCTGGACCTCCCGGCCCCGGGGAAGAAAGTCATACACCCGAAGAGTGTGGATCCTGCTGTCTGAGGAGCAGAGCTCCAGATGGTGCATGTTTATCTGTGGTTCGAACCCAATTAGGACAAATTATCATTTCTTTGGTTTGCTGTGTCTCCTGGGCATCCTTACGAGGTCAGTGAAACCGCGCGCGTTCGGCCGTTTCGGCGTTTCCATCAGCAGCTTTTATGGTTAGACTTAGACACTGGTTGTAAAAACTGGCTTCAGATCCTAACTAGGCAATACCAGGCAGCTTGGTTCTTTCCTGTCCAAAACTTAGAGGGATTCCCCCCTAGGCAGTGTAAAGAGAAAGAGTGAGATGCTAAATGTCTGGCCCTTTTAAAATGTCTGTCTCTTCCTCTAAATGATGGTATATTTAGAGGTTCTGAGATGAGTTGAATAGAAGGAATAAAAACAGCATCAGTTGAGCTTTCAGTCTTTCTCTACCAGTTGTTTGTGTTGTTTTTGTTGTGCTGTTGGTGGAACCCAGGGCCTTGCACATGCCAAGCAAGCATTGTCCCTCTGAGCCACATCCCCAGACTACTGTGGTTTTGAGCCTGGAGATGAATTGAGGGATATGGACTGAGTTCAAATCCTGAGATGAAACGTCTTGGGTAGCTGTTGTATCAGGGAGCTGGTCAGTGAAGAGAGCAACATTCTGTTGATCCAGCTGAGCCCTCACTATCTTCTCAGTGCTTGGTCCTGTCTGCAGGGTTCACTCGGTAGACCCGGCACCTTGCTGAAGCACGTGGCATGCCACCTGTTTGCACAAAGATGGATGTTCAAAGCTCTTTTCACTAATTGCACGTAGTAATCCCACTGGCTATTTTTGCTTTCACTGGATCATGGTGAAGGAATGGGCTGTGCCATCATGAAGGCTATGTCAGCGTCCACATTCCAGGAAGTTCCTGAACAACTGGAGGCCACCAAGTTCATGCCTCTGGACTCACTCCCCTTCCCAGGATGTACTTCAAGGGAAATGAAGAGTCCTGTAAGTGTCAAGTTGCTACTTGATCTTCCCTCTAAGAGCCCCTTCTTTACCAGCGATGACCACATCATCATAAACACTCAGGAGAGACATGATGTAAAAATGAAATTACTGAAAACAGTTTTTTGGACTAACACTTAGCTTTATATAAACTCACAGACAATCCTATGAGGCACTCAGGCAGATTATGGGTTTGAGCAAAGCTGGAAAATTGCTGCCATTATATTGTTATTATTAACACCTTGTAATTAGCCCTAAGGAATCTCCAAGTTCTCTTTCTTGATTTGGCTTTAATGAAGGAAAATTGCTACCTTGGCAAGTTGGATGGCGCCCGTTCTGATTAACCTTAAGTATATAGGACTATTATTTTGAAAATGTTTGCTGTCATGTGAATATTAACATCACATACGACTGAGAAAGGATTGGGGGAGGGGGAGGGTGGGAGGGGAGACCCGCCCTCTCTCTTCTCCTCCCCACCCACCCAAGGGTGATGAATCACAGGCTTCCTTCAACTGTGGTTCTTGCTTGGAAGATCAAGAATGAAAGCCCTGTTAAGGCCATGGCTGCAGCGCCTACACTTTTGCCAAGCTCTGGTTGGCTGCCAGTGTCTTGCCCTGTTGATTGCACAGGCCGATGAAGGTTTGCTCAGTGCATCGAAAGGGTTGTCCAACCTCCCTCTCTGTGCCAAGAAGGAGGCTGAGGTAACAGGGGAACTAGCTAGCATCTAGTACAAAAAAGAATTTGTGTTTGCATGTCTGAGAACACTTCAGAGGCCAGGCAATATGTCTACAGTGAGGATCTCTTTACACGTCCTTCGACTTCCCTCCCGCAGGCTGGGCGCCTTGCTCATTACCTTCTCTGGGAAGACCATCTATTAAAGAGAACTCGTTTGATCTTATCTATAATTAATTTGTATTTTGATAATATAGAGGAGGAATTTTTATGTGTGATGAGTTACCTGTTCATTATTTTTCTCTTTTGAACTCTGTGACCGCTTAATAAGTCAAGCCTGCGCACGGGGACTGGCATTCTCCCCACCCAGCGAGCAGGAAGAGGAAGGTGTTGCCTCTCTCAGGAGACAAATTGCTTTAAATAATGAGTTTGTGCAAAATTAGTCATACATAATTGAAAACTTCTATAGATGAATACCAAGTAACCCGAGCCGATCAGTTTACATAGGTGCTTGAAGCCTCTGCTGCTGCTGCGGGACCTGGACCTTGGCAGTCGCTGTTTTCATTCAATTGTTTGTTTCCCTTCCCTGTTTCTCCACCAACTGATGAAAACACTTACTTAGGATGAGCCAATGACAGCAAAAGCCCAATGTCAACATAATATTGTTAAGCCTTTTCCCCCAGGTGAGCAGGAAGGGGTGGGATCTTGGAGCCAGGCACTTCCTGAGTCCCAGAACTCACCCTGTCACGGTGACCAACACTGCCTGTACTCCAAAAAGCCGAAGTCTGTAAATCTCCCTATACCATTTGACATTTCACACACCTCTCCCAGTGTGCAGGCATTTTAAATGCTTGCCTTGTAGGAGCTCAGTGGCCTTCAGTTGGGATGCTGGTTAATAACTGGATAATGATGAGCGCCTACCACAAGTGGATGGCTTCTGGTCACTCCTTCCCTCCTCAGCAGGCCTAGTGGGCTTAACAGATGCCCTAATAAAATCCTTGCTCCTCTGATGGCTGCAAACAATTAATCTCCTGGCCTGTCTCAGTTTCTCTTGTGTGTAATAGGCTAAATGAGACAGCTGCCAGTCTGTCTCTTGGGATAAGAAGAGGGTGAAGCACTTGTGTTTGTAAAGGGCTTTGAGCTCTCCCTCTGGATCTCTTCAGATGTACTTTTATTGGCATATTAAGACTTCCATCATCTGTGGGAAAAAACTCCAAATAGAAAAACATAACCGTAATTCAAAGGCGCTAATGAGGATAGTATGTGCATGAATTCGCTACCTTGGTTGCTTGTTTATGGAGTTGTCTCGGTTGGTAGGGAGCATGCCTGTTCTAGCCCCAAGTGTGAGGCAGTGCTTTGGGGTTCCTTCAGATGCTCTTGCACTCTCCAGGAGAAGGGCTGGGGCCAGGCTGCTGTCAGAGCTCCAGCCCTCCCCTTTCCCCCAAGGGCAGCACCAGCGGAGGTGCTTTACCAGGATCAAATGCGCCCAGGGAGGAGAGGCCCTTTCCTAACCACACAGACTCGCCGATCCCGCACCATTAAAAGAGAAAAATTGTATCTTGCTCACCTTAGGATCTGCCTCTTCTGGAGCTGGGGTTGGAGGGCAGAACACATCGGCGTGGATAAAATAGCTAGCTGCTCCCGAAGGGACAGCTGTGGATGGAGGGGCCTCTCACATCTTCACCGAACAGATTCACACTCACCAGCTTCTGTCTGAGGAGACTTGTACTGCCTATGTGCCTTATGTGCCAACTGTCATAGGACATTTTACCTTTTGTTCCTCCTACTCCCAGGATGCCTCTTTGGGGTGATCCCAACCCCACTGAGCAGGCAGTGTTTAAGCACAACAAAAAGTGGCAACCTGTGTGTTGTCAAAAGCCCAAATGAATGCTTCTTAACATTAGTTCTTAATTTGGGGGGTCATTTATTATTTTATGCATATGAGTATTTGCTTGCATGTATGTGTGTGAACCATCGGTGTGCCTGGTGCCTATAGAGGTCAGAAGGAGTCCCTGGATTCCCAGAGACTAGAATCACAGACAGTTGGCAGTCGCCACATGGGTGCTGGGAATTGAACCTAGGTCTTCTATAAGAGCAATGGATGCTTTTAACCATGAGCCACCTCTCCAGTCCCCCTCCCTTATTATTACTGTAAGAATAATAATACTGTATTATTCTTACAGTAGAATCTTGAAAAGTATCTTAAAATTAAAAACACTAGGTAAGTTACAGTCTATTCATGGGCAAGCATGCCGAGGCCAATGCATGCATTCCAGCTGCTCAGAGGATGAGGGGACTGCTGTGTCCTGTGCCCTGCAGCGGCCCCTGAGAAGGGCACAGAGGTGCTGGACAGTGCTGGACAACGTGCAAGACTACTTTTCTCATCTCTTCCTTCCTTCCTCTTCCCCTCCTCCCCCTATTCCATTTCTTCCTCTCTTCTTCTCTTCCCCCTCTCTTCCTGTTCTCTCTTTCTTTCTTCCTTTTTCCTTCCTCCCTCTTCCCAACTTCATTTCTTATTTCCTACCTCTCGACCTTCATTCCCCTTTTCTTCTTCCCTCTCTCCCTTCCCCCTTCCCCCTTTTCCTCTTTATTTCAATCTGTTTTCTATAAGGAACATGTGTAATTGCATACATAAAATGGGGACAATTTAAACAGGCAAAGCTCCGGCATAGCCGATTTCTGCAAAACTGCCATTTGCACAGTGGTATGAAAGCTATATGTGACAGTGTCGACTTTACACTTGGTTTTCTGCCCCCAGGTCCTCGCTGGAGAACGGTGACTGCTCAGTCTTACTCACTCTTCCATCTAAAGAGACAACTAATCAAAGCCACTTGCTAATTGGGATCCTAGTGAGGCCCAAACAGGAAATGAAGGTGAGTGTGGCTCGGAGAATCTAGGTTCTCTTTCTGGACCTTTCCAGTGCCTCTGCTGGCTCTCAGTGTGAGATAGCCTAGCTCAACACCATTGCTTCTCCGCACTTCCTCATTCATAGTACACACTGTGATGCCAATTGCTCTGACTCACGAGGCTTTTCCATATTTGTTAAGGGCAGAACGGGTAGCGCATGTCAAATGGAAACGTTTCCTAATTGTAGGTAAAGCTATTTGGCTTTGAATTGACCAATCTGTTTGTAGAAGTTTAGCAGAACTGGTTGTTACAGCTTGAGCATGAAAGAGAAACAAATGCTTTGACAAATCGAGGACATAGAAACATTCTTCCTACTGACTAACGATAGGGAAACCATTGTGTGACATTGTCTTCTTTCTTCTTGTGGGCTTTTGTTGCTGCTGAGGATCTACCCAGAACCCAGGTCTCCCAGGCTACATTGTCCTAACTCATCTCTATCCTTATTGACTGTCTCTTCTGCCACCCCCATCCCAACCCGGATCCCCCAGGGACTCTCCTGACACTTAAGTAGATCAGCTCCCTCTTAGCTATTCTTAGAACTCACTATAGTCTCCTTTGGCCATTCTTAAGATCATAATTAGATAGTTACATGTAATTATTTAATGATATTAACAGCCAGCAGTTAATTAGCACTTACTAAGAACCCAGCACTGAACTAAATGCTTTAATCCTGAGCTCATCACTAGTCGGTCTTCATGACAATGCTATGGAGCATTGTTCTTGTTGTTATTGTCACTTACAAGAGGCTCCAAGGGGTTACCCAATTAAGCAAAAGCTGCACAACCTGTTGTGAGACGCAAGATTAACATCCAAACCATTTGCCACCAAAGGCTGTGTGTACTGACACAGGTCTCCCCACTAGATTGTGAACCCTTCCACATGAGCTGGATTCTAGCCCGGGGCCTTCATAACTGTGAGCAGTGGATTCCTGCAGTTTATACATCACCCAGTCTGTTGGTGCATTCTAGAGTGTGGAGGGCATGGCCATCTCTGGGAAATCCTATGCCCTTGCCGGGGGCAGGTGGGCTTCTACAGCAGATGGGATGG
Organism: Pachyuromys duprasi; assembly: GCA_028658305.1. Lineage (NCBI taxonomy): Eukaryota > Metazoa > Chordata > Mammalia > Rodentia > Muridae > Pachyuromys > Pachyuromys duprasi. The sequence goes on from CM053760.1 coordinate 71,983,652, forward strand.
TGCAGCCCATCTCTAGGAAAACCCAGCTGTCTGATGTCTTTTGAAAAGATGTAGCATCACTGGGATCTCATGGAGAAGGTGAGCCCGCTGGAGGAGCTGCTCATCATGACATTATCCCTTTTCCCAAAATCCCACATGTACATGTTAGCACAGGAATGGGGGAACTTTTTGTCTGGAGCAAGCTGTCAACGGGATGCTCTTGAATACTCAATTTTTTCCTTCCAGGCACATAGCAGAATTATTCTCTACTCGTTTTGACAAAGAGCAGTCATGTGACTGTCTTGGCTAATGAACTATGAGTGTGAGTGGCATGCATTTCTTCTGAGTGAATGGCTTAAGTCACCCCTCAGTCTGTATGCTCCAGGCTCCTGTTTTGTCTTGCTGTTATGCAGAGAGAGGAGGGAGAGTTTTGTGAGTTCGTTTCCTTGTGTGACTGAGGAAACCAGAACCCCCATCAGCCTACAATGGACAACATGTTATGAACAAAACTGTTGTGCTCATTGAGATTTGAAGCCTGTTTATAATCATAGCATTATGGGAATCATCCTGACTAACATTTGCTATAGAGACAGATGCTCTTGGTTACCCTCTAGAATTCTGTGGTAAGATCCTGTTGCTGAAGACAGTATGTGAGTGATAGGACATAGACTGGAAGCTATTAGCTTTCATAGTGTTGGAACATTCTATGCATGCTAATGAGTAGAAGAGGAATGGGCAGTCTTACCCAGGTGTGAATTCTGGGACCTATATAAATGACTGGATAGGCAAGACACACCCACTACTGCTACATTGATGCTACTGTTATGGGAGGGACCAACCACTTTCTGATTAGATTCAAAGCCGGTTGCAGAAGACAGAACTATTGATTGCAATTACTAACTGGTCCAGTACCCCATGACTGGCTATGAGAAAGGCTCTGAGGAAGAACCTATACTGTTATTCTGCTAAATGGATATAACAAAAAACGGGTCCCTCAGTTCTTCTCTCTCTACCCCTATGCAACTCTCAAGCCTCATCAGAGAAGCTTCTCCTTGTAGCGGATGGTGATTAACACAGCGGCTTGCAGTTAGTCAATAGGCAGAAGCAGACTGCTCAGCTCTAAGTGGGCCAATGTATTACACACAGAGCCTCCCCAAGGTGCAGAGGTCACTGTGGAAGAAGGGGTGAAAAGATTGAGGAGGCCAGAAGTAGTGGACATCTGTGCTGATGTAATATTTGTTGGATATGACAATTTGGTCAGTCACACATATGACCTCAAAGCAGCTGTGACTGTGGAAATTCATAAGAGTTTCTTTGAGTGTCTTTAAGGTAGATAAGGCTCAGCCATGCTGTTTTGAAGGTGGGGAACATTATATATATGTGTGTGTATGTATGTATGTATTATATATGATTGGTTTATGATGTTTTCAACTTACAATGGATTGATTGGGATAGAATTCCATGATAAACTGAGGGTCATTTCCATAATCCTGACAGATGAGAGGATTTAGAGAGATGGAATGTTCCTTACAATCCCAGTTTCCTTAGTCTAAAATAACAGATGAGAAAGCAAAGAAGATTTGTATTCTGGAAAATACAGCAAACTCTTCACTACAGTGAACTCCCGGAATGCACAGGGAATGTGAAGTGACAACGATACAGTTCTGGCTCCTGGATCCATCCTACCTGTCAGCCAATGGGAAGCAGCAAGCCTGAGAAGATTATGTAATCCCCATGTGTTGATGATTATTAATATTTAATAATGATGTATCTTTTAGTTAAATAGCAGTTATTCCTAAACCAGCTGTATTCCCAAATCACCACACAGAGATGAGGATTGATTTATTAACCTAGAGCACAATGCTGGGCAATAATTACTCCATCCTAAACCTCCAAGCCCACATAGCTTCTTCCCGTTCAGATTTCCCATCATACTTGCTTTTTAGTGGTATCTTAGGTCTGGCTCATTTCTCCTGATGATTCCCGGTCCTCTCCTCTCGGAACTCTCCTCCCACTCCTTCTTTCATCTCTCCTCCAAACCAAATGCTCCACCCTATTCTCTCCATTGCTCAGCACTGGCTGGTTGATTTTATTGGCAACACAGTGAACAAATGGTGACATATTTACACAAACTTGACACAGGTGATGCTTAGACTAAGCATTACAATGCAATGTCTGGATTGAAACCAGATAGTGGGGTAGAGAAACCAGCATTTGAATGAACAAGGGTAAATTTTATACATTCCACAAGTACATTATACCCAAACTCATACAAACACATATGCCTATACATATGTACACCCAGGCACGTGGCCTCCCTGCCTGACAAATCAGTAGGTAGAATGGGATGAGGAGGGAAGCTGTCAAATGGATCTGGTGTGTTTTGATGTCACCAGGTTTTTGCAATGTGGCCTTGGTCAAGTCACTGCCCCTCTCAGAACCTCAGCTTTCTCATTTATATAGCAGAAAGGCACACTTGCAAGTGCCAGCCTGTGGTGTTGACTCATGGACAAACACAAAAAGCAGTCGCCACAAGTCTGATCAGGCTGGTGGGTTCCTCACTTCACATCCATTTAGCAAGAGCAAAGACGTGGCTGTAACAAGAGATGGATCAATGACGACTGAGAACCATAAAGATTCAAAGCCAATCAGTTTCACAGCATGAACACAATTTGACAACTTTGCCAATAAGCATCGTGTATTTCAATTGACATTTATGTCTTAGACTGGTTTATTATGAGAAACACAGACTAGGTACCAAGACCTGATTGGCTCTGCAGGAAAAGACTTGTACAGCATTTCTTCCAGAGGCAGAAATGCTTTAAAAGTTATGAAGGAGAAGAAAGAGGAAGTCTTTAGGCAACAGGTGATAGTGTTTTTGTTTTTCTTGTTGTTCTCCTTTCCCTCTTCCTCCTACTTTTTCTCTTTTAAGTTTAGTCCTCACTGTGTACCCCAGGCTGGCCTTGAACTCATGGTAATCCACTTACCTTCAACTCTCAAGTGCTGAGATTACAGGTTTGTAGGCCACCACACCCTGCTACTTTCCACTGTCCTGCAGGAAGGCACAGTGAAGAGCCTAGAGGAACATTGAGATCCTAGGTCATGACCCAAGATGATTTTGTCTATAAAGTCAAAGGTTTCCACGGTCCCATCCTGGAGCTGTGAAATTTATTTCGTACTAAGTCACGGTGTGCTGATAAGAGAGGAAGAGGGTTTTACGGTTTGCATGTGATTTAAGTGGGTCTCTTAAGGGTTCATATGATAGAGGCTTGGTTCCCCCTGAGACATTATTAAGAGATGATAGAGTCCTTAAGAGATGGAGCCTAGTGGAGGTATTAGATCACTGGGGTCTTGTGTCCAAAGGGAATTAATGCCTGTTTTGTGGACTAAATTTAAGAAAGGGTTGCAGCTGAGTAGGATACACTGGTCTATAATGCCAATAGTTAGAAGGCTGAGGCAGGAGGGTCCTAGGGTTGAAGCCATCATGGACTATGTAGTGAGAACTTGTCTTAAAGAACAGGTTTTAAAGAGCGAGGCTTGTCTGTCTGCTTCTGGCTTCCTGGCTTGCTATATGGTCTTTTCCTCTGTATATGCAGTTTCTCTTTGATATCATTGGCCATGTGTGATACAACCAAAGTGTCCTTGACAGGTGCATTTGTCCAATCTTGCATTTTCAGTCTCCCAAACTGTGAAGTGTATAGATCTCTTCTCATAAGCACTCAACCTGTGGACATTTTGTTCCAGCAATGGGAAAAAAGGCTCATATAGGTGGCCTTGAGGTGGAGAGACCAGCAATAGTGTCACCAGGAACTGACTGACCCATTCCAGGGAAGCACCTGTGTGCTCTCTGTGGAGTGACTGTCATCATATTGTCAACTTGGAAAGTTTATTTCATAAGAGAGACTCCTATGCAGAGGGTCTTCTCTAGTGTCCCCGAATGGTCTCTTTGGGGACCATTACTTACAACCATCACAATGAGCCCCAAATTCTGGTGGGGAGAGCATTCTGTTAGGAAAGGGGCCAACTTTTAAGAGGTCTCTAGACGGTGGGCTCTGTGTTTCTGCTTGGTCTTTCCTTGGGAACAAGGTTCAGTTCACTTGGCTGCGCAGGCCCCAACTCTAAGGCATAAGATGCATGGACAGATCTTTAAATTCGGCCTGCCATGGCTAGCCCACTAGCCCTCTCTTCAGTCTACCGTGGGATACATGCTACTTGCTTTTGTCACTCCTAGGTTGCCTTCCAGTTCATGCAGAACTGTTTCCTCTGCCTCCTCAGCCTGTTTGCCACACTCTTTGGAAATGACCACATCCATGGTTTCCATCTCTGGATATTTTTTTGGCCTCTGACAATCACAATACCAAATTATTATTGTTTTCTTAGGGATCATTCCATACTAGGCTCTAAAACACTCAAGGGAAAGGCTAGCTTTACTCATATCTACATCCTCAGTTCCCCAAACAGCCTAGTCAAGAGGACATAAATGTTGAAAAGAGACCGGATGAGTGGGTGAGCTTATGCCCCAAGAGAATTCTTGAGAACAGAACAAGCAATCGATTCTGTCTTTAATTTGCACTGTGTCACCCCTCGCCCACACAACCCATACGTCTCATATCCCAGAGCCGGGAAACACTGCCTTATATGGCAGGAAGGATTTTGCTGATGGGACATCACAGTTCTTGGGTAAGGAGATGATTATTGTAGTGAGTTTTAAATGCCACTACTACGTCCTTCCTCTAATAAAGAGGTGGAAAGAAACAGAAGAGAAGACGATACTGTGGCCACATAGGTGTGGACTGAGATGATGAGTCTGTAAGCTAAGGAATGCTGGTGGCACCAGGAGCTGGCCACAGGGGAGGGGAAGCCGGGCCTCTGTGAATTCCTGTCCTGAGCCTTGTGGAACTGACTTGTTAGATTTCTGGTGACCTGTCACTGTAGCCATGGGAGGGTAAGGAAGGCAGTGTGCTGACGCCTGGGATGGTGACAGAGATTGTAGGGAGTCTCAGTTAATTAGTGACGTAGGTTTCGGAATCAGGAGAGAATGTGAACTCGCAGTTCAGGGAAACAATCTAAATCAGAGTGTTGATTCGGTTTAAAAACTTAAGCTGTAAAGACTACATGCTTTAGAGGGAGGCCTAACACAGGGCACGCTCTACCTATGGGGACCGTGGTGTGAATGACAAGGATATCCAATTTTGATCATGCTAAGAATCACCTACTCTGGCTCTCCCTGCCTCTGCTTCCATCGGGAAGCGTGCATAAGGAGACACAGCAGAGGCAGGACAGATATGATCAGCTTCAGGCTTGGTACCTTGAGCAGCCAGCCACCTTCTCTCCTGGTCTGTGGCCAGCCAGCCCTCTACACACACATTTTCCAGAAGGAAAAGCCAGCTGTAGGTTGGGAGCTGTGATTGCCCATACTAGGCTGGCAGTTCCGTGTACTTGGCCAGTCTCTTCTATATTTGGTCTTGTTGGGCCAGATTGTCTTAACGCTTGTTATGTGTTGGGAGTTAACTTGGTAACATTGGATGCCCCATCGACTCCCTGACCTCTTTTTGCTGTTATTGTAACATTCAATGGTCTCACAGTGGTCGTTTGAAGAGTTAGTGGGACATCTCTGAAGTTCTTAATAGAGCTTTAGCCCTTGAGGAATTTGACCCTTGATACAGTCACAGTGCAGTCATTTTTATGGGTGTGATTTTTTCTTTCTTAAACAAATATTGTATTGACTGAAACATCAGAAATTAGCCATCACCCAAACAGCCCAATGGGTCCCGTTTTGGTTTGTTTTTTTGTCTCTGTCTGTTTGCAGATTCATATTTCCATCATCTCAAGCATAGCTCCAATGCTATTGCATAAGCTGCTCCTTTGGCATTCCAACATTATGATTACACATAATGTTCTTGATTGTAGATGCAAAAACCTGTGTCGGTGTCTTAAAAAAAAAAGTCTGTATTTATGCTGTATGTCTTAATGGTTTCTGGCTTTCACCAAAAGTATATGGGCACTGAGGTCAAAGCCTAAGAAAACATGAGTGACGTTTGCAATGTATTGCCAAGTTATTTTTCAACCAGACAAGCCTAACCAAACCTGACCAACAGCCAGGCTGATGTGTTTCCATTTCTTTCCATTTTTCCTAGTGTTTGATATTATCATTTTCCACTGCAGTTGTTTGATATGGAATAGCAAATTTTCACTTATGTTTCCTTGAAAAACAAAACCAAAAAAAGGGATGGAGTTTTTCACGCGTTTGTCCCTCAATTGACTTGTTTGCTCAGCTATGTATCTGGGTCTGGCTGGATCCAACTGAATCTATGCATACGCTGAAACTGAGGTTGATGTTGACAAACACATTTGCTCCATCTAGCCGTGGGACCTCAGCTGCCTGGAAAAATCCCTTTCTCAGCCAGACACCCTGCACGCTGTGCCTTGGCTGTGCCGCCCAGTGGAACGGAGACCCCAGCACCCTTCCATGCAGCCAGCTTCCCCTGGATCTCTTCCTCGCCCTTTCTGTGCTGCTCTTCTCCCCTAATACTCTCACGCAAACTTTTTATGTGTTTACATAGTTGACTCAGTCTGGCTCTCTTTGGTTTGTCTTTAAAGTCCCTAGTGAACTGCCTCTGGTGTGTGTTCTCAGGATCACAAATGATTATGGCCCCTTGGTGCCCAAATGTGTTCCAGATGGGTAGAGCTACATGTAGCCTGGTCTGGGGCCAGCCTTTAGGCATGCCGGCCCAGGCTATGGGTGTCTGGACAGGGAGGAGAGAGATTTCCCAGCACGGAGGGGGAAAACTGAGGGGTTTCTCAAACCCTAACATGGTTCCCCATTGACGCCCCGAATGAAAGTTAATATTGTCCCTGCCGTGGGCAAGAATGCCAGGAATGCTTTGTAATGGTTCATCTTTTCTCAGCTCTCCATTTTAATTACTATCAGGAGGTGACCTCTCAGAGTGGCTGGGGGACCCTTGCTCCTTCACAGGTGAGAATTGAAACTTACTGGTGTGTGTACATGTGTGTGTATGTGTGTGTGTGTGCCGTTTCCTCCACTGACGTGGGACAACTGGTCTATCACGCCAGATACACCAGTTCTGATTCTGTCTCTCTGGCTTTCTACTGATGGCAAACCTCTTTTCAGAGCCTTTTTGGCCTCATTGGTAGAATAGGGAAAAATGACATCCACCTCAGTGATGAGACCGTAGGAGCACAGCGGACTTCCTGGTGAAGGACACAGACGCTCAGATTCATTGTAAATCCAACCAGGACTGTGAGCCCACATCCTGTAATGATTTTCTAGTTTTATGGGTTATAACTCAAAATGGCTTTTGATTTTTTTTTCTTAAATGTGTCCTCCATTTGCATTTCTGGCTGTGCTGCTTTCTCCCTGTATGCTGGGGTGAAGTGACTTCAGTCTCCAGCACCCCACTTTTGTGATCTGTAAAATGAGCTAACACCCACTGTGTAAGGCTGCTGACAGTTTCCCCATACTGAGAAGGCGCAGGGGAACCCACCTGACCTTGAACGGGTGCCCGGTACTCATGAACTGTCACATTAGAGTTGGCGCCCTTTGCATTAGAGTTTGCTCTCTTTGTATCCTAAGCCTTTCTATCTACTTATAGCTTTGCAGTGGATGGTTGTTAGGCCAGGGCCCATTCTTTCCCTCTGCCCACTGCATTCCTGAGAATTTAAGGCTCAAGCCATCCCCAAGGAGTCTGATTTGGCTGTATAGGGTAGCTCCTCCGGGACCCACAGGCTTCCGGTGACCATCCCTACAGCAGCCCAGCTCCTGGTTTGAGCACCTGCTCTGAGCCAGGCTTCATTTGTGTTAGATTGGCCCCTTGGCAACTTGGTCATCTTGGGCAAGTTACTTAACATCTCTGTGTTTGGGTATTCTTATGTGCAGAGGAGATGTGATGGGCTGCAAACCTCACCCACTTCTGTGGACAACACAGCAAGAAGAGATAGGCACATAACTTAGGACAACAGCTGGATCGCAAGCACGATGTAAGGGGCTGTCACTTGGAGATTACAATGTACCATGCTGTAATCATCCATATGAGGACCACCAGAGCAGGCACTGTGCCTTACCCATCCTTGTCCCTGCTACCAGGCATGCAGCAAGTGCTCAGTGCATGCTTACCAAGAGTAAATAGGTTCCCAATTTTCTTGCTTTTTAATTCGCAGAAAAATTTGAACATTGAGACATTTAAGTTGCAAGATAGAAGCTGTGTGTGTGTGTGTGTGTGTGAGGCTTAGGCATGGAAGGGACTTCTTCCAGTCTTAATTTTCATTTTTGTTGTTATGATTTGTGTTTCTGGGATTGACCCCATGATCTCATGTACACTAAGCATGCGCTCTACCACTGAGCTATACCCCACTCCCACCCACCTCGGATATAGTATGGGGATGATTTCATCAATGCCAAGATGGTTTCTGAGGGTTAGAACAAGGTCAGTGAATAATGTGCCTATTAAAAAATATCAGGGGGATTTTTCATAGAATCCAAGTTGTTGATTCAAATTATTTTTACTTTTATGTTTGAATTGTATGTGTGTGCACGAATGTATACGTGGGTGTGTTTGCCTGTGCATGCATGTCTGAAGGCCAGAGGTCAATAACAGCTGAACTTCTATCCATCTTCTATTTTATTTTTTGAGACAAGGTCACTGTTTGAATTTAGAGTTCACTGTTTTGCCATACTGTCTGGCCAGTGAGCTCCTAGGATCTATTTGTCTTTGCCCGTGGTTATAGGAAAGCATCACCATGCCCACCTTTTCTCTGGATGCCAAGGCTCCAGGGTTGGCTCCTCAGGCCTGCACAGCAAACACTTTACCCACCAAGCCGTTTCCCAGCCTCCGACTCTCAGCTGAATCAGGAGATTAGCAAGTGATTGTGTTTGTTCTTGTTGGAGGTTAAATGCATTTGTAAGCGACAGTAATGGGATGGTGTGGGATCTGCACAGGAATGAACACGCAGTATAAGAACAGAATAACACTTCTGAGGCCTGACATGGGAAGCCCACTGGAGGAGAAGTCAGACAACACAACAATAAGCTGTGGATTTAGTCATCACAGCCCTGAGAAAGACTGCATTTGAGAAAGAACTAGAGGTGGCCACTGCTAACAGACTTCAAAATGAGTTTCAGAGAAATTACAGTTAAGCATAGTAAGAGGCATTTCATATGCGAGTTAAAATGCTAGAAGCTGTTATTTACAGTACAGTAAGTATGTGTGCTTATTTACTTTCTATGCAAATTTGGGTGTGTCTGTAATCTACCTGAGTTTTTCTCTCCTAAGACCAGCAAGTTGCATCTTTAAGACCAGGACCACAAAAGAATCCACAGGAAAACAGCTGAAGAGGGCACTAGATGCATACTCAATGGCAGGGCTCGTGCCTTGCACACTGGGCGCCTTAGGGTCAATGTCCGGCAACAAACAGGAATTGTAAATTTGAATGTGCTTGTGTAAGATTTAGAAGTAGCTTTTTACTTTTAAAGTGTCCGTGACTTAAAAAGGAAATAAGGGATGTTGTAACACCCCCATCTCCAAGATTATGACGGTTAATGTGAGAAGGGAAGAAATGTTTTCAGTGCTGATCTGCTGCATCACTGGGGCTCAGAACAGAAGAAATACAAGTAGCAAGGCAAGTAGTTCATGACTCCCATAACCACATAAAAGAGAAATCAAATCACTGTCGGGCAGCTGTACCCTTGCTGGAAATCCCTCAGTGGCTCCTCTGTAATCGGGGTAGAGTTCAGAGCCATAGCCTGACATCTGAGGCCCGCTGTCTGCAAGGTGGCTACCCTTCCCACTTCAGCTTCTCCTGTGAGCACCACCCGAGGCATATTCTAAACATACACACAAAAGCCAAGGCTTTTCTGCACAACATCCTGAACTGCTGCACTTCTGGCCCATTGGGCCTTCCCGGCCTTTCTGGTAATCCTCACTGGAGCTCAGATCACAGTTCAGTCTCTTCTATGTACACACTCCTGGGACAAAGAAGATATTCGACAGCACCCTACTATCCCTGCATTTGTGACTTTAAGAAGAGATGTCTGCTTCCACTTTCTCCTGGGAAGGAGGTGTGAACCTCAGCTTGCTCAGAGCCAGGGTGAGCTGGGGAGTTAATCCTGAAGCCAAACTCCTGCCAGACTTGGATGAAGGTTCGCACAGACTCACTCTCCACCAGTCTAACCCAGCGCTCTGCCCTGAGCCAGGCTCAGGGATCAGGCGAGAGCCTGGCTGCTGAATAAGACTGAATGCCTTCAGATACTGTACAGGATACACCAGGCCTTCAGATACTGTGCAGGATATGCTGGCAGTTTAAAAGCTGAATCTAGGGAGATGACAGTGCTTGCCATTCAAACATGTGGGCTGCAGTCTGGGTCTTGAGAAGTCATGTATAAGGCACGCAGGCTTCAGTGGCCCAGCCATAACCCCAGCACTCTGGAGTCTCAGAAGTGAGCTGGCTAGGTAGAGTAACCAGACTTGTGAGCTCCAGGGTTCAGAGACCTGCTTCAGTAATAAAGTATAGCGTGCCAGAGGAAGGCATTCCAGCATCTGCCAATTCTGAGCCTTCTCCACACACCCGTGCTCACACAGATGAACATGCACACACACATATCCATACAGACAGATATGTATGTGGGCACACACGCACACACACACACACACAATCGTGCACACATTCGCTTATTAAATGGCCTTTAAGCCCATCTCTTGGGAGAGAGGCAGGTGGATCTCTGTGAGTTCCCAACAGACCAGTCAGGGCTACATAGTGAGACCCTGTCTCAAAAACTGCTTTTCCTCTGAAATGAAAATTAAAATCTAACGCAGTCTGCTGGTTTTCTTTGCTAAACTGAGCACGCCAGCTTACGAGGAAGCTGAGGGTAGCTGCTTTCCTGCTCAAGTCTTTCTTAGGAACTTCACGGCGGTATGGTGGGGGCTTACTGCTTAGCCCGTGAGACTTAATGGAAATCAGGGCGGGTGTGGGCTGCTCAGCACGTGGCTGCCACTGTGCTTTTCAAGTGAGCTGCAGCCTGAAGTCTCCCTGCACACCAGCTGTGGGCTGTCAGGGGTACTCAGAGGCAAGTACAAGGCCTTTGGAGTCAAATGGATTTGGATGTAATCCCAATTTGTTAGCTGAGTAACCTTGGGCAAGTGTTCCGTGACCTCTCTGAGCCACTGTTTCACCATCTGTGAGACAGGGATGTGGACACATCACTGCCGGTGTGATAATTCGACAGGAAAACCTGCTCTTGTGCACTGCACAGGACTGGGAAATCTGCTCCGCACAGGACTCAGTGTCTAGCAGACACAGGGTCACCTTCAAGATATTTATGGGAGGAGAGACATTGAAAAGGAGAATGGGTTTTCATTACTTCATTTTCCTATAACAAGGTGTTTACTGTGCCACGTTTATTGCTTATTCGTGTCTTAAGTGTCACTGTTATTTAACTCTTTCACACCTTATCCCTTTTAGTTGCTACAGCAAAGCTTCTAAAAGGCTTATCCTCAGCACTTTAGAGTCTAGACACGGTGGAAGACACAAGTCTCTATATCCTGCAAGTGGCTCGTATTAAAGCTATGATTGGGCAGTTTGCTTGATTTCCTCTTCTAGAGTGTCTGTTTCTTGGAGTCCAGCTTTGCGCATAGTATTTTCTGTGGCCAGTTTAGTAAATGACCCCAGGAACTGTGTGGACATATCTTGTGTGATGACCCAAGACACAAGTGAGTGGCCCAGGATTACCCCTGCGGAGCAACTTGCATTAGGTGAATTTATTTTTTAAGTCTGAAGGTTTATTTTATTTTTAATTTTGTGTTTTGTCTTCTGCAAAACAACAACAACAAAAAACACTTTTAATTTATTACTTGCAAATTCAGCCTCAGTCATGTGTTCAGAACATTGGTGGAATTCATCCAGTTTCATGTCTAGGATGTAATGTGAACACCTTCATCCTAATTCCCACTCCTGGCATCAAATTTCCATATCATCTTTGCACTGGATTGTCTTCACTGAATACCCGACAAGAAACAACTCAAGGTAGAAGTTGATTTGGCCTATAGTTCAGGAGGATGTGTGTGGTTCACTGTGGCAGGCAAGGCCTGTGGAAGTTAGTGGTCTGCCACAGCTGCCAGTCACATTTTAAAGGACTGAGAGAGAGCAAAGGACAGGAAAAAGGGCCAGGCTCTGAACTTCAAGGCTGTTCTCCCAGTGACCGACTTCCTCCAGGTGGGGCCCTCAGCATGAAACAGTTCCGCTACCTTTCAAAGGAGTGCCACAGGCTAGAGATCAAGCCTTCAAACATGTGAGTCTATAGGGGGATATTTCATGTCTAAACCACAGTGAAGTTCTCTGTCTATGTATGCTCAGGGTGGGGGTGGTGTGCTTGTGTAGAGACCAGAGGTTCTTTTAGGATCTCTCCCCCTATCAGTCTCCATCTTATTATTTTTTTGAGACAGGGTCTCCCACTGAACCTGAAGCTCACCATTATGGCCAGTGAGCTCTCAGCATCCTTCTGTGTCACCCTTCCCCATGCTGGAGTTGCAGACTTGGCTTTTACCTGTGTCCTAGGACTGAGACCTTAGGTCTTCTGAGTCTTCTCTGTAGCCCTGTAGGAGGATTTTTGAAGACTCATAGGCAGCTGCTAAATCAAAGTCACATCAAAATTAGTAATACTTGACAACAAACAGGAATCTTCGTTTCCAACCCATCATCACTTTGCCCAATTACCAGTCGGCCTTGCTCATGGCTAGCTTGTCTTTCAGCCCATACCAGCTAGGATCAGTGTGTAGGTGTGGCACAAGCCATAAGATCTGGGCAGGGTCCTCTGGAATGTCTCTCACTGCTTGCCCCTTCGCAGTGAAGAAAAACCTAGAGCCTCCAGACAGAGGTGCCAGGTTGTGCTCCGCAGGAAAGCCACCAGTCTCCTTGCCTCAGCTTCACGGGCATACTTTATAGCTGCATTCATTCCTAAGATGTTTTGTTTTGTTTTGTTTTGTTTTTCAAGACAGGGTTTCTCTGTGTAGCCCTTGCTGTCCTGGAACTTGCTCTGTAGCCCAGGCTGGCCTCAAACTCAGAGATCCTCCTGCCTCTGTCTCCCAAGTGCTGAGATTAAAGGCCTGCGCCACCACTGTCCTATCTCATTCTTAAGATATTTTGAAGAACTGTTTTGGATATTTTGAAGAACTGATGGAATGGGAGGCTCTTGGGCTTAGAGTTAATCCCAGGCAATGAAATAAAAAGAAAATGTAGTGAAAGGTTTCTTCTGGAAGAAGAAAGGATAGAGTGAGAGGGAAGAGCATCCTGCAACATCCGCAGAGAGGAGATGAAGATCCAGTTTCTACTGTGTAATTTAAAGATGAGTGTGGTGTGTGTGTGAGAGAGATACAGACAGACAGAGACAGAGTAATACAGAGAGAAACAGAGATACACACAGAGAAAGAGAATCACAGAGAGAGCAGACAGAGAGACAAAGACCAATAAAGAGAGACAGAAACAGACAAAGGCAGACAGAGAGACAGAATGACACAGAGAGAGAATGTAAGAACTGTGAAAGCACACAATTCTTTTATACAATCAGCGTCCATCCTCCCACACACACTTCCAGATGACCTGTAGGAATCTCCATAGTGTAGACACGGTACAAGTCACTGTTAGAGTGTGTTATGGAGGTGGCAAGGCCAAGGCTGCTTAGTACAGTGCCATATTTTTCTCTCCCAGATTTTTAGATCAAGATTTCAGACCTTACACCTACAGGTACCGAGGCCAGCCCTGCTTTGCTTCCTACCAGTTCCCACACAGCCTCTGTTCCTCCCAAGTCTCACCCTAGCTCTACCTTTGCTGACACAGCTCCCTCATGAACTGCCTAGTGTCCATACACAAGAACAGTGAGCCTCCTCTCCTGGGTCCTGTTACCCAAATACACAGGTCTCTTCATCTTCATTTTTGGACAGCACAGCTCTTAACCAGGTGGCTGCTATTTAACCACTGACATTTGCTCTGTCTGATTGGTGTCCAGAGCCCAGCACTTGGCCTAATATCTGTACGATTGGTTAGCTGCAGAGAAGGACTGAGTGGGCAGAGCCCCAGCAAACGTAGGCCCTGAGCCTGGCCTGTTGTGAACCAACTCAGTTCACCTCTTCTGCTCCTCAGTCGATTTCCTGGGAGGATGAGGTAGAAGAACACCTGAGTGACCCGACATGGTTTGGCCCTCTGAAAATGGTTTCTTTACTGGGCAGGAATGCATGCAAACCACAGTGTTCGTCCTTTCAAAAGGCCCTCTCGAAAAGAAGGAGCAGCCTTTTGCAGTGAGCTTTGACAAAGTGCTTCAGTTCTGAGGATCGCTCAATTGCTTTATATCAAACAACAAAGAAACGTTTGGAGAATGTACATTAGTTTAAAACCACCTCAAACATCACGGGTTTAGAATTCTTAAAGGGATAATCTGACAGAATCTGCAAGGGAAAAAAGGCAGAGACGTTTTACACAGATTTAGCAATTCTTCCTCAGGCTATGACCTCGAATTACAAGTGCTGGGTGTCATGGCAAATAAGCCTTTTAAAGCCTTGCCTGAAAAGCAGTACTGCATGGTTCCTTTGTGGAGGGCATGAAGACACACACACCCAGAGCCGGCATACAATCCGGTCTGTGCTCATGTCATGCAAATGGGACGTGGATCTGTTTGCAGCCACAGCCTCAGACGTGGGAGCACGAAGCCCTGGTGTCAGCCTGCTTGGTGCTTAGAGGGAGGGTCTGGAAAATAGATTGTCTGCCGCAGAAATCAGCTCTCTGCTCCAGCCACTAAATCCAGAAATTCAAGAATGAATTAGAGCCATTTCAGGTGATGTCTGTACTGGGAAAAGAGATGTTTTTATATGAATATTACAAATTTATAGATGATCACAGCTAAGTGACATGCCTAAATTAGCATATTCATTAAGTGGAAGTTTGCCTTGCTTATCTCACTCTCTGAATTGTTGTATGTTGTATGTCATGGGTCTAACGAAGTTTCTTGTTGATTTTGACTTAGGGGCACAGGACAAGAAGTGTGGAAGGCTCAGCCAGGACTTTGAAATCCCCCAAAGAACTGACAGGCAGCTAGCTGAAAACTATAGAGTCCACTTGGAAATATGTCTTGACGTATTCCCCAGCCTTGGACTTATCTTCTTATTTTGAGGAAGATGAAGAGAAGTAATGAGAGAATGCTCCCCCCCACCACCACCACCAATACGTTTTAAAAGTGGGGGAGGATTCAAAACCAAATACTCATTCCCAAACGTTTTAAGAGCAGGGGAGGATTCAAACCCAACTGCTCTAAATGCACTGTCGCGACTGAGGTGTTTCCCCCCCCTCTGGCACCCCCCCATCTCTTTCTGCTTTCTTTCCTTCTGGGGCTCAATGAATCCACGCTGTCCCGTTCTTTTTGACAGACAGGACTACCATGGGACCCACGAAACACATTGTTATGTGGACACCATTTAAATTATGCGTCTCTTCCCCTCCTGTCTGTAGAGTAGAGATTGTTCATGTTTTCCTGTCACAGGCAGCTGAGTTGGAGAACTTGCCCAGAGTTAGGGGACTTGCGGGAGGTAGGACTAAGACCTTGGCCTTGTACCAGCTTTATCTACTGTCTGCAGAACAGACTGTGATGCTATCAGAATGATAGGAGAGCGCCCCCCAAGAAGCTGCAACTCAGTCCCTCCGTTGTCACTCCTTGCTGGCTGGGCTGTGTGAGTAGCAGGTGAATGTTGTTACACTGGGGTGCCAGAGCCAAAGTCAAACAGGATGAGCACGATGCAGGGGGAAGGTCTGAGGGAGCAGCAGGGGCTGTAACTATCTAAAGTGGGGCAGAGAGAACACGCTAACCCATTGCTACCGCTGAAACCGTAAGTACTTTATTATCGCATCTTCAGATCACTTTTGAGGCCAGAGAGGAAGATTTGCGGGTGAAATGTCATCTTTAAGAGCCTGTCATTAGCAAACACCAAAGAGAACAAGTAAAGTACGCTTGAGCTGCTGCTGTAGCGTGGGAAGGCAGCGAGCAGGCTGGCTTCCTCTCACACAGTCATCCCCCCCACTGCCTCTTTACTGCTTGGGTGGGTCCCCCATTCCTCAGTTTCCCTATCTAACACACAGCAGACATCAACGATGCTTAACGCCTGAGTCTGCTGAGGGGAATGTGAACACAACATGTCAAATCTAACACGATTGACACCAACCAACCCCGCCGTCGACTGTGCTGTCCTGCCTGAACTCATGTGTGGGCACCACTGCCCGTTTGCTGCTTCCTCTGCCGGAAGTACAGAAATCTTCCTGCTTCGTTGTAACAATAAGAAGGTGCTGCTTCTGGAACTTTCTGTGCACGGGCTCCCTTGGGCTCACATGTCATCCCAACACAGATGTTAGTCTAATGTGGTTACTTTTCCATGTATCATACGTTTCACAGATCATACTGATCGTCAGTCGCTATGAAAGCACCGTGGGCTCCGTGACTTACTTGCTTCAGAGTTGAATGCCTGCCATCCCAAGTGGAGCAGGGATGTTCTTGCTTCCCCACAGGCACCCAGAGCAAGAGCTGGCATAGAAGAGCCTCAGTGGGAAATGCATCGGATGAGTGAGTGCATGAGTCAAAGCGTGCACAGGGCTATCACCTGTGGCTGGTACGTCCCTCCAGCTGCCTCTCTGGGGAGCAGAAAGGGGAGAAGGGTGTTTGAATGGCTGACAGCGGGATTTGGGGTTTGCTTGGAATGTGCCATGGATCAGCACCAGGCCTTGCCGTTTCCTTGCTCTCTAGCCCAGTCAAATATCTTGCTTGTCAATCTGTTCAGGAGGTAGAGATCATGGCTCCCAGAACACAGACTGAATCAGAAGCAGAGACTAGAGAGCCGCACACACACTGTAAAATTAGGAAGGCCTTTCTTGGAAAGGGGAGGGGTCACAAAGCAGGGGACACTCCAGGGGTGCCCCGACCCTGGCTGAGGAGGGGTGAATTTTCACTCATTCCCCCGCCCCCTCTCCTTCTCAATCGTAGATCTTAGTCAGATCATTTAAAACACCCTCATTGCACAGGAGCCATTTGGGGATATTGCTAACAGCACCCTCTAATGCTGGTCTCGGGTAGCCGGGCAGAAGTCATGCCATCACTAGCTGATTTTTGTTACCTCTAGATTTGACCAGACACTGCTGTGGCAATGGCGGAGACAGTAACACTTCTGCTGTGAGGACTGATATCCACACACAAGCACACTGGTTTTGTTTATTTGTTAATAGTTTTGCTTTGTTACTAGTGGTAACGGTGTGGATAGACCAGGGCCTGCTGCAAACTAAGCTTATATACTACAGCCGACATATACCCTAGCTCTTAGGTTTCACATTCTTGATTAAAACGAAACAAAACAAAGCACGACGCAGTTTCATTTAGAATATGTGTCTTTATGTTGAAAAGATGGGTGACAGGGCTGGAGAGGTGGCTCAGCAGTTAAGAGCACTGGCTGCTCTTCCAGAGGTCATGGTTCCTTCCCCAGCACCCACACGGCAGCTCCAGGGGCTCTGACCCCCTCACACATGCAGGCAAAACACCAATATATAAAAAATGTAAACAAATACATTTTTTAAATGGGTGAAGAGTTACTATAAAGGAAAGGAGGCAGGTGGATGACCCTGGTGACAGTCACCAACGGCTCAGATTTGGCCGATCACTGCGCGTGTTGTGAATGTTTCCAGGATGTGGCCTTGCTACAGCTTGCTTGCTGTGTTTTGTTGTTGCGTTTTGTTTGTGCGCTGACCTTCGCCTGGAATAGTCTGCCTCAGACTTAACTGCTTTTGCTCCACCTGTGCCCTCACACTGGTCCTTAGCTGCCTCTGCACCCCATACTTGTTTTCACTGTTTGCATGCATCCTGTAAGATGCAATGTAGACTCAGCTCCGGCCTTCGGCCTCTCTTCTTCATGGTTCATCTAACAGCTCTCATCTAGGCTCATGGCACTAGTTAGGCCTTAGGTGTGCCCAGCCTTAAGGCTGCAGTGATTCTGGGAGATCCCCGAGTTACAAAGTGGTAGAAGATTTTTCTGGCTAAGACTCCTTCGCTGCAAGACACTGGGCCAGATTCTAATGTAGGCAGTCCAAGCCCGGAGCCTCTCACGGCATGTGCTGTGTTCCCTTCCGGTTCCATGAGCCTACGTCACCTGATGTCAGGGCTGACAGAGTCCTCAGGGCACAGTAGTGACTCACTCCTCAACCAAAAAGAGTCTGTCACCTTTCAGAGGTTCTGCAAACCTTCACTTGAACCTTGGGCTATGTTAGTCTGACGTTTCTCCTGATGTGGTTTGGGGGCGGGGGAGGGGGTTGAGCTCTCACTGGAAACCTGGAAAGGGCGATGAGAAGAGAGAGGGCACATCCACTAATTACCAAAGGCCACACTGCTTAAATCCTTGCAAATGTGGGGTTCTCCTTTAGGGTGTGGCTTCAAAACAGCGGCGCACAGGGCTTGGCTCAGGGCCACTCTTTTTTGTTTGTTTTCATTCTGTGACCCTGGGTAAGTCCCTCCAGTGAAACAGGGCTTCTGAGAGGCTTCAATGGGAAAGAGGGGACAGATAGAATGCAAGCTGCACTCAGTGGGCCTCCCAGTCACTATGGGCTTCACAACCCCTCTCCATGCTCTAGTTCCTCCCCTGCTCACATTGGACTTGCCAATGTGTGAAGACTGTGAGGGTCTCTAACTCTCCTCCTAGAAATGCATCTTGGGACAATTTATTCTTGATTCCTAATCTGGGAACTAGGAATGACAAGTGACTGGCTCCTAAGGCTTGCCGTGAGAGAGAATGGGTAATAGCAGACCTTTAGAGGCAGGATCTGATCTGCAGAAGCTGCTCCCTTATGAGAGGCCACTGTGCAGCCTCATTTCCCGTCCAAATCCGAGCCATCCACACCTTCCACTCTGTGCTTTTCCCTTGCTTGTTTCAAATTTCACAGTAAGCAGCAGGTATGAAGCTCTAAAGATAAGAAAGGAAAAAGTGGGTGAAGTTGAGCACTTCTAACCGTTTTACACAGATGATGCATCCTGGATTCTTGCACACAGGACAAAGACATGAGAAACAGGACTGGGATGTACAATTTACCCGGTGACCTCTTTAAAGCCCCAAAGTTTTACTTTGTTGTAAATGTTATACAAATGAATGAATCCCAAGCTACAAGTAAAGGGGAAAGAATTGACACTTGGAGTCCTCATATACATATTCTACACTTACTGTGTAAGCCAGTGGACCCCAAAATGGAAAATGATCCTTCTAAAGGAGGAGAATGGCGTGGAGAAGATTGGTAGGGCTCCCCAGTGCCTGGGCAGCGGAGAGAAAGCCAATGCCCTGGAATAGAAAGGGAGGAGTTAGAGGAACCCCAGGAAACCGGAGGCCAACAAAGCCTTGAGCATGGTGTAAGGCTTGTTTGTAAGCCTTGAGAAAAGCCATCTACAGGCTAACTAAGGACGAGAAACAATGTATCCGGATGATGGATGGGAAACCAGACTTGGAAAACTACAGGAAGTGGGGGAGTTTGGGGATGTAGAAAGCCAGAGCTGCAGGAGAGCAGCTCTGATAAGAGTTGGTCCTCTGTGTGTACTTCTGGGGTATTCCGTTCCCCAATACTTGGCTTCTTATGACCAGCCCAAGAAAGGAGACCTTTATTGTCCTAGTTACAATCACACTACTCTTGGATGACAGTCGCATCATAACTGTATCTACAACTGGAAATGTGAGTTGTGTAAAGGTGGGCTAGTGTACTCACTGTGTAGTCTACTACAGTGAGCAAGCTATAGAGAATGAAAGTACAAAGCCTGTATACCCTGTGCTTGTTAGTCTTAGTCAGTGCCAGTGTGTGTTAGGTGCTGGGAGAAGAGATGAATGAGGCTGGGAAGGAAGGAATAGAGCCCAGGTTGTGGACATAGATTCTTTGATTCTTAGTCCCACCTTCTAGCCGGAAAAGGACTCCAGCAGAAGGAAGCCGAACATCAGCGGAGAGGGCTTCAGTCTTCATGTAGTGAGAATGGAGCTGTGACCAGGACAATGGCGGAGATGGGCAAGCCTTGAACCCAGCTAGGACCACAGCTCAGGCCCCACTTGACTCAGATTCTTATACCAACTGATCTCAAGGTACTTGGCTGAGACACTGTTGGAACCAGACACAGGTTAAAATGTTGGAAACACAGGATGGACCCAGGCCTAAGAAACATGGACCCGTGGCTCCATTTGAGGGATTGAATGTAGATGAGCCCAGAACTCCTTTCTCCAGAGACTCCTGGGTGAATATACAGGAACATGTGCTGGCTCAGCAGAAAGACAGGAGCAAGAGAAGAAGGGATAGGAAAAGAATATAAGAAGCTAATTCCAGGTGCTAGGGAGGTCACTACAGTATAATACCTTTGCAGAGGAACCAGGTTCGGTCCTGTGCTGGCTACTTTCATGCCAACTTGACACAAGCCAGCCTCATCAGAGAGGAGAGAGACTCAGTTTCGAAAGAACCTCCATAAAAGCAGGCTGTAGGCAAACTTGTAGGACATTTTCTTAATTAGTGATTGATTGGGGGGTGGGGTGGGAGGGGGAAGGCCTAGCTCATTGTAGGTGGTGCCATGCCTGGGCTGGTGGTCCTGGGATCTATGAGAAAGGAGGTTGAGCAAGTAATACGGAGCAAGCCAGTAAGCAGCACCTTCCATGGCCTCTGCATCAGCTCCTGCCTTCATGTTCCTGCCCTGCTTGAGTTCTTGCCTTGGTTTCCCTCAGTGATGTGCAAGCATAAGCCAAATCAACCCTTTCCTCCCCAAGTTGCTTTTGGTCTTAATGTTTTGTTACAACAATGTTAACCCTAACTAAGGCAGGTTCTCACACCTACTATTTCAGGCAAGTTCCACCATCTGTAACTCTAGGTCAGGGAATTTAATGATCACCTGATGGTACCCCAGTTTACATCCACATACTCTCCCTTCCCCCAAACACAAAACAAATAAACCTTTTTAAAAAGAGAAGCTAAGTGTGGTTGTAAATTCCTGAAACTCAAACCATAGCGCTTGGAAATCTGGGGCAAAAGGATTGACATGAGTTCCAAGCCAGCCTGGCCTACTTGGTGAATACTAGGGCTACCGTTTAACAAACCCAAAAGGTAGAGTTGGGGAGAGGGGCATGGCTCATTTGGTAAAATACTTTCCTTATAAGACTGAGGACCAGAGTTTGATCCCCAGCACATGTCTACAAAGGGAAAAGGCTGGGCATGGTTATAAAGCTACACACCTGGAATCTAGCATTGGAAAAGTAGAGATGGGAGCCTGGTTAACCAGTCTCTCCTACTTAGTGTGCCCCAGGCCGGAGAGAGACCCTCTCTTAAAGGTTAATGGCAATTGTAAAGTTGTCCTCTGGCCTGTGCATATGAACACCCACCTATAAGCAGGCATACACAGAGACACACACACACACATGCACACACACATGGACATACACACGGACATATGAGAACACACATTCACACACACACACGGACACCAATGAAGAGGAGTGCAGGCAAGGAAGGAAGAAATTTTAAAGTGAACAAGTAGTAGGTATGTGGAGACTGAAAGGGAAAATGGAGACAGCAATTTGCCGGCTATGAGATGCTGGAGTCATCCATCTCTTAACCTGTTGGGGCCTAGAATTATTTCTCTCAAAACAAACAAACAAAAAACAAAACAAAAACAAACAAAACCAAAAAACCATGAGGCTAACTCGGGAACCCTTTTCTGAGTGTCATTGTGAGGATTCATTGAGAGAGGGTAGCAAAGCCAAATGTAAGAACCGAAAGCGTGTCAGCCATTGTAGTCACTAGAGTGAAGGATGGAACAGATGGATGAGCTGACAGGTGGAAAAATAACTCAGGACAAGGGGTAAAGAGTGGGGGCAGAGGGTGTGCTCAGGTGCCTTGCACTGCGGTTGCTCTCTGCCCCACAGACAGGGGACTCTCCCCCTGGCCAGGCCAGCCAGTTTGGCTTCAGCAGGGAGATAAGATGCTCTGGCTGCTTTTTCATCCCCCACCCTTCCCCCAGCAAGCCCTCTTGGCAATTGGGACCTTCAAAGTCCCTGCTGGCTCCAGATCTGCAGATAATCGTTTACTGTAATTTTACCCTGGAAAGAAGCTGATAAACTCCAGATGGACTGTGAGGTCTTCAGAATCACTTTCTCCGTCCAGATAACACTGTGGGACCAGATTCTACCCTATTAGGAAACATTCTTTGTTTTAGGGAGAGTAGGGGTCAAAGGAGCACAGGATTTGAAGTCAGACCAGCTTAGATCCCAATTCTGGCGGTATTCATAATTTGGCAGAACACACCATGTTCTGGGATGCTGAAAGCCTGCAGGGAGGCGCTGACGTGAAAGACCTAGGCTGAGGAAGGGTCAGACCTTTGCTCTCACTGAGGGTCTGGTGGCTCAGTCAGACCTCCCCAGGAGGAGGCCCAGGAGGCATCTCCTTGCATCTCAGGGTGCAGACCTGCTGAGCTCCTGCACATACCTTAGGGACAGCTGTGGTCCTATATGTGTCTGAAGAGACAGCCGTAGGGCCCTGCTCTTGAGTCAGCCAGGCCCGAGTTTGAAGTCAGCTCTTTGATTCACTGGATGTAAGACACTGGGAGAGTTTGCCTGATCTGCCTGAGCCCGGCTGTCTTTATCTGGGGAAAAGGTACATATAGTCCCCACCTCATTGCAAATTGCAAAGGAGGGGAGGAGATGTCAGAGGACTGCACACTCTTGTTAGAAAAGAGCGAAAAGTGAAATGTGTTCTTCCGTCGCCCAAATTAAAGTGTGGTCACACATAGCAGAGAAACAGGGTGGTCAGTCCATTCAAGGGATGGATAGGAGATCCATCCTTTGCTCACATTCAGGAAGGGTCAGTGAAGAGGGACCTTCTTCTCATCCACTTACCTGTTGATCTTTACTGAGGGAGTCATCTCCCATCAGCAGGCTAAAGACCAGCTCCTCAGAGTGAGCTCTGGCCAGGGCTGGTGTGTGAATGCTCCGTGAGCAGCAGATCTAGACATGCCCTGCACAGGGAGAAAGGTCAGGGATGGGATGGGCGCCCCTCGGGAGAGGCCGTTGGCTTAGTGTGATTCCCCTTTGACTGTCTCTCTATGCTTTTCATAAACCCATTATGTAAATCCATCCAGATTTAAGATCCAAAACCCTGCCCACTGCTAAGAGGATTTAGGGCACTTTAAGATTAAAACCAGGAGCAAAACAGAAACTTTAAAGAGAGCAGCTCCTGATCAGTCTCATAATGAGAAAAAGGCAATCGAAACTATGAGATGCCGTCTGCACGTATCAGATTGAGAGAGATGAGAAGCCAGATAACGCCCTGAGCCGGGGACTTTGTAGAGAAACAGGCGTATTTGCCTCAGATTGAGGAAGGGAAACACATGTCCGGGAGTTTTGGAAAGCTATTAGGTTGCTGCTGCTGAAGTGAAAATGAGTTTTCCTTTGGCTCAGCAATTTCAGTAATACATCCTTCAGTTATACTTGCAAGAGGGGGCAAAGGCGTTCTCCAGGCAGGAATATTATTTCCATAATCATATTCAGAAAAGTATAAAAGCTAGATAATTGCTCACGCATAGGGACTGGACGCATTGCACCACAGCTGTATGAGGGAAAAGGAAGCAGACCCAGTAGAAAACAGAATGTGCGGCGTGCTCCTCTGGGTGTGGTAAAGGATGTGTAGGTACTGTGTTTGTGCAAATTGATCAGAAATGTTGTGTTTGGGGGAGGGGACGCCAATGCCTGAAGCTCTGAGGCAAGAGGAAGGCTTACCTGTAGTGACGGGTCTGCTATACTTTAAAACAGTTTGGATTTTTGTTCTATTGCATGCATGGGTTATTAAATAAACAAATATTCACATCCTCCAAATGGATCACTAAGTACAGTAATGTAATAAATGCAAAAACTCCCGACAACCCGTCTGAAATTCGGCCTAGACTATCACAGTGCTTGGTGTCCTGGGACGCCGGGCGTGTGAAATGCTCTGGATTAGGAGAGCAAGGGAGTAGATGGCTCCGGCAGTCACCTTGACCAGGGTTACACTTGTGCACTATATCTGACCGTCGCCTGCTAAGGCAAGGACGACATGGCAAACAAGTTGTGCCACATAGTTTGCATTTTTTTAACATCAGAGAGTTCTCGGTGGACAGAGATAACATTTCTCCCGCAACAACAAGCAATTAGCAGCTTCCTCTTTGCTCTCTGATGGACTTTCAGAACCTGAACTGTCTTGTTGGACAACATGCTCATTCCATTCCAGGCAGAATGGAGGCCTGTGTACACATGACACTTCGCCCTCCCTGGGTACACGGGCAGAGAGGCACGCTTGCCATCCTTTCAGAAGGGACAGTGGGACAACTAGGTAATGAGAAGGCTGCCGGAATGAGAGACCATGATTTGGATTTATGCCGAAGGAATCTGCCTCTGGCAGCAGGGTGGCTCAACTGGGTGGCATGGAAGTTTCTGAGTCCCATGTGACACTGAGCTAATGACAGTAAATGGGATTAGGTTTCTGCAAGTGACCTGTGGGCTTAATGATCTTTACTCACAAGCAATTAGAAGACTCCAGCTCTCCCTGCTGCTGGGTGGGCAGAACATTTGTGTGCCTTAGGTTCTGATACCGATGACCATAGTCTACTATTTTACGTTACTCTTATCCTAAAACTAGGGAACATATTATGAAGGAAATAAAGAACGATTGCAGGAAGTAAATCCCTGAATGCAGGGATGTGTGAGGTTGCATTGAGAGTGTTCTTTTATCAGCAAAACAGCTTTTATGTATGCAGTCTCACAAGGGTTAATCTGAGGCCTATGGGTCCCAGGGCATGGGCTGGTGCTTTGAAGCCACTCAATAACAGTTTTTCTCTTTTCCTTGAAGAGGTGAAAGGGATGAGCTGTTCTAGACCGATAGCACCTACTTCCTGTGTCATTCCATACAGTACCTTCCTATTTACTTCCACTGGATTAGGAGATAGCCATTTGGGCAAGAGTATGCTGGCCCCTGGAAACAGTAGCCTGAGCATCGGTGGCACTGCAGAGTACTGATGCCATCTTGCAGTTCTTGCCCATGGAATAGCCAGATCAGTCCCTGTCTCCCTGGTGGATGCAGATTTTCTGTTTAGGCACTGTGGGTCCCGCACTTTTGTGTCTTTGGAGAGTCATTCTGTGCCAAGGAGCATTTTGCTACAAGGAACAGCAAATCAAACTCAAGGTGAGACAGGGTAGTTTTAGGTATTTAGGTAATTCAGGGACAAATGGTGAGAGGAGAAGCCCAAGTCCATCCCATATATCTGTTCTACTACGCTTAGTGCTGATTAAAGTTAAGTTCCAGGGGAACGCAGCAGCATCCTGTGATGGAAGGGAGAGAATATCATTTTCTTAGTATCGTCTTAATAACAGGATGTATTTAAGGAGTTTCTCGGTAGACTTCTACCATCACGGTAGCCAGAACCAGGTCACATGCTCACTCCCAGGCTGAGTTATCTTTGAACGAACTAACTAACTAAAGATAACAGGACGAGTTATCTTTGAACTAATGAGACTAACCCTGTGGAAGGGGCTGAGGAGTACCTGATGGTATCTATTACATGATCGTACCCATGTACCAAGATCTGTCCCATGGGCTGGGGGTATCTCGGTGCTGCAGCACCTGCCTACAGCGAGCAGCCGTTGGTTTGATGCTAAAGCACCAGAAAAGAGAAAAAGAGATATCTTCCCATGATCCTGACCTCTTCTACACCTTTGTAGAATTCTCTCCCCGTGAGCACAGCCTGTTTCCACACTCTTCACCCATGGTGATCCAATTCCCCTTCTGTGGTTACAGTATACCAGCTTCCATCCTGGAAAACAGGCTCCTCTAGGTCATTGCTGGTTCAACGAGGTAAGCAGCCAGGTTGAAAAGCCCACATGGCAGTGAGCTGCTGCCTCTGGGAGGATAGGGCAGCCTCCATCTGACACCCAGAAAGCCTGTGGCTTACAGTCTTTGAACCATGAACAAATGACTTCCAGCCCAAGTAAAGCTACAAGCTGAGAATCCAAGTCTGTTCCCTTGGTGAGTCTGTAGCCTTTCCAACACCCTGATCTCATAGAGCACCACTAAGTGGAATCTTGATATCTGACCTACAGAAACTAAGACAATGCGTACCCATTTGCTGTAAGTTGTTTTAAGTTGCCAAATCTATGGTAGTTTCTTGCAGAGTCATAGAACAAAAAATAGTCATTCTTGTTTTAATAAAGCTGAAAATAGTTTAATTTTATCTTAACTGTTAAGGATACATAATGACTTTCCCTAGACAAGTACGTAGACTGCAGCTTGGATGGAAGGACATTTTCCAAGGGCACGGGTGACAGTGGGTGCTGAGTCTTCAGGGCATGAGGACACTGCTCTGCAAATAGAAAACACCAACAGAACTTGAGCTTCTGGGAAATTTGGGAATGGGGACAATGAAGGAGAGTACCCAGAAAATGGTGAGTGTGTACTGCAGGGTTAGCTTTGGCTTATGTGTCCCCCCAATCCCCAAAGGCCACAGATTTTCATATGAATACTAACTGATGAATCAACCTAAACTTCATGTGACTTGTGGGTGAGCCCATGACGCAGGTCCTAGGGAACTAAGGTTTCCACAGTCCCTCTCTTCTGTAGGACCTAGTGGGATGTATTGGTTAACTAATTACACCTGCAAACTAGGCCACATTCTGAAGTCCTAGGCATGACAACTAAACCTTAAGAATTCGGTGGAAAGTTCAACTCAGCTCGTAATATGGGGATTGGTAGTGTGGGCACTGATCTGTGAATGAGCTAGCTTTTTATTTACTAGCTTGAGACTGGCATTGAATATAAGTTTAGCCTCATTTGAAGAGGTTGCCTGACCTCGCCTGACACCATTGTTTGAAGCAACATTCTAGAACTTGCCTCATGTTCCCTGAAGGACTGCTTCCTTACTTCATGAAAATATCTTATGGAATGTGGTATTGTTCACTTTTCTGTTGCTGTAATAGAAAACTCCAGTTAAAAGCGACTTAGGGGAGAAAGGCTGATTTTCACTTACAGCGTCAAGAGGAATATAGCCCGTCAAGGCTGAGAAACATAGCCACGTGAGGGTGAGGTTGGCCTGGTGGACAGGAAGCAAAGAGAGAACAGGAAGTGAGGCCAAGCTATAAATGCTCAGAGTCCATCCCCAGTAATGCACTTATCCAGCAAGATCCCACATCCTAAATGTTCCTCAACCTTCCCAGCTGAGGACCAAGTATTCAAATTCATGAGCTCTGGGAGGCATTTTTCATTCAGACCACAACAGTGTCCAATACCCATTTCACTGGGAATGCTCACTCTTAATTTCACGGCTCTGAAATGCCACTATTGAAGTACAATTTGTGTCTCATCCATACAGAAGCAGGGGAGAGGCATTTGCAATCTTCCCTTTCTTTTGGAGAGCAGAATCTTGCAGATCAGGCCAGCACTGAGCTGCCCTGGAGACAAACTTGAGTGCACTGCTCTCTCTGGATGCACTTCCAAGGCCATAGTCTTAGAGAGGAAGAGCCTGTGGGTGTTTCCCTAATCTTCCACCTAGAGACGGGACCAACCCAGCAGGTCTAATTGACTACAATTAATAGTTCACATGTTCTTCAAAAAGAAGTCTTGTTTAAGTGCTCTTGCTGACTCATCTCCCTCTATGACAACATGGGTTACAAAGTGCACTTTCAATGGGCAGGGCTTGTTAAATGTCAGCACTGCAAGCAGACTACTTATGGCAGAGCCAGAAGGAGAGAGAGTCCTTATAGCGAGAGCAGTGCCCTCATCTCTTCTCTACAGAAGACATCATCCTCAGATGGTTTCCCTCTTCTCTTCCTAGCCCACCTTTCTCTTTCCTGTATTAGCCTGTTCCTGGTACTGGAATGGTCACTAATGTTTGAACTAGTATGGTCTGAGAAATTTTGTGACATGCTTTCTTTTTGAAGCCACCTGTTCAACGACACTCTGCCTTGAAAATATCAAAGCCCCAAGGCCGTCTTGAGACTCATGGAATATAATAACTCGAGTTAGGATTTTTGCAGTGAAAGCTGCTCTCCTGAATACTAAGCTGACCTCCTGAATACTAATTGGCTGCTGAATCTGTTGGCTCTTCAGGCTTCTAGCTTTTCCCATTTATTCTTTATTTTTCTCACTGGAATGGAGATGCTTTCCTATGGGAAGACAACTTTTGTGGTGTTCACGGTGCAAACCAGAAATAAAGGCAGAGAGCGTGCCAATGGGAAGGTGACCGATTATACAACAGAAAAGAAGAATAAAGAGCCAAACAACTGTAACGTAAGAGAAGCAAATACCAACCACAGAGCTGCTGCAAAAACTTAATGGTTTCAAGTTCTCTGTTAAAACGGCCCAGCCTCTAAGGCTGCCACTCCAAGTCAGCTACTAACACAGCATTACAAATTTTACGTCACCAGCCAGTACATATTGTCACATGACTATGATCAGCAATCTTCAGGATCATGTGTCCTTGGTATTCAATGGGAAGGAGACGCATGGAGACCAGCCTAGACCCCCGTGCACTACTGCTTCTCCTCTTCCTGCCATCTCGTTGTACAGATGGATCTGTTGCAGGTCAGTGGAGACTCCTCCTTGGCACGCTTTTAACCGGGGCTTCCTTATTGTTGTCAGCTGAACGAAACATATCAGTGCTGTGTCTTACGCGGTAACTTTGGAGTTCGTCCCAGGTCTGAACTGTAAGCCTGCCACCCCTTGATGTGTGATCCAACACACGTTACACCTCCTTCAATGTCTCGCTTTGTACCTCCATGGGCCACCAACAATGAACCAATCTTACTCAGAAAACAGTAACATTTTTGCTGAACATAAAGATGATTTTTTTTTCTCTTCACTTTCTAAATGGAGGAGCGAAACAGCTCTTCCATCTCATCCACATCACTTGAGCTATTGAAAGTCACCCAGAAATGATCTGAAGGACACAGGAACCTGTGGTAGGTTTTGTCTAAATGACATGTTATTTTTCTTTTTTAAGATAGGAAGTATTTATAGAGGTCCTGGAACCAACAATCCTTTGCTTGTATATGCCAACCAGAGAGTTAGGACCACTGGACCTATCTTAAGGGGTTGGAAGAATGAAGAGAAATGATGAATAGAAAGCATTACATGTGTCACTTGGACAGTGAGCGGCTTCTTTAGATTCCCAGAGAGTCCATTGGAGTGCGGCAGTAGCTACATACTGCTTTGGGCACCATGTGCTGCGGCAGCACAGGCTGCACTGTCCGCTGGTCACCTAAATACTCAGTGTGGCTAAGCTATGTCCCAGGGATTGTACTAAAAGTTCAGATTTCCAGATCCTATGCCTGGAAGAGCAAACTTAGCAGACATGGGTTGTGGCATTTTTATATCCTGACCTGTGTCATGGGATTCTGGGGGAGCATGAGAAACATTTTGAGAGACCTCTGCTGTGTCTTCCTCGGGGAATCTGTGCTGTGTGATTAGAGCTAAGTTGCCTCCCTTCTTGACAATAAAATGAAAGCAACTCATTATCAGTAGGACAGTACCCAGGTTAGGGACCCCACACTCACAAGGTCAGATGAGAGTGGTGATCTCTGGGTCGAGGCGGCAGACATCACAATGGAGGTTCTTATAGAGGTGGAGCTGTCACCCGGCTGTGTGTCGGCCATGGTGGGCAGCAGTGCCAGCCCCAGCATCGCAAGTTTTCTTTTTAATCTTTAAAAACAAATCTAAAATGTAAAAATTAACGTCCCATCTCCCAACTCTTAAAAAATAATTTACAACTGGTTTCTTTTCCTCTCTGTCTGTCTGTCTGTCTGTCTGTCTGTCTGTCTGTCTGTCTGTCTCTCTCTCTCTCTCTGTGTGTGTGTGTGTGTGTGTGTGTGTGTGTGTGTGTGTGTGGTGTTAGGGATTAAATCCTGGGCCCACAGTGTATCAGTCTCAGTTGCTTTCTCTACCTTATTTACAGCTAATTCAAAAAATTCTCATGGGTCGCACAAAACATTAACTACAGGCCTGAGGGGCCCACCGACTGACAACTGATCGTGTTGCTATAATGCCTCCTTTCAACTTGAAGACGGAGGAAGACAGGGTAATGATGTTGTGAGGACCATGTCTATTTTGCTCTACAATCATGAGGCTCCATGTGTTCATTCCAAGCTACAGAGACAGACCACACTCTGCCTCCGGAAGCTGCCACATGGCTTCTTTCAGGCAAAGATCTTCAGGCTGTTTGGGCTATACTCCCAGTCCCAGCTGGCAGACTGGCAGAAGACTTCCCGGGAGGAGGGCAAGTCTCGTGGGAGCTTACTCCTCCACTACTGCCACCTTCTCCTTTGATGTCCTGATGCTTCAGTTCTGGCGCCCACGAGGCAGTGGCACCAGGTTCTCCGCCCAGCAGCCTTACACCAGAGCAGCTCTTGGCAGGGGGTTCCAGGGACATCAAAGGCAAAAAAATTGCCCTGGAATAGCTTTACCAAGGTGCCTCCTGAGTATGAACAGTGACTACGGGAAAAGGAAGATCAAAGTGGGAGCAGCTTTGAAACAGGGAAGGGCCATCTGGGCCTGTTCTGTGTGAAGAGAGGCCATGATCCTGGGCCTGGCTACAGGTACCTGTGCAGAATCAGAGCCACATGCCTCTCACCCTGTTCCCTTCTTGGTACAGGCTAGACATGACCTTAAGGTCTCTAAGATTGTCTCACCAAGGCTGCCATGTTCTCAGCTTCCGGGATCTCTATAGGTGCTGCCCAACATCTGAGGACACTGGCTTGACCAGGAAGGAGGACTGCTTAAGTGCAGGGCAGGAAGAGTAGAGCTATAAATCTCTTCTGCTTGGAAGGTGCCAAGCAGCATCCCCCAAAGAAGTGATCTGTGCTCTGACAGGTAATTCTAAGGCCTGGTGCCCACAGTGATAGCTGCAGCCACATGGAAATTTTACCAGTGGACACTGGTGTCACCAGGTAAGGAACCAATGGCCAAGCTGCTTGCTGCTTGCTCCTCACTCCTTCAGTTGCTGTCCTTACTTCCCAGGAAAGACTGGTTTTGTTCATCTTGTTTCTTCAGAGCAGACACAAGCCAGAGAGCAGGACCGTGGGTCTACTCGCCAGCACAGGGAAGCTGCCTACTGCATGGCATGATGGCCTACTCACTGTCAGTGTGAGCTAGAGCAACTAGACTAAGAGGAGGGGCCTGCACAGGCCTGGCTCATCAAAGGCCTACCATGACTTTGAAATGCAAATGAATGAGTTGTCTGTGAAAGCATTAGGTATGCTGGGAGGGTACTTCAATACATTTAAAATGTATTGAAAATGCATGAAAATGGTGTCCCACATCCAATACCAACTCCAAGACATAGGGGCTGTCAAAATGTCCCGTAGTTGAAGGCAGTTACCCTTCAGCCTCCCAGGCCCACACACTAATGCTTTCTGTGACCAGGTACCCAGGGACACACACATTCAGCATCTCTTCTTTTAACACATCTTTTCTACTGTGATGACCCACACTTTCTACAGTGTCCCCATCAGCCGCCCCTGCCCTGTGCTACGGGAACGCTGAGAGTGTTGAGCTCTCTGCAGATGTTTCCAGGCGCTTCTAGTGTGTATCTCTCCTGTAATAAAGTGACTAGAAATCAAGACACATTATAGCTCCCGCTTTCTTTACATAACTTTTACTGAACACATGCAAAATTTTCTCCTTAACACTTGAAGGGAGGGCCAGTGGTGCTCATTTTAGAGATGAAGAAAAAGAAAGCCAGAAGATTAAGTGTTTTCCTTGCAACAAATATCTGGTCTTCGGCACAATCACCCGTTAGGCAGGTACTTACTGGGCATGACTGCCGCCTTTTCCCGTAGACAATGAGAAGACAGCTGAACCCTGCCTTGTTGGCGTTGCCAGTCCTGTTGGGCAGCTTACTGATGTTCTGAGGCCTCTTGTCCAGATACACGCTGGGCCAAATGCTTTGAGGGGATGATCTGAGTAGGGTTAGGAAGGTGTATCAGAAGGGCTGAATTGAGACCACGTAGTCAGGGAAGGCCTGAGGAAGGTGGTTTGAGTGAGAGGCACAGGAGATGTGTGAATGGGAACGGCCAGCCACCGACAACAGCATATACAACAGCATACACAAAGTCCCAGAGTGGAAAAACTCTCTGCTTGCTGTGCTGAAATAGTGGGCAGGAAGTCATTGTGGCTCTGGAGCTGTGGTTTAAAGACAGTGGAGAGTGACTGGTTAGCTAGGCAGGGGTTCCTTGTAGGCCACAGAAAGGAATTCTGGATTTATTCAGAATGTGGCGGTAAGACACAGGACCTGAGGAAGAAATCTTAGCTGTTTTTTGAGGAAACTTCAGAATGCCCTGGGCAAGCCCAGGATGAAACCAAACCTAAACTCTGGCTTGGTTTTTTCATCTTTTAGATAAGAATAATTGTGATAATACTAAAAATGAGCACTGATCAGACCTCTGCTCTATCCAGCCATCTCGCCTAGTCCTTTTCATATGTTGCCTATTTTAATCTTCTTAGCAACTGTTGCAGGTAAGCACCATTGCTATTACCCTCTTTTATAGTAAATAAACTGAGACCAAAGAGATTAAGTAACTCACCTAAAATTACCCAGCTAATTATCTATTATACGTACGAATAGACAGTATCTTGAGTTGTAAAACTGGCCTCAGTAAATTTAAGCATCTGAATCATACAAACTGTATTTTCTGGCCACAGCGGAATTAAACTAGAACTTAATGATAAGCCATCACGAATACCTAGAAACTAAAACAACACATCTCCCGGATCAAAGAAGAAAAATAAGAGAGACTGGAAAATATTATGTTCCAAGAGGCAAAGTATATGACATGTCAAGGTGTGTAGGATGCAGTTTAAATAGTGTTTAGAAGGGAAATTGTAGCTTTAAAATGTTTCTGTTACAAATGAATAAACATCTAAAGTCAGTGACCTAAGTTTCTAATTTAGGAAATAGGAAGAGAGAGAGTGAGCTATGAACAAATACAAGGAAGAATGTAGGAACAAGGCCAAGGGCCAATGAAACAGAAAACAGGGTCAGCAGAGAAAACCGGTAAAGCCTGTCCCTGGTTCTCTACAAATAACTGGAAAAGACTGACAGACTTCTCACTAGATAAGTTTTAAAGCATTGACCACTAAGAGCAGAAACAAGAATGGAAACCACTGCAGAGCCTACTGACATCGAAAGGGTCATGATGACTCAGTGTGAAGAGATTTGACACGGAATGAAATGGACAAGTGTCTTGAAAAAAGCTCGCAAAAACGAACACAAGAAACAACGTCTAAATCATCTGTGTCAATGAAAGACATCAACTGTGTTATTAAAAACCTGACTAAAAAGAAAACACCTCATATTTTGCTGGTAAATTCTATCAACTACTCCAGAAAGAAATAACACCAACATTCTGCAAATAATTTCCAAAACAGAGAAGGAGGAATTGTTGGCCAACTGTTTCTGCAAGTCTGTTATTATCATCCTTGGCACTCAAATATGATAATGTTTAAAAAGGAAAAAGTTATGGATCAATATTCTGTATTAAAAGTCATCAACAGATTGAATCCAGTAACACATAAATTGGTTAATTTATTATGATCAAAGTAGAGTTTACCCCTCTAATTCAAAGCGTGGTTTAAATTTTGAAAATCAATCTAACCATTTCAACCAAATAAAAGGAGTAAAGGAAGAATCTCAAATGGTCATTGCAATGTACTTAAGCAGTGTGTTCAGGGCTGGGTGGTGGGCGGCCACTTGTAACCCCAGCCCTGAGGAAGCTGAGGTAGGAACGTAAGTTCAATGCCAGCCTTGGCTACAGGGTGACACTGTGTGAGAGAAGAAAAGTCTACTTTAAAAAATATCTTAGTTGGGGAGGATGGGTGTTGATGCCCAACTTTAATTCCAGGACTGGAGAGACAGAGGCAGGTACGTCTTGGTGAGTTTGAGGCCAGCCTGGCAATAGTGGTGCTTTGTTATTTTATTTTATTTTATTTTATTTACTGCTAAAAGGCAACCCCCATACACAAAAACAAAGTAAAAGAAAGAATCTATAACTGACATGTGTAAGACTGAATTCTTTCTGCATGAAGTCTAGAACAAAGCAAGGTGCCTGCTTTTCCCCACCTCTGTTAGCATGTGGTGTGGGAGGGCTGAAGTTGAAAACCTCCAGTGACATCTGGCAGCAGCTGCCCCGAAGGGAACATTGATTCCTACCAACAAGGAGGGCAGAGATTGTAATGAACCTCACAGTCTTGCGGATGGATACACGATCATCCCCAGACAAGAGCTGTGGGGTTCTGGCGATGGTGGCACACACCCAGGCAGGAAGAGAACATCATAGAAGCCTGGGCACGATGCCTTGAACCCACCAGTGTCTTGGGCACCAAAAACCCTGCATGCAAAGTAGAATGCCCTGAGCACTGGAGTGAATGCTGTAGCTGGCGGGTAGGAACAGGTGGAGTCTGAGGCTAAGAAACTCCTGAAGAGAGCTGAGTCCAATACAGAAATCCTCCCAGCCAAGAGGACACTCTGATTCAACCTGTTTTAATTTTAAGGATTTTACACCCTCTTTCCCCTTATGAAAAAACAACAGAGGGGAGGGGCTACATTTATCCCAACTGGGCAGAAATACTGGAATAGTTTCTATTTTATCTCTTTTTCAAAATTCACAATTCTGGGTTTTAATGATTTAGTTTTTCTGTTTTTAGCTCGTAGGATGTATAATGATTAGATATATTTTTAGGGGTATCCTTTCTTTTTTTTCTGTACTGCAACTATAATATTTTTTGCCTTATTTTTCACACCTTTTAACCATATACTTTCCCCCTTGTGCTGGCTAATTTTTATGTCAACTAGACACAAACTAGGGTCATCTGAGAGGAGGAACCTCAGCTGAGAAACTGTCTCCGGTAGAGCAGGCTGTAGACAAACACACAGAGCATTTTCTTATTTAGTGACCGATGTGGAAGGGCTTAGCCCATTGTGGGTGGTGTTGTCTCTAGGCTGCCAGTTCTGGGTTCTAAAAGAGCAAGCATGAAGTTTGCAGGCAAACGGTGGGAACTAGAGAAGATCATCCAGAGTGAGGTGTCCCAGAAGTAGAAAGACACACACACGGTATATACTCACTTATAAGTGGATATTAGACATATAATATAGGATAAACATACTAAAATCTGTACACCTAAAGAGGCTAAACAGGAAGGAGGACCCTGGGTAAGATGCTCAGTCCTCATTCAGAAAGGCAAACCAGATAGACGTCAGAAGAGGGAGAAAACAGGGAATAGGTCAGGAGCCTACCACAGAGGGCCTCTAAAAGACTGTCCAGCAGGGTATCAAAGCAGATGCTGAGACTCATAGCCAAACTTTGGACACAGTGCAGGAAACCTTATGAAAGAAGGGGGAGATAGAAAGACCTGGAGGGGACAGGAACTCCACAAGACAAGCAACAGAACCAAAAAATCAAGGCACAGGGGTCTTTTATGAGACTGATACCCCAACCAAGGACCATTCATGGAGATAACTCGGAACCCTTGCACAGATGTAGCCCATGGCAGTTCTCTAAGTGGGTACCCTAGTAAGGAGAACGTGGGCTGTCTCTGACATGAACTCAATGGCTGGCTCTTTGATCACCTCCCCCTGAGGAGGAGGCAGCCTTACCAGGCCACAGAGGAAGACAATGCAGCCAGTCCTGATGAGACCTGATAGGCTAGGGTCAGATGGAAGGGGAGGAGGACCTCCCCTATCAGTGGACTGGGGAAGGGACATGGGAGGAGAAGAGAGAGGGAGGGCAGGACTGGGAGGAGATAAGGGAGGGGGCTACAGCTGGGATGCAAAGTGAATAAATTGTAATAAATTAAAAAAAAAAGAGCAGGATGATTAAGCCATGGGAAGCAAGCCAGTAAGCAGCACTCCTCCATGGCTTCTGCATTAGCTCCTACCTCCAGGTTCTTTCCCAGTTTAAGTTCCTGCCTTGGCTTCCCTGAGGGGAATGGGACTTGGGATATGTAAGCAAAATAAACCCTTTCCTTCCCATGCTGCATTTGGTCATGGTGTTTCATTGCAGAAATAGTAACCTTAACTAAGATACCACCATTCATACTTTATTCCTTCATTTCCTTTTTTCCTGTTCCCTTCTCTTCTTCATTTTTAATATTAATACCCGGAGACCCTAAAAAACTATGAACTACATTTTACCCAACAATGCCCTCATACCTCTGTCTACATCTCAGTAGGTTCACAGGAGAAACACTAGGATGTCTTTTATTGCACAGCACAGAGATCGCTGTCAAATCATTATTGCTGTTATCGAGGCTTCTGTCCTAAGTAGTAATGGGTAAAGTGAGCCTAAGTGAAGATAACTCACCAGTTGACATAAAATAAAACAAGCAGGCAAAAAAGAAAAATGAAAGCTATGGACATCCCCAACAGATACTTAAAACACATGGAAGGAGCAAGAGGAAGAGGAGGAGGAGGAATTGGAGGAGGAAATGAAGAAGGAGGAGGAGGAAGGGGAAGAGGAGGAGACACCCCTCCCCCCTCCCGCAAGGATCCTGTTTTTTATTGTTATGTTTGTACTAATGTGATCTTAGGAATAAACAAGATAGAAAAGGTTTTGACTTTACAGTGATGTATTTGTGTGTCAAGTTAACAAGGGGTTGATTGTGCTGAATAGGTTTATGTCAACTTGACACAAGCTGAAGTCATATGAGAGAAGGGAGTTCCAATTAAAAAAAAATGCCTGTAAGATTTGGCTACAAGCAAGCCCCTAAGGCAGTTTTAAAATTAGTGATTGAAGGGGGATGGCCAAGCCTATTGTGGGTGGTGCCATCCCTGGGCTGGTGGTCCTGGCTTCCATAAGAAAGCAGGCTGAGCAAGCCATGATGAGCAAGCCAGTAAGCAGCACCCCTCCATGGCCTTTGCATCAGCTCCTGACTCCAGGTTCCTGCCCTGTTTGCATCCCTGCACTCACTGCTTTTAATAATGAACTATTATATGCACCTGTGAGTGAAGTAAACCCTTTTCCCCCCATGTTGCTTTTGGTGATATTGTTTCATCTCAGCAATAGTAACCCTAACCTAAGACAGATACATTTTATGAGAGGAATGGATGAGCAAAGAAGCATTAATAAGAGATCCATTATCTCTAATACAGTAAACCAGCAAACCTTTAAAATCATTAGAAGAACAAACAGTAATCAGACCATCCAGAAAAACAACAGACAAAAATCA
Organism: Pachyuromys duprasi; assembly: GCA_028658305.1. NCBI lineage: Eukaryota > Metazoa > Chordata > Mammalia > Rodentia > Muridae > Pachyuromys > Pachyuromys duprasi. The sequence goes on from CM053760.1 coordinate 72,020,900, forward strand.
TATGGATCAGCAAATCCCTTAAGTTAAAATAGCATCAAGTCAGCAATAAAAAGGCACAGATACACTAACTGGATTCAAAACAACATACAGGCACAGTGAAATGGCACAGTGTGTAAAGGTGATTGCTGGGAAGGCCTGGAGACCTGAGTTCCATGCTGGAATATACACAAAGGTGGAAAGAAAGAACTGAGTGCTGTAAGTTGCCCTCTGACCTCCACACATGCACTGTGTCACAAGTTCTCTCCCTCATGGCAAATTGAGGGAAAAAAGGCCTCAAGATTCAACTATGTCCCTAAGAAACGTCCCACAGACTATGAGTTGAGAGATGGAAGTCAATCTACCAAGAAAATGGTGAAACAATCTGCCTGATAAAGGAATCTTCACCCCAAGATTTGTCAGAAGATTTAAAGACAGCCTTTACATAGTAATACATGGAACAATTTGTTAAAAAGATTTTATAGCTATTAAATGCATTCTTTAAAAAATTACCAAATATCAAAAGCATCAGATTGTTGCTACAGAGAGAAGCTTGGAGGTCACCCAGCTAGAAAGTGGCAAGATTTGAGTCCAAGGGTGTGTCAAACATCTTCACATCCCTCCACTAAACACAAGACAAAGAAACGAAATAATTCATTTGCTCTGAGGACAGATCCTACTGAGTTAAGGCCAGCAAAAGCAGTTTGTATTTGTAGGGTCTGGACACAATTAAGAGGAAGCTCTGTCCCCGGGAAGCTCACTGTTTAATAAAGAGGCTGGGAAAGATCTTGACAGACAGCCTCCAGAGAAGGGGATGGGTGGGGACATGTGGGGCATTGCTTCAGAGCAAAGAGCTGTGCAGGGTTGGAGGAAGGGGCAGCGGCTGGTGGGGAACTAACACAGGAAGTGGCCTTTAAAATGAGTCAGAAGTAAAAAGGGAAGGCAACCGGACTGCTGTTTGGGAGAGCTATTAACAAGAGACCCCACAGTCAAGCAAGGGAACTGGGGTTGCACTTCCCACTGTGAGGGTGCAGGGTCTCTGCACCTTGTCACATGGCATGCTGAGTGGTTCCTCTGGTGAGATCCAGTGTTCTGCACTTCCAGAAGGATGTGTCTGGGAGCCTATTGACAGACAGATCCAAGGTGCAGAGCGGGAGTCCTTACGCTAGAAACAGGACCGTGGGTGTCTGACAATAAAACTGTGATTAAATTCCACAGGGAGGTAAATGTCAGGACAGCACTTCCCATAAATAAGCCTGCGAGTGTGTACAGTGTCTGGAAATACTGAGCTGCTACTGTGGACAGCAAAGCCCACACAGGTCAAAATGCCTGTTTTGCTAGAGCAAAAGACTAGAATGGCGACATTCTAATAAGGTGAAGAGGACAATAAAGGATATAAACATATCAATGAAAAAGCGCTGAGTCATCACAGCTACGGTGAGAAAAACAGTAAAGAGAAGGGACAGAGCGGCGGATCTGTTTTGCAGGGTGGTACTGAGCAGTAGACCGAAAACATGGGGAGGAGAGGGGGTGAAAGGAACGAGGTGTGTGTGTACCGGGGAGCTGCCTTGCAGGCCTACGTCACATGCAGGTGAGGGAACTAAACCCACAGAGGTGTGGCCTAGAGCAACCACAGCTGATTGTTTTGCTCTGGACTGCAGTTTGGGCAGGACCTAATGGGAATGGCCAGCCTCTGCTCAGTGTATGGTCAGCAGAGGTGACTCATGGGAAGGGTCTTTGGGAGGCCTGTCCTGAGGTCAGCGTCATCTGGCCGTGATCGAACTGTGTATGTTCATGCTTGCTTCTGTTTCTTTCCACTGGGGGGTGGTAATATGGCTGGGTCAGTAACTGTATGTGTGTTTTGGTAAATGACTTTAAACAATAGGCTTATATGTATTTTAGGGAGTAATTGATTAAATGAACTGTACTTATATACATGTTTCATACTTATATCAACTGACATACCTTTTTTTCTTAATTTGATGTTTTAGGCTGTTCAACTGTTTCTTCACATTGTCACAGATCTCCCAACGTGTCTGTCAGTGGGCTTGTGAAGTCGGGTGTCAATTGTAGTGACAAGCACCTGGCTTCCAGATAGTAGTATCTAGGAGCCCCGGAATAAATAGTAATGGGCTGAGGCTTTTGCTTCTCTCCACAGCCATTTATTTCCCCACCTGTGGCTCTAGGGCCACTTTACAGCATAATCATTGCAGTCTCAGAGAGAGTAAAATAGAAGCAGGCACAAGATGTGTTCCTTTCAGGATCTAGCCTTGGTAGCACCAGTGTTTGCATCAAACATCGGGTGTCTGGGTGAAGTGTGAGCCAGGAATGTCTCCTCATTGCACTGCGAGGGAGGGTGGTCACCCCATTTGTTTTAACGTACCCAATCTGATGTGTACTACACCGTTGTGAAGGAAGGGCTTTTGTCCTCCTTTGCCTGAGAGATGAAGAAAACGAGGATCCAGGCCACTAGGACAGGTGTTGACAGAACCTTGTTTTCTTTCCTTTGCTTCCTACAAACTCCTACCATTAGCCGATACCTGCTGCACTTCTACGGAAAGACCTCTGCACACTGCCTCCGTAACAGGAGCAAGCCAGAGATCTAGACACAAGCTCCTTCTCCTTCGGTCTCAGCTTCCCCACAGACCCCAGCCCAGTTCCCACACAGGCAGGTAGAGACCAGTCTCCATGGTTCAGATCTGATAAATGCATCAGCCTGGGGGAATGACCCTGTCCCTTTAAAACACCCCTTCTCTGCAAGCTTCGGAGGCGAAGCTCCCTGGGGACAGGTGGAACTCATGGAATCCACCCTTAAAAACAGCCAAGCAAAACCACTTGGTTTCCTCAGCATCTGCAGACTCTTTCAAAGGACAGCGAAGCCAGGTGCGCTTGTGCTGCCTATGATCCCAGCACGCTGGAGGCAGAGGCAGGTGGATCTCTCTGAGTCCGGGGCCAGCATGGTTGATCTACAAAGCAAGTTTGAGGCCAGTCAGAGATATATAATGAGATCTTGTCTCAAAACAAAACAAGCAAAAACAAAAGACTACAGAGCTGAAAGCATTTCTTAAGGAGAAAAAAAAAACAATAAAAACCCCAACAAACAATAGAGGGCACACAAGTAAGCCACTTAAAACAAGCTGTTACAGACAGAGCACCAAGAAGAATACTTACAATACAGGGATGGGAGTGGGGTGTTTGAAATCAGTGACATCTCATATACATGCTTAAATGAATGGAGACCAGTGAAGGCCAGAACATCTTGTTTCTCAAAACAAGAGCCTCAAACCCTTGAAGACACGACAAAGCAGCACAACACTGAGAAAGGCTGAATGTACACTTCAGCTCTGCACGGCATGCTTGCTGCCTAGAGCCAGCGCGGCAGACAGCAGAGCCAGATCTGGAAGCAGCAGCCCCAAGTCTGTTTGGCTAAATTTGCCAAGCATAATAGGTTATGAGCCTATATGGGTGTTCCCGAGTAATTATGCTTAATTGTTTGTGAAAATCAGAGGATCCATCAGCTACAAGCCCAATTAATTAAATACAGACACAAGTCACGTTGCGGAGTAAGGAGGAGGGCTGGTTCACTGTAGAATCAAGCCGATGTTATTTTATTTAATTTTGAAAAGCCAGCAAGAGCACACCTAATGACGGTGTGACAAAGTCTGCCAGGTTACAGTAGGGACTACTTATCAGGGCATTTCTGGGCTCTGTCCGACCCTGAGGTTTGAAGCAACAGGAGAGAGCGAACAAGCTGAGTCTTCATTGTACAGCTGGGGAGGGGAGTCAGGAAGAAAGTTCAAGTTCGGGGAGAGCCTAGTGATGCTTGCCTTTTTCTGTGGAACTCTCATACCCTATGAGGTGGGATGCAGAAAGGGGCAGCCCCAAAAAGGTGAGCTCCCTCCCACTACCTGTGGACCTATTGTAATCTTCTCAGGATTCAAGTGTGAGTTGTCTTAGCACTTATTTTCTGTTTTTCCTTTAAATCAGTGAATTGTTCCCTCTTCTACCACAGCCACCATTTCATAATTGAGTTTTTTCACCCCCTGACGATGCCTCCTGGGAGGAAGATCACAGGCCATTCATTTAAACAAGCCATGGAGATAAAACTCCACAGTTCCCATTCACCAGTTTTTAAATGCACCCTTTCCTTTGCCCGTGCATCCTAATTTCCTTGAGGATACTTCAGTTAATGTTCACCAAGACAGTCATCTTATGTACACATTCTCCTGAAAGAGCTTCCTTCCTCATAGCAGAAACTCAAGTCAGTTCTGAATTTCTGTTCAGAGACAAGGTAGAGACTGTCATCAGGAATGCTTCTAGACACACAGCTTTTGAATACTCAAATGGTTTTCAGTAAGCTGCAAAGGCTTTATGGTCAGGTTGGGTCACCTAGCATTGGTTTTTGTTTGTTTGTTTGTTTGTTTTAGTGTAGACTCAGCCTTATAATTACTTTTAGAGGTCACTCTGATTTCTTCTCTGAACTCCCCTGATCTAACTTTGCATCCTGATTTAGAAATCGGTGATGAAATCTCACAGTCCTGCCCATATGTCGGCGGTAGACAAGTGCTTTGAGATCTGAAGCCGCAGAGTGAAGGGCTTGTGGGGGACTTGGCGGTGTTTCTGTGGATACAGAAAGCAAACTGGTTAGAGTGTCTAGGGTCAGGGAGACTGTAATGGCAAGAACCAGAGGCAAAATGCTGCCAGGACCCAAATGGAGAATTAAAAAACAACAACAACAACAAAAACCCTTGTTACATTTCCTTCCAGTTCATTCCCACTTGACTCCATAACTTTTTCCTCTATTTCGATAATGAGTTTGAACCTAGCGCCCACCTTTTGCCTTAGGAATCAGAGGAAGAATGGCAGGGCTATGGCAAAAATTTAAGGGCTTAATTAAGCCACAGCTCCAGCTGGAAGGACAGCTTTATGAGTCCAACCCAGGTGATGCCATAACAGGTTCGGAGAGTCCTTGACACCTCACTCGGCTGCTTGTTTGCTTTGACCAGAGTGTCCTTCGAGAACCTTTGTTCATTGTTCATCCTGGGTGGAATCTATCCAAGGCTTGCCCCGCTGCTCCCTGCTCAGATGGTGGCTAGTTACAGGGAGCCTAGAACTAGGCAGGCTCTATGCAAACTACGCAAGTGTGGTACCCACCATATCCTGTGTTGTGGAGACCCAAGATGATCAGGGCCTTCTTGTAACATTGCCTCTCTGAAGGCTGAGTGCAAAAGATGACCAGTAGCCATTGATTTCCTGTAACTACAGTCATTACCCCATTGGCTATTAAATTTAATTTCCCTAAATGTGTAGTGTAGAAGAGGGATGGACAGCAGGGTTTGGGTGTGGAGGAGGGGCGGAATTTCTCATTCTGAAATTCCACCCCTGCCAGTAATAAGAAGATAATGACAACAATAGGAACCATGAAGTATTCTGAGCACTTACCATGCATTGGGCTCTTTCTGAGCAGTGTCTCAGCTGCTTTTCATGCGAATATACCAAGTAGCTCTGTTCACACCTCTGACTCGTAAGAAGACAGGCAGGAATGAAGGGCTCTCAAGCTGGTAAGTAGTACAGTCATGATTACCTTCAGGAGGGTCGATGACTATCAGGACACATCTAGAAATGAAGGCTTTCCTAGGACACGGGATTTTTGTTGCCAAAATCGGGACGTTTGGCTATCTCTATCATTTTAAAAGCACATTTTAAAAGACTTGTTACCCTGAGAACATTTTAATCATATCAAGGCTCCTTCACTGATTTCTCGTGGTTTGTGAGGACCAGCTCTTCTGGGAATAGATTTAAATTAAATTTGTTAATTTAATTTGCACAGGCATCATTCTGTTTATAATATTCCTTATGGGTTGTTTATTTTTTAAAAGATCTGTTATTATTGCTTGATTGATGAATGATGAAACCAAGCACAATTGTCACTAGTAAATCTAGGGTTTTATTGAGAATCTTACTGCTGGCCTGGTTCCTCTATAAACACACCATCACACGGCTCATTAAGAAGCTACAGCATAGACAGTACAGAGAGCCAAAACAGTGCAGTGAAACTCGCCTGTGACCAAAATGGTGGCACGAAAGAACTTGGCTTTTAATGCAGAATTGCCCACCCAGCTGAAACCTTTCTCTCCTCTAACAGTTGACCAAGAGCACAATGCTTTCGACTTTGTGCCACATGCCCTACATTGTAGAGTCTGTAAGATGCACTGTCCAGCAGTCAGCAGGACAGTCCCCACAGTCCAGCAGAGTGGGACTCTTACCTCCGCCCTCCCCCACACAGCTGAGGACCTGATCTAGTCATGGTCCGGACTCAACTCGGGCTATGAAGACCGTTAGGATGCTCAGATGGAGGCCCTTGACAGACCAATCGATGGCTCTAGGAGCTTCAACTATTAGGCCAGAACTCTATAGCAGGGTCAGGGGACAATGCTCTTGGCTGGAAAGAGGAGACGTGGGGAAGATTTGTTTCCAGATCCACGTCTACCCATTACCCCTCTTACCTTTTTATTGTCTTTAAAAGAAATTTTTTAGTTTAATTTAATCATCTCTCCAACCCCTTTCATCCCTCTCCTCAGATCCACGGCTTCTTTTCTTTAATTATATATACATATATATGTATGTATGTATGTATGTATGTATAGTTACATATATGTGCATCGCTTAGTGCATCCAGCGTTGCCTGTTTTTAGGGCTGACCCCTTGGTATTGGATAACAGTTTTGGGCTCACCCCTGGGAAAGGCTAATTCTCCCTCTCTCAGCTGTTATTAATTGCTGATAGCAGTGAAGATAACAGTATGTGCTTTGTGGCCTGCTAATGCTGAGTGAGCTGACACACGCCTGGTACAGAGCTCAGAGTGCACTTGGAAGCTTCCTTCGACTGGTGCCTGATATTTTGAGCTTGTGCTGGTATTTTCCCAGCATTTGCTGATTTAAAAAAAAATCATCATTATGTGCTCAGCTTTTTATTGTGGACAATTTCAAATCTATAAAACGTGAGAGACTGTGGGGGCACATTCAGTGACATTTATTATCTCCCCCGCCAGCTTTTTTCACGTTCACTCTCTTATTCCCCCACTATCATGTGTTTTAAAGCAAGTCTCACATACTTTACCTAAAAATATTGGGAGTTATTCCCCCACCCTCGTGATTAATAGATTTATTTATGCAAGAATAGAGTCATCCTTGCCGAACTTAATAGGAGAGGTTAAATGTTCATTCCTTCCTGGATAAGGCATTCCTTTCTGACCCTGTCTGTTTTGAAAACATGATATCAGAAGATAAGGGGCTCAACCAAAGGCCACCACAGCTGCTAAAAGTGAGTTCTTGGGAGTGGGTCTGAAATGAGGATAAATATTTGCTGGCCCTTGTATAGGTCCAGCGATGCAAGGCAGGATCTTCGACTGAGCGGTTGGCATTTGGGGTGGTTGTACTGAAGCAGATACTTGCTTTAAGCTGTGGCCTCATGCTCAAGTGCTAGACCAGGTCTCCTGAGACATGTCATACTCAGTTGGGCCAAGGGTACTGGGCAGAGTGGCCAGGGGCGCGGGCTTACACTTGGAACCCAACATCTTGGCTCCCGGGGCAGGCCTCTGGGAGTTACTCTTATGTTAACTTCTTAGTTCTGTCTTTGCCAGACAAATAATCCTCACAATCTAAGTCTATTTTTAAAATAATTTATTAAGACTTCATTATATTCAATGTCCATCCCATTTGTCCATCTAAGTGAGCATTGATCATCCCAACCTGGGTCCTCCTTCTTGTTTATCTTCCCTAGGTGTATAGATTTCAGCATGATCTTCCTATCCTATAGGTCTATATAAATGAGTATATACCATATGTTTCTTTCTGCT
>CM053760.1:72029232-72051428 GCA_028658305.1 Pachyuromys duprasi
ATAATATGAAAGAAGGAAGAGTTAGTAAGACTTGGAGATGACAAGAGCTCCACAAAGACCAAATAGATCAGGGCACAAGGGTCTTTTACAAGACTGTTTCTCCAACCAAGGACTATATATGGATATAACCTAGAACCCCTGCTCAGATGTGGCCCATGGTAGCTCAGTATCCAACTGGGTATCCTAGTAAGGGGAACAGGGTCTATTTCTGTCATGAACTCCCCCTCCCCTGAAGAGACATGATAAGCTAGGGTCCGATGGAAGGGGAAGAGGTCCTCCCCCATCAGTGGACTTGGAGGGGGGCAAGGAGGAGATGAGGGAGGGATGGGGAGAGTGGGAGGGAATGAGAGAGGGGGCTACGACTGGGATACAAAGTAGATAACCTGTGATTAATATAAACATAAATAAATTGCATTAAAAAAGATTTCATTATAAAGAGCTTGAATAAATAAACAGATAAGAAATGCCTGCATCATGAAAGAGGATATAGAACTAATTGTTTTTGTAGCACTCTCATGGATTTTCCAGTGTTTGGTGGTGGATAAGTGTGTAAAAGTATATATACAGAGGAAGTGTAAAATCCAGCACAAAAGCCCACAGCTTCAGAGTGGCTGCTCTAACTGAATGTTTCACTGTGTGATGTTTTGATTTGAGAGTTCTTTGTAATAAAATTTCAAATCTCTTTTTGTGAAGGAGATATAGTAAAATCTCATGTAGAATAAAAATGTCTGTACTGTGAAACTAACCCCTGGTTGGTTTTGCCCTGAGTTTCAACAGACTCATATCTTTGTACTGTTCTCAAATGTTCTTTCTCATCGCTTAGAAGTACAGATCCCAGCTGTAAGTGGGTGACTGAACTCAGGAGTGACTGCACCTCCTGACCTTAATGGAGAAGAGGAAGCAGCCTCTGCCAGTGCTTTCCTTAATCACAGCTTAATGTGACTTGAAAACACAGCCTATTTGATTGGCCAGAGCATGCATCACGCAGGAATACATTTTATTAGCATCAGATATTGTTTAGGGAACTGAGCGTCTGTTGATGCTCTTAGTTTTGAATGGCTGTAATAGGAGCCTTCTAAGGAGCTTGCTTATTATTGTGCTCATTAATTACTAAGCCTACCCATGATTCTTTGGGGACTGTAATCAATCCTAACAAAAGTTGCTTTGTTAACAAGGAAGTGATGCTCTTCTGGAAACTGCTATTCCCTCAAAACATAAGAACAAAAAACCAACAAGAAACAATTCCAGACATCAGGAAACCATGCCATTTCCTTCCCCCTGGTGCGGGCTATTTACCGGCAAGAGCGCCCTCTGTTGTTTGCCAGGTACTTTGCCTTTTCATGGTGTGCTGGTCAAGTGATGTCTGTTGAACTAAGGCTTGGGCAGTTAAGAATGACCACTTGACAGTCCAGGTGAGAACAGAGCTGTGTCTCACTGTGGCTCAGAACCCCTTCTTTGGCATACTGTGGTTCAACACCCCTTCTTTGTAGTGACACATATAAAACAATGCTTTTATAACCATGTTTTCCTAACAGAAACACTTGCTGAGGGGCTGCCAAAACAGAATGGGATGTTGAAGCCATTAAAGGACCATGAACTTTAACCCCAGTATTCCAGATCCTTAGGGGACCTACCTACAAGGTTCATACAGCACTATGGGCTCATTTCTTCCCACCTAGAAGGGCAGTTTTGAACGCCCAGCAGGTTTACAAATACCCCTTTCTCAGCATATGGAGACCCCTGGCTTTCTCTCACAGAGAACTAGGAAGTCAATATCTCTCTGGGCTGAGTTTAGTTGCTTAGGAAGTCAAAAGATTTGGTTCTGTGTGTTTATTTACTTACCATTGGTTTTGTTTTGCTTTATATTTTTATTGTTGGTGCCGTGGGCTGTGTTTCATTCTATGAAATGAAGAAGGAATGGTACATCCCTGAAAGTTCAGGACTAGCTCCAGTCAGCTGTCTGTCTGTCTTTCCCCTCTCAGCTCCCTATCTCCCTTCTCTGAGAGAGGGTTTGACTGTGTAGGCTATGAGCCCTGAAAACTCAGAAATCCTCCTGCCTCTGCCTGTCTAGTGCTAAGAAGAAAGTCATGTGCCCTCCTCCCCACCACGCCTGGCCCCAGTCACGCTCTTCAGCTTAGCTTCTTCAGGTTCCTGCCCAGTGGGTGGATCTCATAGGGGGGACCCAGCTCCTCTCTTTGATCTCATTTCACCTACGTGGAGTCCACCCCACTGAGGCTGGTCATTCAGGCCAGCAGTCTCCTGAAAGACTTGATTCTAGCCTAAAATTTCTCAGCACCCTTTGGCTTTAACTTTTTATAAGCTGTTCAAGTGTTTCATCTGGAGGAGAGAATATTGTAACTGTTTTCTTGGCTGAGTTATGTCTTCATTTTGGCTGAGGAGGGTCTCCCTTCTAGACCTGATTTTGGTTAAGCTTTGCGGCAGCCAAATTCACAAGGGCTAATGTATTCCTCCATTCAGCCCCGAAGGTATCTGAGTTCTATCTACAGTGTCCAGTCTTTTTGGTTGACTATAAACTGAACTGAACACAGCATTATTCTGCATGCCAAGAATATCAGAGAAAACTAATGAAGCAGATTATAAATTGTTAGAGTCTGTTTACACCCTTAGGTTAAATGGTTTATAAAGACTGAAAACTGTTTAAACCGGCCCTGGTGGTTCATCTTGTAATCTCAGCACTGAAGTTAATTAGAGAATTAGTCTAATTAAGGTTTCCATAGACTTGTAAAGGGGTGTCTCCTGATAAGTTTTAGTGCAGTAAGTGATTTTATTTTATTATTATTATTTTTTGAAGGGTGACTTGAGTTTAACTTCTTAGATTTTGGATGAATCTTGGGCTCTGAAAGCAGCATAGAATACTTCTCACCCAGTCACCAAAGCAAGAAAAGACAGAGTCACTGTCGCTGTGTTCATCTGTGTCAGCGGGTTGTGACAGCGAATTGCAGCTGGAAATCTATGGTCATGGTGTTTGTTCTCGCTCCAGCCATTCTAGGGGAGAACACATGGATGGAGTCCTCCTCCCCAGCTTCCTGAGGCCCAAGGTGAACGTTAGCATGTTTTCAGTGTACGCAGCTAGGCAGTAGCTAGACAGATCATGTGCTTCTATGATGTTCAACACAAACACATCCTCTGCTCAGCTTCTTTCTTGCCGTGTGTGGCTCCCGCCTGACATGAGTGAAAACTCGCACGAGTGTCTTTCTGAATCTTGTTTATTTTGCTTCTTGTGATAATCTCTAGTCTTGTCCATTATCTTGTAAACCTTGACACGATTTCCTTCTTTAGAGCCAAATAAAACTTCATTGTTTACATACACCACATTTTCCCCCTCTCTTGCTTTGTCTCCCCCCCTCCCCCCCACACATATACCCTCTTATTCTTCTGCTTTTCCATCATGGCATGACATAGCATGAGGCCCTTGCCACCTGCTGCTGTTCAATTTTTGGCTTCTAACCTCTTAAAGTGTGTGCTAAACAAACTTCTCTTCTTTATAAATGACCTACTCTCAGGGATTAGAGCAACAGGAAGTGGCCTGAGGAATTATATATAAAATTATGGGTTCCTGAATTAGAACATTGATTTTTTTTTTGTTTTTGTTTTTTGTTTTTTCCAAGATCAGTTTCTGTGTAGCCTTGGCTGAACTCACTTTGTAGACAAGGCTGGCCTCAAACTCACAGAGATCTACCTGCCTCCCTGAGTGCCGATATTAAAGGAGTCAGCCACCATGCCAGGCTTTTCTGAAGGAATACAATCCATCGCCACATGCAATTATATTATCTTATATCACTGTGTAATTATCTTGTAATACTTCAATCAAAATAGTAAGTTCAGTATGCTATCTACAGATTGTCCAGAACCCTGAGCTACAATAAGCCTTTCTTTAGCTTATAAATGGCCTATGTCAGATATTTCATTAGAGCGATGGCAGGCTGACTAATACAGTAGTTATAACCCAAAGGAGCTCCCTCCATTAGGGCCTACATACCAGAGGACATAGGGATACTGGCCTCATCATCCTGTGCCTGGATTTCCAAGTTGGGGGGGGGGCTTATGAGAAAGTGACATTAAAAACTGTCCCCAGCAGTGATAGTTACTGCCCCCCAGAAGTTTCAGAATGTGGCTGGTCAAGTCATCTGAAAAATCTCTTTTCTATCCACCTACCCAGAAACTCACCATGACAGGTGAGCATGGAATCTTTGTGAGCTGTTTGCTCACAGTGAAGGCAGCTTTTTTGCATGCTGCTGCTACCTCTTATGAGACTGAATTCAAATTCTGAGGTTTGTTGACAGATTCCAATATAAAATTCAACAGTAAGGGATTCCTTGTCCAAGGTTGGATTGATTGGAAAAGGGGGGATCAATCCTGAGGATGGGGGTTTATCTATTTGGGTGAAGATTAGAGCACTTTGACCCTAGGCATGTTGAGCACTTGTTGCTGTTGTGAATTATGTTTTAAAAGGTCTTGAAACTGATTGCATTGGCTGGACATGGCAGCATAAACCCACATTCAAAGCACTCAGGAGGAAAAGACAGGTCGTTAGTGACTTACAGGCTAGCCTGAGCTACTTGTCAAATCCCCAAGCAAACAGGAAGCAAAATTAAAACACATCAGAAGCCCATGTCTCTCCCCACTCTCCCATTTACACACTGACTGGCTCTGTCTGGAGGGGACTTTACCACCTCTGTGATGAGAATGACCCTGGCCAGAAACTCAGCCCTCATGTAATACCAGCGGATGCTGTGCCTGGCCCTGTGTGGTGCAGGCAAGGCTGCCAAGTGGACCATTCCTTTCATCTCTCCTGGCCTCACTTTCCCTTTGTGTTAGACAGAAGACAATATCTTCATGGGTTTTGTGGACATTATTACAGAAGAGCAAAAGTTCAAGCACATAGCTCAAGGTAGATCATTTGCCTACCATGAGAAAGGCCCTGGATTCAACCCCCAGAACCGTAACATAAATAGACAAATAGAGACATAAAAACAAACAAACAAACAAATAACAGAAGCCACTTTTTTTTTTCTTGAGCTGCTAGGAAAGCCTCTGGGTCCCATCAACATCTGCTCATGTTCCGATTCCCATGTACATCTGCAGTTGGTTTCGAGGTTTCGCTTCCATTTCCTGATGGTATTGATAATATTTAACTTATTGTAATTAATCCTGAATCAAGCATGTAATAAACGCAGTCATGTAAGCCAGTGGACGAGATGATAAGTCACTATTATCAGCCTTTCTTTATAGGGGTGAGAGGTTAAGACATATTCCTTCCCAAAATAGATCCCGAAATAGGGCAGCACCGAGACAGGGTTCCCTGAATCCGCTCATGTTTGAAGAGGAAGCCTTCTTTGTGTGCAGGAAGGCTGGGTCTTGCCTCCCAAGTAAATGAGGCCAGGCCTCGGCTGCTCCTGCTTGCTGGTGTATTTTCTGTAGCCGGATATGTTCTCGGCACATCCTCTATAAAAATCAGACCCACTTTCTTCCTGATGTAAATTGCAAGCACATTTCTGCTCCCCATGACCAGTGTCCATTTCTCAACCTAGTCCTCTCCAGCCTCTCCCATCCCCCTCCTAATGAGAATGACTTGACTTGTAATTAAGGTCATATTTTCATAGGCCAGGAATAGTAGCAGCTGGGGGTTTAGTGTGTACAGCTTTGCTCAGATTCTTCACAGCTTCACACAGGGTCCCAGGGATGCCCTGTGCATTTGGCCACCCTCAGTTCTTGAATGATTTTGATGGCTTGAAATTAACAACAGTATTTATAGGTTGTAAACAGTCTTTGTGGTGAGATTTTCCCCTCTCTGCTCTAATCCCCTCTTCCCGGTCAGCGATCTCACTTACTTATCCCCTGTCTGAGGGATTATTCTCAGATGGAAACAAGAATCCTTCTTGTGCTGAAAGCTGCCTCTGCCGAATTGCACAGTGACCTCCTGCTTCTGTGATGCACACTGGCCCGGCTTGGAGGAGGAAAAGAGTTCCATGTCTTCAGCCAGAACTCACCCACCTCCCACTCTTTCCTTTCTTGGCTCAGAGCAAGACCGTTTCTGAGTCCTTCCTATTATCTCAACCTGTCTTTTAACATAATGGCTGCTGTGAAAAGACAGGCAGTTCTCCCAGACTCTGGCTGTGATGTGGTGGAGAAGCTGGCTTGGAAAAATAGAAACTTCCTCCAAACGATGACAACCAGTCTAAGCTTTGAGAGACACTCTGGGAAGCCCGGTCTGCTTCTCCTCTCTTCAAGTTGCACTTGCTCTTTTGGCTCAGAAGTCACGGCAGAGATCTCCTCCGGGAAATAAAGAGCTGCCTACATGCAAACAGTTAGGACTTGGACTGATGTACAGGCCAACTGGTCACGAATAATCTGGACCAGCAGAGAAAGAAGGACCCAAAGTTGACTTTGCATAACTCACGTGGCTGCTGAGTAGCTGATAGGGCAGCTCAGTCCTGTTGTGCTATGGATAGTATTTAGTGCCTACCTCGCTATCCTCAGAAGCAAGGCCCCCTCTTTCTGTCTTTTCTCCTCCTCCAATGTCAACCCCAAAATGGTTTAGATTAACATGGGGCTTTTGGATGTGGATGACATATTAGCAAGCCCCAGACAACATTATTTAGTTTCCTGACATGCGACATTTGTGGTGACTGTACATTGTTCACCACCTTATGAAGAGTGACGTGGCTATCGGTCTGCTTTCACAAGTTAATATCCCCAACATGGGCTGATTCACTGGGCAGAAACAGCACATGCTGAGCCAGAGGCTGAACTCTTTGACCCTACCACTGGAAAGTGGAGTGCAGGGCTGTATTTTCAGGCAAGCACTCACTAGAGCAGGGCTTCATTCAGTCTGAGTTTGCTTTTTCCCTTTTCTTGGCTGCAGACAATGCCCTGGCACCCTCATGTTGGAACTGGAAGATGATGGTCAACGCTGATGGCACTCACTAATGTGTTGGCCTGTGTTGAAGCACTTCCTATTTGTGTTGTTAGTGTTTAATTGTTAAGACAACTTACTGAAACTATTAGAATGTTTTTCATTGTACCAAAGATGAAGCTGATGGGCACTGAGTGACGGTCCATTTTACAGCTGAGCTAAAAAACAAAACAAAAGCCATTGTATTTAGAACATAAGTCTTAACAGAGTTGAACAACTATTCTTTCCACTCTCCCTCTCAATAGCAAGATCCCTCTCTAGACTCTCTGGGCCATTGCTGAGGAAAAGGACCCTGAGGCTGGAGGTGCCCTGGATGGACAGAGGCCATTCTGGGTGTAGATGCCCCCGGGTCAATGCTGGCAGCTTCAACAAGGCAGCTTGAGACTCACCCCTTGTCATCTGCCTTAAGTTCAAAAGAGATGGGCAAGCAGAACCAGGCAGGGACAAATGAGCTATGACAGACAGGGACCCACCCACTGGGCTGTCTCCCAGCAGTGTCAGCCCAGCCACACCAAGTGTTGCTCTCTGGAGCCTGCAAACCAGCCCCTTATTACTCACCCTTTCTGATGCATAGCCAAGTCCCACCATAGACGGCTGGAGAGGCCCAGCAGTGAAGTGCCTTCTTGTCCCTCAGAGAGGAAGTGTCCTGGAGAGCTGTGCAAAAGCTCTCAGGAGGTCCTTTGCTGGATCCTAGACCCACCAGGCTTGACTCCTTGGGGAAACATCCAAAATTTCTAGGCTGTTCTCCAGACGCACAAACTGAATCCTAAGTCGCCAGAACTGTGTCACATGTGTTTCCGACTGCTAACTGTACATTTGGCTGTGCTCTGGTGTGAAGTTTTAGATTAAGGACCCATCATAAGAATTGGGTAGGACATGAAATTTTATGATTGTAGATTTTAGTTTCAATCTCTCAGATGGCTCCATGTTTTGTTTTGTTTTGTTTTGTTTTTGGACAACTCTTTATAAGTACTATTCTGTAGAATTAGCGACATGGAGCCACTGGCTTAGCCTCTTGAATCAAGGAAGCATTTCCACGCTCCAAATCCTATTCAACATGGCTGAACAATAGTGAAGTCAGTGGCTCCGGAAGCTGGAGGCTCTAGAGAACACTGGACGTAGGGTGATATTTGATCCGGCACCTGCAAAGTGGTAAGGCTCACTTCAGCTCTATTTTAGGGATCTTTCAAAATGTCAGCTCCACTCTCTCCCTTCTGCGTCAAGGCAGATGACAAAGAGTAAGTCTCAGGTCCTGACAGAAAATGGATAAATGGGAGTTTTATGTCACTCTACTTATGGTAAAAGGGAGAGGTTTCCAGAGCAGAGTTTCAGGAAGTCTCAGCTAACAACTTCTTCCTCTTCCCTCTTCTCTTCTTCTTCCTCTCCCCTTCTTTTCTTTTTAAGGTAGGTTCTTTCTGTGTAGTCCAAGCTGGTCTTGAGCTCATGATCCTCCTGCCTCGGCCTCCTGAGTGCCAAGTTTTAACCTTCCATGCTTGTCTTTTTCCTAACCTTCCTACTATGTTTTCAGGCCAAATCTGCTGATGTAAGGGTGATTTAACCATCAGCTTAGAGCAATGGAGGTTGGACGTGGACCTGGGATACAGATGATCTCCCTCAGGCACTGAGAAGTTAGAGGAGTAAGTTGTCAAGGGAAATTCAAAGTAGCAGTCTAGAAAGAAAAGAGGAGATTGCATGTGGAGAAGGCCAATGACAGATGTGCAGAAGAAACACTCCTTAGCACTACTCTTGTTTGGATGAGAAAACAGGAGGGAGGTGTGTGAAAGCATTCGCTGCCCCCAGGACAAAAGCAGAGGTCTTGGTGTGGCCCTCCGAGGCCCCTGGAAATCTAGAGGCTGTCGGTCTCCAGCCACTGTTGGGTCCTTCTTCGTGATCCTTCCCGCTCCCTTTCTCCTCCAGTTGCCAGTTCCTTGAGTATGGGGATTCTATTTGCACGCGGCATCTACATGGGGTGTTTCCTGTCATTCCTCTTTACCAGGCTACCTCCTCCTTATCCGCCATCTCCAAGGCTTCCTCCAGCTCAGAGATCAGCAGTCTTTTCAGAGGTACAGTTGGCACACCCCATCCTTCTCTACAGCCCTCTTTAAGCCTGATCTTCCTGTTAGGGAACCACATTAACCCCTGGATCTTTCTCTGCAGCGTGTTTAAGCCTGATCTTCTAGCCCTTCAGGGCTGGTCTATGGGCGCTTCATACTGCCCAGTTTGAGGTGAATGGTCGTCTTCCGAGGAGAGAAACAATGAACAAGAAGTACAGTCCTGTCCCGGCCCATCCAACAGGCTCATTTCACATCACGTGGCCTCCAACTGGAGAGCAGAGGTTGCTAGTCCCAATTTCATCACAGACGTAACAGGGCAGTAAAGCTGTTAAGTAATTCCTGTAAGGCTGTGTGTGAGATTTGGCCTCTGACAGGACTCTGTGTCCTGTAACCAAACCTGGAAGCTTCTGTGTTCTAAGCGTGTAGTAAAAATGCCCGACCCCAAGTGTAATATAGAGAATACATTGTCTGTGTCTGTGTCTGTGGAAGGCTGTATCATTCTTGCCCAAAGCTGAGGGATCTTCTCAAGGGCATGAGCAGAAAGACCCAGAGGTAGGGAAGCACCAAAGCCAACCAGTGTCTTCTGAGCATGCATTACAGGGCGGCAAAGCTTGGCAGTTGACAGTGGTAGTAACTGGGGATCTTTCTTTTTACCCCAGTGCTTGACGTCTGAGTAAGCACTCCGTGAGTGCTGATTAAAGTGATAACCGTCTCTTTTTTTTCGGGCAGACCTCTCCCCTTCTTTACTCTCCTCACTGCCCTAGAGCCACCTTGTTCTGAGGGACAGGGTCACCTTTCTGTAACACCCCATTTTGCAAGAGAGGAAATTCAGATTCCAGATGAGCCGGAAGACCCCAATCCCTGAGGACATCAATCATGCCCCAGGCCTCCTTGCTGCTGTATTAGCACCTTCCTGGTACATATCCAGGCCTAAGGCTGTGGTTCTTAATCTCAGGAAAGGCTTCCTGGCTGACAGTTCAGGACATCAGGAGCGCCCTGCAGAGTTCTGTGCACCAGGCATATGTGCACAGTGGCTCGCAGAAGTGAGATCACAGCCTTCATCAGATCTCCAGAGCTCTTGGCAGTGTACCCCAAGAATAACCAGCTATTTCTTTCCTCCTTTCTTTTCCCTTTGACTGACACAAATGCTGACACACCACTGCCCCACACCAGATCATCTTAATAGCTGGCTTTGCATGGAGCTGAGGCCTCTCTCCTGGGCATCAGCTGTTGGCTTCTACCATGGGTCTGCCCCATTCTGGCTGTTTCAGTCACATCCTGAAGAATCAGAGTATTAGAAGGAACAGAGGATCCAGCAAGTGCCTCTCCAGACAAGATAAATACCGGCTGCAACATAATCCTTCCACGAAGAATAAGGCTACTGTTGGAATCTCAAGGTTCCAAATTTTTTATGGAATCATAGGGGCACACCCAGTTGGAATTCTGGTTTTCACAGTCTCTTTGCTTGTCAAACTTAATATCAAGGAAAATAAGCTAATTTGATTTGGCCAAGGCTCCTGCAATGTGGAATTGATACCGGTGGCAGCGACCTTTGATGTTTCATATAAACAGCCCTTTCCCCTGCTGTGGAATAATAAACAGCACCTTTCTCTCCAGCCCTCAGCCCTGAAAGTAAGAAAATAGGTCTCTGCTTGCGGCTCACGAAATTCACACAGGCGGCGTTTATTGGTTCAGTGCATGGAAGGGGGCTTGTCAATCGGCACTGCCCTTTAAGGCTGACAGTTCTCCACCTTGAGTCCTGGGCACTGTAGCCTGTTTGAAAGCATCCCAGGCCTCCACCCTTTAGATGCCAGCAGCAGCTTCTTGGGATAATCCCACAGCATTCCAGGCACTGGCAAATGTCCTTTGGTGATCAGGGTTGTCCTGGGGAGACCGTCCTAGAACTGTCATCATGGGAGTAGGAGAGAGAAAGGGTTAACTGGTTCCCTTTCTCTTTCCTCCATGGCACACTTCCCTATACCAGGGCCTTCTGCCTTGACACTCTGACTCACAGCCCAGCAATGGCTGGAGCCTGGGCAGGACCTGCCCTTTCAGGTGCCTGGCAGTATGGGAACTGTGGCAGACAGCTCTCAGTGGTCTCTGACTGAGGAGGCAACTTGTGCAGACTTCATGATTGTCCTTCTCAGTTGATTCCTGGAGTTTGAGAATGGCATTGTCTGGGGCTCACACTCAGTGCTCCCCACTCTGTGCTCTGTGGTACCTACATCAGAGCTGAGCGAGGCAGGCTCACATCAGCAATGTCTGCAGGAGGTTTGTACCACACGTGAGGGTTGGTAGCTAAGTCTTCAGGAATTCTGGGGGCCGTTTATACACGGATCAGGAGTATGAGACTCTCCTCGATAAAAGCACAGCCACATGTCACCAAACGGTGAGGACAGAATCAGAGAGATGCATGACTCAGAAAATCAGTGTTGGGTGCTTCTCATAGTGTCCCAACACAACACAGTGGGTGCTGTAGCCCACCGTGCAGCTAGGCGCACACATCATTCCTGCCTACGGATTAGTACACATCAGCATTCTGTGGGCAATTGTAACTGGAATATGCATCCAGCCACAGAAAAGAGACAGTGAAATCACTGGGAGACAAGAATAACTGACATCTTATGCTACTTCCGTTATGCCTGGGTTCTACTGTTTATCAAGACATTGGTAGGCTGTGCGTGTGGTGTTGTGTGTTTATCCTATGGAAATTGGCAGGTGCCGTGTCTCAGTTTTCTGGTGTCTCACCCCTGTTGGCCCATTAAGTGTTTATTGTCCCATCAGTGACTCAAGTCCAGGCTTAAAAGCAAAGGGGAGGGGACACTGTCTACCCAATTTCCATTTCCTCTTGTTCCTTACTCAAGAGATTCCAGTTTTGTTTGGTCTGGCAAGGATTCCAGCCAAACAACTGTGTTTCCTGCCTGAAATGTGATCAAATGGCAGAGCCCACTCCGGCCGGACACAGACAGAGAGTGCTGCTGCCACCCCAGGGCTTCCTTACAGGCAGTTGGCTAGAGTTGTTCACTCACGGCCATTTTCCTACTCACAGGTGATGCTACAGTATGGTTAAGTGTGCTCCAAAGGCCTCTGAGTTGAAGGCTTGATCCCCACTTATGGTGTTGTTGGAAGGTAGCGGAACCCTTCGTGGTTGGGACTCAATGGGAGGAAGCGAGGTGACTGAGGACACGCCCTTAAGTGAGCTATCTTGGAGATAAGGGCATATGCTATGCCTGGTATGTCATTTTGAAACAACAAAGTGACAAACGAGGGTTGTACACCAAGGATGGCTTGACTAAAAGACATCACAGTGCCAGGTTGCTTGTTGATGGACCAAAGGAAAGTACCACTAAAGTCATGCCCTACCTGAGACACTAGGGAGAGTAAAGGAAACATATTAACCCTTATGCAACTCTTGATATTTCTCCAAGAGTCAAATGAGATAATGATGTAGAAAGCCTAGTATAGTTCTGGTACACAGAGGTCCCAGTAAAGACAAGCTGATGCTGCTATTGCCTTGCTCTTTTATACCGACAACAGTTTCATGTGCGCATGCTTTTCTTTCCTCTAGCCTTTGTGTTTTCAGGCACAAAGGCCATATCTTATTCACTCTCCATCCTCAATTTTCACTGTGTGGCCTGGGCCATAGTAGCAATGATAGTTGTCATGAAAACAAATTAATTATCCTTTGGAATGTAACTCATAACTCTGCTCTTTAGCAACAACTTAATTTAATTCATGTTTGTTGCATATCCAGAACAATAAGACGACAGCATTATTACGAAATGATGCAGGCACAAATGTCTTACTCATGCTTGCAGACTTGTGCAGTGCCAAGTTGTAAGCAAAACCTTTATGCCCCCAGCTGACCTTAGGTTGGATAGTACATCGCTGTGATGCACGGAAGAAGGCCGGGAGTCCTCAAACCAGGATGAACTCCAGGTTTCAGCAGGATGATGGAAGTAAATAAAAAGAAAACTCCACAGAAGATGGGGAGCCTACAAGCTTGGGAGGAGATCAGGATTTAGTTTCTGCGAGGACCAGTCTGCTACTCTAGGTGCTCAGGCTCTTGCTGATCATGAGCGTATAGAAGGAAATGCTGACTCTTGCTGTGGGAATAGGTTCAGGTAAGAAAGTTGGAAAGCTGGGTGGAAACTTTGACTGAAATACTTATGTCTTGCCTTCCAGGAAGACACTGAAGGCTTGACAGCTGAGAGGGATGTCACTGGCATCTATATAGACTAATTCAGAAGCCACACAGATTGTTTGGAAAAGGCGTGGAGGAAATAGGGACACAATGAGCAGCCTCTGAAATAGACTCCTGTGGCTCTTTGGACTTGTCCTTCACAGCACAGGCAACAATAGCTGATTTGTATTTCTTTCATCAGTTTCTTGATGAATGCTCGGTACTCTTTCTGGATTGGAAGCTCTGTGAAAGCAAAACACAGATCTGTCTATGACACTGGCGTGAGTCTTTACTAGGGGGTGGAGAATCCATGAAGTTGTTGAAAGGTGAAATAGGTCAGGAGGGACAGGTGTTTGAGTGGTATCTTCTACAGCACTGAGAACATGGTCATCCTTAGATGTAGCCACATACTGAGGCCAGCCAGTGCCCAGCCCTGAAAAAACCATAAGGACTCTTAGTTGGGTCCAGACTCCAGGTTCTTTCAAAGGAAACATCAGTTCTGCTGCAGTTTGCTTGGTGATCTTCAGAGATGCTCACCATCCTAGTTTCCTCTTAGCTGGATGTTGAGAGTCTTTGCACAACACTGAGTACGGAAGAGCGGATTTGTCAGGCATGGGCCTCATGTCAACATGTGGAGGTCCTGGCTTACTCTGCATTTCCTCGTTTAACCTTCAGGAAAGTTTTGAAATGCCCTGTCACCCTTGAGAAGGCAGCAAATACCGTCTGTGCTTCCATATTTTCATACGTGGGTATCTTTGTCCCTGTCCCTCAGAGTCATCATTTGTTAATGGTGGGTAAAGCTACCTTTTAATATAATGACAGTGGCAATCCAAAGCCAGTCCTAAAAGCTGTACACATTTGTAGTAAGTACTGAACCTAATGATTGTCTCCCTATAACTTGGGGCTGATATTTTCTTAATGTGAGTTTTAAATTACTTTATTTTTATGTGTATGAGTATGGTGCCTGCACACACACACATGCATGCAGTGCCAAGGAGGACAGGAGAGGGAAGAATTCATAACCCCTGGGTCTGGAGTTATAGGTAGTTGTGAGAAAGGAATCCAGGCTCCCTGAAGAGCAGCCAGTTTTCCTAACCTCGGAGCCATCTCTGCAGCTCCTCCGCGTACTGATTAAATCATTTTTTAGATAACTGAAGTCTATCACTTTCAGCAGGCCTTCCGCAGCTCCTTCAAGGGAAAGCAGGGCCACCTGAAGTGTGCGAGGAGCAGCTGGGAATGAATACTATCATGTCGCTTAAACAACTGGAAACCACCCAAGAAATACACTGAGATGATTCTGTCCTGGGACAGAGGGTGGCTATACAAATTACACGGTCCCTGCCAGTCCCCCGACTTGGGTGCTGGATGATATCACCTGGCACTGGAGACGGAAGGTGGACATACTCCCGTTACCTTGGCCTGGTGGTTGACAGCAGACTTTAAAACCATAATTAAGAAGCAACTATGACAAGTGCAGTGAGTGAGTGTACAACCACAGCCACTCACTGTCATGATGGAGCCCAGAATTCCACGCACTTTTGAAACATCTGGAGTTTGCTTACAGCAGCCATACCATAATCACGAGCACTGAACCACGGGTGTTAGGACAGCAGCACTCAGCCATGGAAGCTCTCCATGAGACTGCTGTCACAGGCAGGTCTGCTCTTCACTGAGCCATCTCTACGCATGTCATTTGAGAAGGAAGAGACATGTGGAGACTGAGGCAGAGAGATTCCAAGTTCCAGGGAAGTGTGGTCTACAAGAGTGAGCTCCAGGACATGGCGAGGGTATGCCAATAAAGAACAAACCAAGCCCAAATAGGGGATGAGCAGAATCACCGCTCTCCCCCAAGTGTTGGACGTGTGGTCTCCGTGTGGGCTACAGACCTCCTTCTGCCATGGCAAGGGAGGTGTGAAAGAAGCAGTTGTGCCATACTGAAATAGAACTGAAAGGGGGCAATTTCCTCCGTTCCCTAACCCACTGTCATTTAATACTAGGCCAAGTCTGCCCGGCAGACCCCTCCTGCGGTGGCTTCCCAGATGAAAGGCTATTTTCTTTGGGTTCTAATGATGTACGCCTCCAGGCAAGGCTGGCTGCTTTACTGTTCCCTTCCCTCCTCAGCTGTACTTGATCTGGCACATTATCCTGGTAGCGGGAAAACCCACCCACCCCTTTAATCTGCGGCATCACAGGGGCATGCGCTTGAAAAATCCCATGGTCTCCTTTTCATCTTGAGTCCCCATTTTAACCACTTCATTTGCCGAGTTCCTGTGAGCTTCCTATTGATAATTGATAGATTGTTTCTCTCTTCTCAACTTCCTCTATTAGCTATTCCAGGAAGTCAGTTTGTGTGTTGTGTGTAACCCAATAGTTGGGTATGAATACTGGCTTGCTGGCAGGCCTGTGTAAATCGATCCTGTCCAGCATGCCCCAGGACCAGGAAGCTCTCAGGTTTCATCCTGGCCAGCTCCTCCTGGCTGAAGCACCTATAGCAGAGCCTGAGGACTTCCGCTGGTATTAAGGGCTAGGAGTGGCCATCTGTGAGAGATCATTGATGCCAGGCCTGGCTCCTCCTTCCAGCCAGAAACTCTTCCCTTCTCCAATAGACCCCACCTCCATCAGTTCCTAAAACCTAGGTTTCTATGAGTCTTGGGGAAGGATGTCTTGTTGAAGACATCTAGTCATAAGACCCCAGTTCCTTGGCCATCACTAGTTCTTAACTTTTTTTCAAGAGCTCTTATGGACAGACTGGAAGCTCTAGGTACAACTAAGCCATACCCAGTTATTACCCATGACCTTCCTTTACTCTGCCCAGCAGCCAAAAATAACCAAGTTAACAAAAAGCCACAGATCATCTTACAAAGATTTTATACCTTTTAAGAAAGTATGTATTTAAGCAGGCTCGGTGGCTCCTTTTAATCCCAGCTCACAGGAGGCAGAGGCATCTGGGTGTCTTTGAGCTCAAGGCTAGCCTTATCTACAGAGTAAGTTCCAGGCCAACTAGGGCTACATTGTGGTCTGTATATGTTCAGGATCATGATGTTATCTTCTTAAAAACAAGAAGTTAAAAAATTACATTGTATTTGTGTGTATGCATGAACGTGTGTGGTGTGTCACAGGACATATGTGCAGGTGAGAGAATAGCTTTTGGAGTTAGGGCTCTTCTTCCTTCACTTGGGTCTGGAGGATTGACCTCAGGCCACTCGGCTTGGTGGCGGACTCCTTTAATGTAACTGAGCCATCTTGTCAGCCTGTAATGCCTTCTTGATGGGCCATTTATTTGGGTATGAAGTTTAATGGGTATGAAGTGATTGTCTGGTTTGGGTGAGCTTGACTTTAAGTCTGTTTTGTCAGATATTAGAGCAGTGACTTCTGCTCCTTATTCCATCTGCTTGGAATACTTTTCCACCCTTTCATCTGAAGTCTTTTGTAGTGAGGTCCAAGGAAGAGATCGGTGCAGGAGGAGTTGGGGGAAAGGCTCGGTGGGCAAGAGTGCTTACCATGATCAGGTGCCATGGATAAGTTGCTTCCCCCTCTAGGTCAGGCAAGAAACTCTAATTAAGCTCCACACACAAAATGACAGCAAGCAAGAAAGAGGGGACCTTTGAGGAGAAGGGTGAGAGTAACAGAGAGGGCGAGAGTGACTAACGTTCATTACATAAATGAACGAAACTGTTAAAGCACATACTCTCAAGGAAGCATTTGCTTTGTAAGTGTGAGCACCTGAGTTTGAATCCCAAGCACCTCCACAAAAAGCTGAGTGGACCTGAAACTAGCATCAGAGGGCAGAAAGAGGCAGATTTAGATAGTGCACTGGCCAGTTAGCCCTGCCAGAAGGGCAAGTTTCCAGTCCATAGGGGACCCTCCTTCAAGACTGTAACACAGAGAATAAGAGAGGAAGACATCCAATATCCTGCTTTGTACACATGTGCACATGTGACCACACAGTGCATGCATGTACTCACACCATAACAGAAAGAAGACCTTGACCTGAAAAGCTATGTGACCATTTACTGCTTTCTTAGTAACTGTAGAAACAGAATGGGAGGGAGAAGGAGTCCCAATTTTGAAATTTCCATTTCTAAAGATGGAGACAAATATAGCATGGTTGAAAGCAAAATAGTGATGTCTGAATGGGGGAAGCAGAGTGGTAGCTTATAAAGGGACATGGGGATGCTTCTGGGGGTCTGGAGACATTTCAGGCAGTTTTCTCCTCGCTCAGGAGGAGCCTGAATCCTGAGGAAGTGGGGAAAAATGATCAGAACAAAAAAGGACACAGTCTGTGTGTGAACGTTGGGGTAGACTGACTGGGGAGATCAGGACCCTGAAGGTTCCGCTGCATGGCTGGGGTGTTTCCTTGGGTTCATTTTGGAGCCTGGAGAAGTTTCAGGGGTGCTAAGGTGGTCAAGACACTTTTAGAAGAATGGATCAGGCAGGTCAAAGGCATACTGGGTAAGATAATTTGATGGAAAATGATGAGCTCTGAACTGAGGCAGAAGTTTAAGAATCCAGAAGAAAGCATGCTTTAAGAATAATTTATTTTGCTAGGCAATTGTGGCAAAATAAATCCCAGCACTCATGAGGCAGAGGCAGGTGGATCTCCCAGTTCAAGACCAGCCTAGTCTACAGGCTGAGTTCCAGGAAACACTGTCTTGAAAAACAATGCATGTATTTATAGGGTAAAGTATGATTATCTATCTATCTATCTATCTATCTATCTATCTATCTATCTATCATCTATCTATCTACCTATCTCTCTCTAATTTATCATGATTCATGAGAAGGCCTCTATCTTCTCATTTATCATGTCTTCTAGATAATTTGAAATATTGTATAAATTAATGTAATACCTAGTTACTCTACTGAGTTTATAGGAAACAAAAGTTAATTCCTTTTCCTTCCTGTATTTTCATTTGAGACAGAGTATCATTCAGCCTGAACTAGCTTTGAACTCTTTATGTAGCAGACACTGGCTTTGAACTCCTGATCCTCCTGCCTCTACTTGCTAAGTGATTGTATTATAGGTATGTGAAACCATGTCCAACTTCCAGCTTTACCTATTCTTACATGATCTGTCTCCGCCCCATTTCCAAGTCTTATTCTCTACTGACCACTGTTGTTGGCTCTTCTTCCATGAGACTGGCTCTTTTAGCTTCCATATTTTTTTATTTTTCGCCTGCCAATAAAACCTTTGATTGATTGCATATCTTGGCTATTGTGAATAATGCTTCAATAAACACGGGTGTGTAGACATCCCTGAATTTGTGTATGTGTGTCCATGTGTGTCTGTGTGCATGACAGTGAATGTGAGGAAGTTCAAGGAAGCTCTGTAATACTTTCCTCCAAGATCGAAACATTCTTTCCTACACAGAAGCCTTTTAAACAGAGAGTTAAGCAGCTTACAATCCTCAGGAAATTCCTGAAACTGACCAGATTCATTGGGCCTCTCCCTCAAAGAGTAACCAATAAAGCTGATGAGAATTACTCTCAGACAAACTAAGCTGCAAAAGAAGACTCTAAAACCAAACCAACTTCCTGGAAAAAAGGCAGAAACAAGCAGAGCTGCTTAGAAAAGGTTTAATCCAACTGAGTCACTTGGAAGGAACCTTCAACCTATTGAGAGGCTGTGCAGGGTGCTCCAGGTTCCCAGCTTTTGAGAGCTATCACCCATGCTGAGGTGTGCTTTGATGACACAGCTGTCTTTGAGTGATCTCCGCTCCTGTAAGTAACCAATAAAACTCACTGGTTCACCAAATTGGTCTTTGGTGGTATCTGTATGTTGGTTGTAAGTTCCCTACCTGAGGTGAGCAGATAAGTGCTGTGTCTCCCTGGGAGGAGTTTTGTTACACACAAAGGATAACTTTCTGGAGTTGGCTCTTTCCTTCTACCATGTGGGTCTCAGAAATGGAACTCAGATCATTAGGCATGGTGCCAAGTGCCCTTACCCGCTGACCCATCTTGGCATCATGTAGGCTTCTCTAACATCATGCTCTCATCTCCTTTGACTATACACCTGGTAGTGGAATTACTTAATTATATCATAGTTCTATTTCTAATTTCTTGAAACACCAAACTACTTTCTGTAATTGCTTTACTAATTTGTATTGCTGATAGCCTATAAGGAGAGCTATTGGATAAACAATAATTTATTTTGTATAACTATTTTCATTAAAAAAGTATCATCTTTACATTTTACATAATCTTCATAACACATTTTAATAGTACATTTATATATCATGGGAGTGAAACAAGATGTAGTCCAGTTGCTATGGTGACTTAGGAGACTTGAATGCAGCTATCATAAAAACTCTCTGCCTTGGTCAAAGGCATGAGAATTGACACGTCATTTCTATGTGGACATACCAAAAATTCCTCAAGACTACAAGAGAATTGCTTTTGCTACAGAGGTCATGGGAATACTTTATTGATGCACATAGGCTTTTATAGGTACTTTACAGGCCAAGGCTTCTAAGATTTCAGAAACAGAAAATGGCCCCTGCCCCAAGAACTGAGTCCAGCTCAATAACGTTACATAGACCTGGGGGTCCCAGATACTTGAGTGACAGGAACCAGAAGCAAAGTGCAGTCTAAGGGAAGCCAGCAACCCTCAGGAGCCCTAAGCACGTGGTTCTGCCTTTAGAAAGAGCTGTGACCTCCCTTCCCCAAATTCCTCAACACACTTTGGGGGCTCTGGATCTGGGTCAATCTTGAGGCCGAACAATTTCTAGTTAATTTCATATCAGTGGCTCAGCATTAATCCTCCAAATTAAAGACTATTGGATATTAGGGATACTGGTGTAAAGTTATCTTGGGAGATAGTTTGAAACCATGTGAAAGAAAAAAGTCTGTTGATGTAAACTAGCACTGTGAACAAGCATTCTCAGTGGATCAGATGCAGGTAGTCTGAGACCCTCTGGGGAATACTGTTCCACTGGAAAGACATTAATTGGTGATGATTCTAAAGTAGTTATCAGGCCGAACAATTTTTAGACTCAAGGAGGAGGACAGTAACAAGGAAACAAGCTCATGACCGAGATTAACTATATCGAAGTTTCCAACCAGGCGAGTGTGAGGCTGCTCAGTTCAGCTCAGTCTGCCACGGGGTGGGAGGCTCACTTGGGTCTCAATGGGGAACAAGAGTCAGAGAGTGATGCTCAATGGAATTCCACTCATTTCAACAGAAAAGTCCTGGTGCCGGTTACTAGTGACACACAGAGAGTTTGATAGAGCCTCTAGGAGTTAATAACTGCTGAAGTGAATGAGTGAAAAGGAGTTTTAGACAGCAACAAGAGGATAAGAGGAAGAGGGAAGAGGATTAAGGAGAAGAGGAGCACAGGAGAAGGAAGAACACGCATTTCCTGACTGATTTCTTTCAAGCTTGCTAAACCATGAGCCAAAGCACTCCAGAGTTCTGCAGCAAATTCAAAGGGGATATGTACACACACACACACACACACACACACACACACGTGTGCACCCATGCAAACATTACTATCTCTAAGTCAGCAGTACGTTCCTTTCAGTGAATACAAACACAGGTTGCAGTGCACATGAAGAAGAACTGAAGGTGGTGACACCCCTCTGTTTTCCTGGGTTCGAGCTGTCAGGTGCCCAAAAGGAGTGCACGTCCTCCCGCCCAAGTCTGAGGCCCCCTGTGCGCAGGCTCAGCATGCTTCGGTTCAACCAGCCACACATCAAAGATGCCTGTGGAGAACCCTGCCTGTATTCTTCTTACTCCCTGACCTCCGAAGTTTAGTTGTCTCCAGACCTTTTATGCTGTCAGGTGCTGTGAGTCAACTAAGATGGTTCAAGTGTAGACAAGGACGTGTATCAACTATATGCAAATTCTGTGCCGTTTACTGTAAGGAACTGGAACATTCTCAGGTTTTTTGTATCCACAAGGATCCTGGAACCAATCCTGAGTGGCTACAGAGGAACAACTGTAATTTTAGTTATTTACAAATGAAAAAAAAACCTTTTTATTTTTGTGAACTATATTTTCCAAACTTCTGCTAAGTTCCCATGTCACATGCTTGGCAGCCCTTTGTAGCTCACTGTGTAATGAATGGAATGTTACTTACTCCTTTTTTGCCCAGAGGCATTATGAAATAGGCCGTGATGCCCAAGGCTCTGTGAGCAGAGGGAGACCCCGCTCTTCAGGGACACCTTGTTCTTGCCACACTTAATTCTTTATAATTTAATTTTTACAATGACATTATTAGGTAGGTACTATTACTCCCTTAATTTTTTTCCTTTAGAGAACACAGGCATCCTGCAGTTGGTTAGTTCCAGAAGAAAAACTGAATTTACCCCAGTCTGAGGGTGTGTGTGTTTTTCTAGTCAGTGTGCTTGCCTCTCAGATATGTGGTTTGTTCAGTTAGCTTGCCCACCCATACACTAGGAAATCAAGGACACACTACACTTTCATCTTACTGAAGCACACCAGGCTTTCGACTGAAATTCTTCAACGTCTAATGCTTGGCTCCACAGCTCTCATCATGATGGCAACAGAGCCCTGTGGACCCATGGAGCAAGATGCCCTCTGCCTGCAGTCCAGGGTGGGCTCTTTCTTGGGCATCAGGAGGTATGCCTTCTGGTCCGAGCAGAAATCTCGGAGCCACTTAAGCCAGAAACAGCCACTGTGGTCGCAATGTGAGAACCAAAGACTATTTCAATATCAGGAACCAGCTAGTGAAGCCCTTGTGAACCGAATAGGAAACAAGCTCAGGACTGTCGTACAACAGTTTCTAAGACACAGAGAAGGGACAGCCACAGCTCCCAGGGTGAGAGGAAAATCCGAGAGAGAAAAAACTATGGAAGTCTCAGTTGGCATCTCCAGCCAGCCTTCAGGACGACTTTCTCTTTTTTTTTTTAATTTATTTATTTTTATATCAATCACAGGTTAGGTACTTTGCATCCCAGGCATAGCCCCTCTCCTTCCTTCCCTCCCACCCTCCCTCTCGCTCCCTCATCTCCCTCCTCCCCGCCCCCTCCAAGTCCACCCACAGGGGAGGACCTCCTC
>CM053760.1:72051928-72135919 GCA_028658305.1 Pachyuromys duprasi
AATACTCAACTTCATATGGAGAAACAAAAAACCCAGAATCTCCAAAACAATCCTCTACAACAACAGACCATCTGGAGGTATCTCCATCCCTGACCTCAAGCTGTACTACAGAGCGATAGTAATAAAAACTGCAGGACGACTTTCAAAGCCCCTTTTATGCTAAGTTTCATTATGCCTGGTATCTTGTATATACAGGTTACCTATTCCTCACCAGGACCAGAACTGTTTCAGAGTTTGAGTGTTTTTATTTACCTAACAAGGTATTTGGGGCTTCTACACATGTCCAAACATGAAATGTATGCATTTCTCAAATACACCGAGTACATATGTCCCCATGATAATCTTACATAGCATTTTGGGCACCTGTGCTTTGATTGAGCCTATCCCATGAGATAAAAGGTCAGATTATGGGTTTTCTCCTTGCTCACCTCTACCCAGTCTGATGTAGTAGCCATGTTTTAAAGGCCTGGAGACCGAGGTTCAAAAGGAAATGCTTTCTTGTGCGGTAGCATGAAAGTAATCGCATACAGTAAAAATGTACATAGCCGTGTCCTGGTGAAAGCTTGTCTGTGGAAGAGGCATCATGCCACAGTTTGCGGGTTCCTGTGCGACTGGGCCTAGAGCAGCCTTTTCTGATTTAGTGTCAGTTCTTTCCTCAGTTGATTTGAAAACACACGACTGCAGAGGCCCCTAAACTAGTCATTCACAGACTTTGACAGGGGTTGCCGGTATAAAGCACACTGATGAGGCTCCCCCAGAATCACAGCTCTCTTCTCCTAACATGTACGGATCATACGAATGTGTGTGCCATTTTGCAGACAGGTTTGCATGCTCTCGGTCCCTAACAGCTTCGCAAACACATCTTGGCATTCTAGAAGCTGGAGAGATGGAGAGGCCAGCTTGGTTTGTGAGCAGCCATCCTGAGAATGCTGGAGCCCGAAGAGGACAGAGTGGAGTGCGCGGGCCTTCCGTGGTGTGAGGTGGATGGGCATTCATGTGACCATGTTTTGACCAATGGGAAGAGTGAAAATGACAAGGACTGTTTTATGTCCTTGTCTGGCTTCTCTCCACGTCTTTCAAGCTAGGGGGTGATGAGAATAGACAGTCATGCCAGACATAAAGAAGGAAGCCATGCCTTGAAGATGGAAAAGTCCACACGGCCTCATGCTGCTCTGTTATGTACGAGACCAGGAAACTGTTTTGTTAAGATGACTGTGTTTCTGGATCTCTTTCTTATCACACAGAACCTGCATAATTTTGTAGGGACCAGTACAAAGTGTCAAATCAGAGATTTAGGTAAGAACTATTAAGAAGAATTTCACAACAATAAAGGAAGAGAATGAACCAACCACTGTCTTTTTTTTCCTATACAAAGGAGCTAATAAAATTCTTTATCATTTTTCCTTTTAAATGCTTTATTTATTGAAGATAATTTTCTGATATAATATTTTTCGATTACAGTTTCCCCTCCCTCTACTCCTGGTTCCTCCTCACCTTGACTCTCCTTCCTTTCTCTTTCTCATTAGAAGAGACAGGTGTGTAAAAGGTAACCAAACATGACAACATAGACATGATAAGATGAAGGAAATTCTATCATATTTAAACTGGACATGGCAACCCAACAGGAGGAAAAGATTCCCAAGATCAGGCACAAGAGCAGAGACTCACTGTTGTCACAGTCAGGAGTCCCATGAAAACACTAAGCTAGTAGCTATAATGTATACGCAGGGAACCTAGTGCAGATCTCTGCAGGCCCTGTGCCTGCTGCCTTGGTCTCTGTGAGTGCATATGCACCTTGCTCAGTAGATTCAGAGTTCCTTTTTCTGGTGTGCCCTATCCCCTCTGGCTCTTATAATGATCTTACTGCCTCTTCTTTTGTCTGATTCCCTGAGCCCAGAGGGGAGGAATTTGATGGACACCTCAAATTTAAACTCTTTCCACATAATGTCTAGCTGTGAGTCTCTGCATTTGTTCTCATCTGCTGCTGGAGAAAGCTTCTCTGTTGATGATTGGAAAAGGTGCTGATCTATGAATATAGCAGGATATCATTAGGCATCATTTTATTGATTTAAAAAAATCCAGTAATGTTTGGTTTTACCCTAGGACTCTGTGCTATGTAGTCTCTTGTTCATGGTTACCCAAACAGTGTCAGGTATGAGTTCCTTCTCATGGGGTGGGCCATACGTCAAATCAGACATTGGTTGGCTATTCCCAGAAGTTCCATGCCACTGTTGTGCCAGCATATTTTGTATGCAGGCAAGATTTGTCAGTCAAAGGTTTTGAGGCTGGGCTGGAGTCCATTGTTCTCTTTCAGTAGCCTGCAAAGTACCTTCTTGTACCAAAGAGACTAGAACGTAGGGATGGGGGGCTCCATGTAGGCACTAACTTGACTTCTCAAGTTCAGTGAGATGTTTGGGTGTTGTCAGCTCAGCAATGGAGTTCCACAATCAGCTTGAGGAGAATAACCTGTTATCCCTGCAACAGCCTGGGTTGTTTGGGGATTTCCATGAGACTCTCTTGGCCAACAACTCAACTGAGTGTAACTTAGTCCCACCACTGGAAGCCTTGCCTGGCTATGAAAGATGACCAGTTGAGACTCCATATCCCCTTTACTAGGATCCTTATGAGGATCCTTTCTAGATTTCAGGAAGTTTCCATTGCACTAGGTTATCACACTACTACCCAAACGTTCCCAGTCTTCTCTCTTCACATTCTCTCCCTGTACTCCATCTCCCCCTACTACCAGATTCTTCACCTCACCCACCCTCAGGCCACCCCCCAAGTCTGTTCTGTTCCCCCCTCTAGGGCTATCCATCTGTTCCTGTTACACCTCTTCTCTTTACCTAACCTCTCTGGGTCTATGGATTGTAGCTTTCTTATCATTTACTTAGCAGCTAATATACCCTCATAAGTGAATATATGCCATATTTAGCTTTCTGGGTCTGAATTATTTCATTCAAGATGATTTTTTTCTAGTTCCATCTATTTGTCTGCAAATTTTATACTTTTTTTTTTGTACAGTTGAGTAATACTCCATTGTGTCAATGTATCACATTTTCTTTATCCATTCTTCTTTTGAGGGACTGTTGGTATAATATTCTTTTGGAATGTATACACCTCACCCTTGTTTATTCAAATGCTGATTTCCCTTCCCCACTATCTGGTTTCAATCCGGACATTGCATTGTGATACTTATTCTAAGCGTCACCTGCCTCAAGTTTGTGTAAACATGCCAAAATAAAGCAACCAGCTACAATGTTGAGCAATGGAGAGGATAGGGTGGGACACCTGGTTCAGAGTGGGAGGAGAGGAAGAAAGCACTTGGAGAGGAAGGAGTAGGAGGGAGGAGAAGAGCGAAGCTGAAGAGAGGAGAGCTGGGAGAGATGTCTGGAATGACATGGGGAAATGAGCCGGACCTAAGATATTAAAAGCAAGTATAATGGGTGAATCTGAATGGTAGGAAACTATGTGGGCTTGGAGGTTTAGGATGGAGTAACTATTGCCTAGGATTGTGTTCTAAGTTAATTAAATAAACCCTAGTCTCTGTGTGGTGATTTGGGTATACAGCTGGTTTAGGAATAACTGCTGCCTAACCAAAAGATATATACAATAATAAATAGTAATCTCCCCAATACAACAAGGGACATCTAGGTTGTTTCCAGTTTCTGACTACTATGAATAAAGCCTCAATGAACATGGTGGAGAAAGTGTCCTTGTGGTAGATGGAGCATCCTTTAGGAATATGTATAAGGGTGGTAGAACTGGGTCTTTTTGAGTTGTCATAATTGATTTTCGTAGTGGCTGTGCAAGTTTGCATCCCACCAGCAATGGGAGTGTTCCCCTTGTTCCACATCCTCGCCTACGTGAGCTGTCAGTTAAGTTTTTAATCTTAGCCATTCTGACAGGTGTAGTAGTTTTGATTTGCATTTCCCTAATGGCTAAGGATGTTTCTCAGCCCTTTAAGATTCCTCTACACGGATTCTCTATTTAGATCTGTTTCTCATTTTTCAATTGGATTATTTGATTTTTTAAATATCCAGTTTCTTGATTTATTTCTATATTTTTGATATTAGTCCTCTATCAAATGTGGAGTTGGTAAAAACTTTACCCATTCTTTAGGCTGTGGCTCTGTCTGATTGATAGTGTCCTTTGCCTTGCAGAAACTTTCACGAGGTCCTATTTATTAATTGTTGATCTTTGTGCCTGAGCTCTCTGTGTTTTGTTCAGGAAGTTGTCTTGTGCCAATGCATTCAAGGCTCTTGTCTGCTCTCTCATCTATCAGGTTCAGTGCATCTACTTGTATGGTGAGGTCTTTGATCCACTTGGTATAGTTTTCTGAAGAGTGATACATATGGATCTATTTGCATTTGACATGCCAACATCAAATTTGACCAGCACTGTTTATTGAAGATGCTGCCTTTTTTTTTCCAGTGTGTATTTTTGGCTTTTTAATAAAAACTGGTCATCCATATCTGTGTGGATTTATGTCTGGGTTTTCAATTCAATTCCATTGACCAATGGGTCTGTTTTTATGCCACTGGGTTTATTTTTATTTTTGTTTTTATTACTATAGCTCTGTAGTACAACCTGAAAGCAGGAATGGTGGGACCTCCAGCTGTTCTTCTGTTGTTCAGAATCATTTTAGCCAACCTGAGTTTTTGTTTTTCCATACAAAGTTTAGAATTGTCCTTTCAAGATCTGTGAGGAATTGTATTGGAATTCTGATGTAATTGCATTGAATTTGGTAGGATGACCAGTTTTTACTATTTTGATTCTACTGACCCAAGAGCATGGGCGCTCTTTCCATCTTCCGATATCTTCTTCAATTTCTTTCTTTAAAGACTTGAAGTTATTATCATACAAGTCTTTCATTTGTTTGGTTAGTTACACTAAGATTTTATTTGAGACTACTGTGAAAGGTGTTTCTCTGTTTTTTTTCTCACTTCGTTCATAATTTTATATAGGAGAGTGTATGGCTGGTTTTGTGTGTCAACTTGACACAAGCTAGAGTCATCAGAGAGAAGGACCCTCAGTTGAGGGAATGCCTCCATGAGATCTAGACTTAAGATATTTTCTCAATTAGTGAGCAATGGGGGAAGGGCCCAGCCCATTGTGGGTGGTGCCATACTAGGGCTGGTGGTCCTGGGTTCTATAAGAAAGCAGGCTGAACAAGCCATGGGGAACAAGCCAGTGAGCAGCACCCCTTCACGGCCTCTGCATCAGCTCCTGCCTCCAGGTTCTAGCCCTATTTGAATTCCTGTCCTGACTTCCTACAACGATAGACTATGGCCTGGAAGTTTAAGCCAACTGATACTATGCTCTTCAAGTTTCTTTTTGGCATGGTGGTTTTCTCACAGCAATAGAAACCCTAATGAAGATAGAGGGATACAGATTTTTTTTTAGTTAATCTTGTATCCAGCCACTTTGCTGAAAGTGTTTGTCAGCTGTAGAAGTTCTTTGGTGCAGTTTTTAGGGTAATTTATGTATACTATGATATCATCTGCAAATAATGATACTTTGACTTCGTCATTTTCAATTTTTTATCCTCCTGATCTCTTTTTTTATTGCTGTAGCTAAAACTTCAATATATTGAATAGATACAGAGAGCGTGAACAACCTTGTCTTTTTCCTGATTTTAGCAGAATTGCTTTGGTTTTCTCTGTATTTAATTCCATGTTGCCTATAAGCTTACTGCAAATTGTCTTTACTATGTTTAGGTACATTCCTTGTATCCCTAACCTCTGTGAGACTTTTTCATGACGGAGTCTGGTATTTTGTCAAAGAAATTTTCTGTGTCTAATGAGATGATCATTTTTTTTCTTTTAATTTATTTACATGGTGGGTTACATTTACTGATTTTCACACTTTGAACCTCTCCTATATTTCTAGGATAAAGCCTACTAGAATTTGGTGGATTTTTTTTTTATGTATCTGTGGATTAGGTTTGTAAGTATTTTATTGAGTATTTTCACATCTGTGTTCATAGGGAAAATTGGTCTGTAATTCTCTTTCTTTGTTGGGTCTTTATGCGGTTTGGGTATTTGGGTAACTGTGGCCTCATAGAATGAATGAGGCAATGTTCCTTCTGTTTGTATTTTGTGGGATAGTTTGAAGAGTATTGGTGTTAACTCTTCTTTGAAGTAGAAGTCTATGCTAAAACCATCTGGCCCTGGAATTTTATTTTTTCTTTTTCTTTTTTGTTTTATATATGAAAGAGATTTATTGTATGACGGTGGAGAGCTAGAGGAAAAGGAAAGAGAGGGAGACATGGTAAGGGGTGTTGGGATCCATAAGCAGGCCAACCCCAAGGGACCTGACAAGCCAGATATCAGGCGTCTGTGAAGCCACCTACAGACCACCTGTGGACCATCTGAAACCATCTGCACATACTCTGGGTCACCTTATAAGAGAACTCGCACCACCTCTAATCTCTCTCTCCTGCTCTGCCTGGAGATGGGATTCTCTGGATTTCCTCAGTGTCTGTTGTTATGTCCCCCTTTTTCTTTTCTGATTTTGTTAATTTGGATTCTCTCTCTCTCTCTCTCTCTCTCTCTGACTTTTAGTTAGTTTGGATATGTTTGTCCATCTTGTTGATTTCCTCAAAAAACACCCAACTCTTTGTTTCATTGATTTATTTTTGCATTATTCTCTTTATTTTTATTTTATTGATTCCAGCACTAAGTTTGATGATTTCTTGCTGTCTACTCTTTTTAGGCGTGATGTCTTTTGTTTGTTCTAGAACCTTTGGGTGTACTGTTAAGTCTTTAGTGTAAATTCTCTCCATTAAAAAAAATGTAGGTATTTAATGCTATGAACTTTCTTCTTAACATCTTTCATTGTGTTCTATAAGTTTGGATATTAATTTTCATTGAATCCTAGGAAGTCTTTAATTTCTTTCATTATTTCTTGCTTGAACCAGTATTCATTCAGGAGAGAGTTGTTCAGTTTTATGAGTCTGTAGGCTTTCTGTTGTTTCTGTTGTTGATATCCAGTTTTAATCCATGGTGGTCTGATAGGACACAGACAATTATTTCAGTTTTCTTGTATCTGTTGATACTTGCTTTGTATCTGACTATGTGGTCAGTTTTGGAGAAAATTCCATGAGGTGCTGAGAAAAAGAAAGTTCTTTTGTGTTTGGATGAAATGCTCTGTAGATATCTGTTAGGTCCAGGATTTCTCTGTTTAGATTTTGTCTGGATGACCTGCCCATTGATGAGATCAGGATATTGAAGTCTCCAGCTATTAGTATGTGAGGGTCAGTATGTGATAAGCTATAGTAGTGGTTTTGTTGTTTTACATACTTGGGTGTCCTTGTGTTTAGAGCATAGATGTTAAGAATTGAAACATCATCTTGGTGGATTTTTCCTTTGATGAGTATGTAATGTCCTTCCCTATCTGTTTTGATTAGTTTGGGTTTGAAGTCTATTAACATGGCAACACCAGCTTGCTTCTTATTTCCATTTGCTTGGAATATCTTTCTCTACCCCTTCACCCTGAGGTAATGTCTATATTGGATGTTTAGGTATTTTTTTGGATGTAGCAGAAGGATGGATCATGTTTTTGCATCATTCTGTTAGTCTGTGCCTTTTGATTGGCAAATTGAAACCATTGATGTTGAGAGTTATCAATGACCAATGATTGTCGATTTCTGCTATTTTGTTGTTGTTGTTGGTGGTGTGTGTATTTCCCTTCTTTTGATTTTGCTGATAGATTATTTCCTGTGTTTTCATGCATGTAATTAATCTCAGGTTGGAATTTTCCTGTTCAAACCCTTTGTAGGGTTGGATTTGTAGATAGACATTGTTTGAATTTGACTTTTATTATAAAGTATCTTATTTTCTCCATCTATGGTGATTGATGGTTTTGCTGGGTATGATAGTCTGGTATGGCTTCTGTGGTCTCTTACATCTGCAGGACATGTGCCCAGGCCCTTCTGGCTTTTAAGATCTCCACTGAGAAATCAAGTATAATTCTAATAGGTCTGCCTTTATATGTTACTAGGTCTTTTTCTCTTGCAGGTTTTGATGTCTTTTCTTTGTGCTGTATATTCAGTGTTTTGATTATTATGTTGTGAGGGGACTTTCCTTTCTGGTCCAATCTATTTGGTGTTCTTTTTGCTTCTTGTACCTTTATAGGTATCTCATTCTTTAGACTAGGGAAATTTCTTCTATAATTTTGTTGAATACATTTTCTGGGCCTTTGAACTGGGATTCTTTACTTTCTTCTGTACCTATTATTATTAAGTTTGGTATTTTCATAGTGTTTCAGATTTCCTAGATGTTTTGTGACAGGAGATTTTTAGATTCAGCATTTTCTTTGACCAATACATCCATTTTTTTCTATTATATCTTCAGTGCCTGAGGTTTTTCTCTTGCGTTTCTTTTATTCTATTGGTGAAGTTTGCCTCTGTAGTTCCTATTAGAATTTGTAAATTTTTCATTTCCAGCATTCCCTCTTTGGGTTTTCTTTATTCTATTTCCAGTTTGGGGTTTTGAACATTTTAATTTATTTTCTCATATTGTTTTATTTGTGTGTGTGTGTGTGTTTTTTCTGGATTTCCTTAAGGGATTTATTCATTTTCTCTTCAAGGACCGCTATCATACTTATAAAGACTGTTTTAAGGTCTTTTTCTTATATATCAGCTATACTGGAATATTTAGGCCTGTTGTGGTAGGATAGTTTGGCTCTAGAGGAGACATATTGCTCTGGCTATTATTAATTTTGTTCTTATGCTGGCATTTTAGCATCTGGGTTTGGGATGATTAGGGTCTAGGTGCTGATTTTTGGATTTGTGTCTGTTGGGTGGGTGTTTTGTTCATTGGTTTCTGTTTCCTGTCTGGATTTTCAGAGAATGTGATAGCTGTGTGTTGCCTGTTTTCCTGGTCTGTTAAGCTGGTGTATTCACAGGGAATGCCTGTGGTGTTGGAGGCTAGGTAACTGGGATGAGCTTGGGAAAGAAGGTTGCAGGAGAAGGTCTTTTTCCTTAGGGATGGGGTCAGAGAGGAAAGGGAGACCACAGCATGTTTCTATCTGCAGACCTGGGGATGAGACTGGGTGTGTGGTGTTGTGTCTCAAGAGCAGTAAGAAAGATGTGGTTCTGCCTTTAGTCTTCTTGTTACCCTAGAAGGGGAAGCTCTTGGCTTATCAGGGAAAGCCTGCTAGAATTGGGGTCTAGGACAAGTTGGGGGATAAGAGGTTTAGAAGGGATGGTTTGTGGGAGCCACAGGAGATGGGAGCAGGGGTGAGGGAAGACTGCAGAGGGAAGAACATGTAGTTCTGTTGCAGCACTAGGAATGAAACTATGGGATTGGGTCTGGGGAAACAGACAGAAGATGGACTGTGGACAGCCTACCTGGTTTTCTGGCAGGTGTGGCCTGTGATTGTAGTGGAAGTTTTCATGTCTTTAAGAACTCAGCTATGTTATGTAAACATGTTTTTGTTTTAATTCCAGGTGTGGAATATGGGCTGCCCGAGACTGTCCACAGCAGCAGACTCTTTGCCTCATGCAGGCTCAGGCAGTGGCATGATCATTGTCAGCAGCAGACAGATTAATTCTGTGGACTCTGAGAGGAATATATGCCAGAGCCAGGAGAGAGTTAAGGGGGCTCCGAGAAGGAGGTTCCTGGCACTCCCTCCCGATGCTCCTGCTGTTGTACCTAGCTGCTGTTGATGCAGTTTGACAAGAAGTTGGAGATATCCTGAAACAAAAGATTGGACTTGCCCTAATTACCTAATGACCCTAACCAGCAGGAAGTAGCCAAAGGGAACTATGTTCCCTCTCCCCATTAACCTTCTTTCTTTCCTATCTGGTGTTGGGGTGTTGGAAGGGATTAAAGTGGATTAGGGAGAAAGATATATAAGAAGGTACAAGTAAAAAAAATTATGTACACACCTGTGGTTTAGCTGGACCTGGTAAATTTCCATTTATACCTGGAATGCTAAGTTTCTGAGGTAAGGCGTGAGGAGTGAAGGGTCTGAGGGGAGGGTTCAGCCTTTGCTTCCACTGCTTGCCAGCTATGCGCATGGAGGCTGGTCCCAGCACACCCATCTCTTAAGCCGCAGTAATCTGAAAGGTTCTGCTACATTGTTTACTTTGATAGCTAAATAAAGAGAGAAAAAGGCCTCGCTGGTGGCAGGCTTGAAGTAGAAGTTTCCAGTTTCTTTGGACACTGATTTGTGTCATGTGAATATGTTTTTTGTTTTGGTCCCAGGTGTGGGATGTAGGAAAGTTCCACCCCCCCAACCCCTCCCCCTCCCACACATACTGAAAATAGTTCCCTTGGAAAACAGCTCCTGTGAAAACGATCGTCATGTTTGTCAGCTGGAAATTATTTTGTCCGAGGGCCGAGGTTTTTGTGAGCTGGAAAACAACCTTGTGTGGACTCTGAAAGGGATAAATAGAAGCCCACAGACTGTGAGACAGTGCTTTTTGCATCCCTACGGTTTGCAATGGTTTGTGCATCGCTTTGCTGGTTTTCCCAGAGAGAAACACTCCAGAGAACTTTTCCTGCTTCTTCAGGGGAGTTTTGTCGCTTTGGTGGACTTGGGCCATTTTGGCGGAGTCTGGCTGTTTTTCCTCAATGGTATCACTTCTGTTGCTGTTGCTTGCTGTTTGCTGATGCTGTTGTGGTTTGCTGCTTTGCTGTTTGACTGGACTGCTGGTATCCTGAGGACTGAGATTGGTACCTCCCCCAAGAACCCAACAACCCTAAGCAGTAGAGTAGCCAGAAGACGTCTACAGCCCCTTTCCTGATTAGTCTCCTACCTAAGGTTGGGATGTAGAGAGGGAGCTAGAAGCTTTTAAAAACCTTAGATCAAGTAGGTGTTTGAAAAAATCTAAGCCTACAGAGGCTGTTTAAAAATGTTCACTCTTGTTTATATTAAATATACAATAAGCTATATTTTCCAGATTCCTTCAAACCTTTGTGTTTATTGTCTCCGATTTCTCAGTGGCTTCCCAGTACCATCTTGGCCTTATTACTTCTGCCTATTTCTTTGACCTTACCTTGATGTTACTACAGGTAGGTTTTGTTTTTTGTTTCCTTTTGTTGTTTTATTTTTAAAAATCAGGGTGAAATGATTATATTTAACTGAGCCTAATTTATTAAAATAATTGCCTTAATGAGTACTAGTTATTAAATGCTCATTTAGTTATGCACTGCCCTTTGCTGGTACATGTAGTTCATATTAGTCATTATTAAACAAGACATGCAGCAAACCATGTAATTATAGACAAAGCACCTATAAAAATCAAAGGTAGGAGAAAAATGCTTTGAAGAGAGGTAGGTATTTGTTGAGACTTCCTGCACTCTGTCAAGAATGCAGGAGGCAGGTATAGGTGACGGGGTGTTAGTTGAGGGTCCTAAGAGCAGCATGCCGAAGACAAGAGAGAAATGAGAAAAGGTCGGGGAGCCATCATGTTACAGTTATTAAAAATGTCTCTTTTAGGTTAGCATGCAAAGAGACAAGTTTCATCATGGCATTTCATTCCTATGCATGCCACACCTTCAAACAAGTCCCAGGGGTGGACTCCAGGCTCACGGGGCCTTTTTTTCATAGGAAGAACATGAGTAGGCAGGAAGCATAGGACTGTTGTGGGAGATGGACATGGGAGATGGACATGGAACGGAAGTTTGTCTCTGCCCTGAAACATGGCTGAGTGGTACTTACAGATTGGTGTGTGGCGTGTGATTCCCTGCGAAGTTCACTAACTGTGACTCCTAACTACCTCAGAATGAGGCCTTATTTAGAGACAGGATATTGCAGGGGTCATCATATTAAACTGAGGACAGAGGGTGGGCTCTGGATCAGTTTGACTGATCTCTAAAACAGACAGGCACATAAACACACACACACTAACTGTCATAAACAATATAATTTTAAGGAGTTACAATTCTTTAAGTCCAAGGTAGGTAATTAGCAGAGTTAGTTCCTTCTGAGGGCTGGGCGAGTTACCCATTCCTTTTCCCAGAATTCTTGTGGTTTGTTGTCAATCTTAAGTGCCCCTTGGCTTAGACAATCACAGCCTCTCTGTCCTCAGCTTCCTCTGAGATTCTTTCCACGTGCTTGCCAGTATCCCAATTTTCTCCCTTTAAAAATGATGCAGTCACATTTGGGTTGAGCCTACCTAAACAGCTTCTGGGTAAAGACCTTATCCCCAAATAGTCACTTGATGTAGGGTTAGGATGTCACCATATGAGTTTTGGGGTTAGAAGAAGATAGATAAAATCCAACCATATTCAGGGACTTTCTGCCTATCTCTGAGTTCAGTTTGCTTACCTTCAAAGTGAGATGTGGCCTGACACCTTCCAAAGCCCATTAATTCATTTGTAAGCTAAATAGGCACCAGCCCTCAGCTGAAGGGCACAGAGAAAGCTACAATGGAAAGAAGTGGTAAAGATTTCAATAAGCTAAAGGGGAAGGCTCTGCTGCCTATGACAGACATGCCATTCTTTAAAACTCTGTAATGAGATCTTTGATGTGCCAGGATCAAGAACTAGTCACTCTCTGGATCAGTCCCCATGGTGACCTAATACCATGCAAGAGTCCTTGTGCAGTAGAATTAAGTCATCCATAATTCTCTTCCGTGTAGACATCAAAAAGACAACTGGTTTAATCACCTGTGCTCAGCCACGCCCAAGTCAAGAGCGCAGAGCTAGAAAATGATGCTGCCTTATTCTCCTGTCATGCGTTGTTTCAGCTGAAATGATTCCTGTCATTCCCTCTTGGTAACATCTGAGCTATTATCTCAGGCCTTCAAAATACTGGCAAGTGTAATGGGAGAGAAAATCCCACGGCTACCAATCAGGTGTGCCTCTCAGAAATGCGTGTCAGGCTTGAGTTTTCCCTCAGAGAATGGGTTGGCTTTGAAGGATAAAGGAACAATTTACCAGAGCAGCAGGCTATGCAAGTAAACTAAGAGAACATATTTGAACTTGAGGTTTTCTGGATGCTTCTTTTTAATGACCAATAGTGAGGAGTTGCCTGTGGTATAAAGGCTATGACTGTTAGCAGCCACAGGTGATCAAGATTCTTTCCCAAGCAACACCCTGCCAGAGGGTCCAGACTACGATCACTTCCACCTCCACCAGAATCTAACACTCACAGTACCCCCTTTCCTTCCTCCTCTACTGCGGCATGCCAACAGAGTCCTTCCTAGGGTGCCCACTTCTCTGTTTGTCCCAGGGAAAGTCTCATGGGCAGGTAGCTCCCCTGAATCCTAAAAGGCACAACTGGTCATCTTATCATTACCCCTCATGTACAAACTTTACACCAGCTCTACAACCACACATTCCGAATTAAATTGACTACTTCCCCTGACGAGACCATCCGCACCCTGCAGTTTTCCTCCAGGCACCTTGCTTTCTGCCCTTCCTGATGAGCATTCACACAGACTCTATGTGACCTAGCTTGTCTCGTCTACCAGATGACAAGCTTCTTCAGGGCAAGGGCCTAGAGAAGAAAGGACAAATGACTTCCAAATGGAAGGAGGTATCTATAAGACTGGACATCAAAGTTGAAAAGCAGAATATCCCTACAGATATGTGCCTGTGTGGCCACATCACGCTGAGACAGGTCAAGGCTAACAGCTGCATTACTGTCCTGACAAGGTGATAAAGAACACTGATGATGTGTGCCAGAGTCCAATACACTCCCACCTCCCAGCCTCATATATGGGCTGCAGCCCAGCCTGGCCTCCGACTCACCAGAGCTGGTGAAGTGCCTGTACCTCGGACCATCCTCCTGCTTCCCTTGTGCGAGAACTACAGCTGTGTGTCCTCATGCCCTACATATGCAGTGCTGGGAATCAGACTCGGGGCTCCGTGTACAGCGGACCACGGCTCTCCTAACTGAGCTGTGTCCCTGCTCTGCTCCCATATCTCTTTTTGAAATGCAAACACCAATTTGTTGATCAATTTTTAAAATCTATTTATTCTTCAAGAGTCTCATGCACGTAATATTCCATTTACTGACATTTTCTTTCTCCAACTCCTCTTGGACCCCTTCATATTCCTGTTACAATATTATGTTTTCTTCATTTTAAAGATATCTCGGTGTGTATAATTAGTGCTGCCTTTATGCTTATGAGTCCGGGATTATTCACAGAGGCATGGTAGAGGCTTCATTTTAAAGCAAAATTACTGTCCTTTTCATAGCCTCCAATAGCTGCCAATCAGTCCTCACATATGGGGGGCAGGTCTCATGAGCTCCCCTCATGCCCATTTTGGAATTTTGACTGGCTTGGTTTTGTGTAGGTCTTGTGTAAATAACAATAGCTACTGTGAGGTCATGAAAAATGCAGCCATTCTACACTTATAAAACAGAAGCTCATAAAGCACTCTTCCTTACCATCTGCTTCTTACACTGTTTTTGCCATT
Organism: Pachyuromys duprasi; assembly: GCA_028658305.1. Lineage (NCBI taxonomy): Eukaryota > Metazoa > Chordata > Mammalia > Rodentia > Muridae > Pachyuromys > Pachyuromys duprasi. Next base: position 72,066,307 of record CM053760.1, read on the forward strand.
CCTCCTCTATCCTGGTCCCTGGGCCTGGGAGGTGAGGTTGATATAGATGATTCACTTAAGGCTGAGCACTGACAGTCACTTTTGCTCGTGGATCTGACCAATTAGTGTCTGTATTACCTCTGCAAAAAGAAGTTTCTCTGGCTAAGTTTGAGAGCAACCGAGATATTCTCATCGTCTGAGACTTAGAAGGGATGGTATAAATGTCCTGTTAACTCAGAACACTCCCCTGTTACTTATTCTCAGTATCTTGGGCAACTATGAATTTCTGCATCCACATACTTTCTTTGAGGAGAGGAGTTTCTCTGATGAAGACTGACAATAAAGTTTGTATATAGATGCAAATATTTATAACAGCTTGGTGCTGTAGTTTAGTTTGCTAGACTGCGACAGTGAGTGTCCCAGCTGGGATCTGTTACCTTCTCAGTCACAGGTTTTAAGCTTTGCAGCACCAGTCATGGTTTCCCTCAAAAATCAATCGCATTGTGCTCGGTCGCTCCTGTAACAGGTGTGCCACTATTATGCCAGGGGTCGTGATTTACCTGGTGGGTCGAAGCTGTAATTCCCAGTGTTCTCAGCAGGATAAGGCCACAAACATCCTTTCTACATTGATGCTTGCATTACCCTTTCTGGGACTAGGACAGCTAGCCAGTAGGGAGGAGTCGTTCAGCTCAGCTTTGTAGTTTCACAGAATCCTATTGTCAATTGTTGACCTTATTTTTGTGAGCAACCAGAGTCCTGTTTTTCTTTTTTTAAATCCTTGCCTCTGCCTGTGTCTTATATAGTAGTTTCCACCTTTTCCTCAAGCACTTTCAGGGGTTCAAATTTTATTTTGAGATCTTCAGTTTGGAACTGATTTTTATGCAGAGTGAGAGATGAGAATCTGGTTTCATCATTTTACATGTAGGTGTCCCGGTTTTCTAGCGCCCCCCTTTAATGGTGTTTTTATTCCAGTGCACATTTCGGCATGCTTGTCAAAATTCAGGGGGCTGCAACTTTGTCAGCTTGTATTTGGATCCTTGAGCTGTGCAAAGCTCGGCCTCAATGCAAAGCTGCTCTTTTCTGGCTCTGACAGTGTAGTCAGTGTAGTCAGAGGTTCTTTTTGACGAAAGAGGTTTTGACTCTTCTGTTATTTATTATTTATTTATTCTTTCATATGAATTTTAAGACCTTTTTCTATTTCCAAGAAATATTTCACTTACATTTTGAGATTATATTGAATTTGTAGATTACTTTGATAAGATGACCACCATTACAGTGTTGATTCTACCAATAAATGAGAATGGAGGTTTTTTAAAAAATAATTTTCTAGTATTTTCTTTCATTTCTTTCTTTTTTATTTTAAATTTCTACTGTAGACATCTCTTATTTTCTTGTTTAAGTTTACTCCAAGGGTTTTTGTTTTTGTTTTGTTTTTTGGGGTACTGTGAATGGTGTTTTGGGGTACTGTGAATGGTGTTTTGGGGTACTGTGAATGGTGTTTTGGGGTACTGTGAATGGTGTTTTGGGGTACTGTGAATGGTGCTTTGGGGTACTGTGAATGGTGCTTTGGGGTACTGTGAATGGTGTTTTGGGGTACTGTGAATGGTGTTTTGGGGTACTGTGAATGGTGGGGTTCCCTTTCATTTTGTTGTCAGTATGTCTGTCACTGGCATATAGAAAGACTGTTGACTTTTATAAAATGAATTTTCTGAGAATTTCATACATAGATGGAATTTGATTATGTTAACCTTCAACTTCCCATCTATGCCTTCCCAGGCTCCTTTCACAAGTCTCTCTTCCAACTTGTGTTTTCTTTTCATAGCCCACAGAGACCTATCAGTGTGTTCAAATTTGCCTGGATGTAAGGCTGTCCACTGGATCTGGGACAGCCTTTCCTCAAAGAAAACTGATCTTCCTGTCTAAGCAAGCCTACTGATTTAGTAGGCTAATTTTGTTACCTGATGCTTTGCTAAAAGTGTATACCATGTCTAACTTTTTTAGTGGAATCTCTTCTGGATAGAATTATACCATCTGCGGAAACAGATCTTTTGAGTTCTTCCTCCCTGTTTATAACCCTTTTATTTCTTTCTCTTGCCTTCCTGCTTTTGTCACAACTTCAAGTACTATATTGGATAGGAGTGGAAAGTTGTCTTGCTTCTGATATTAGTGGGATAGAGTTCTTTCCCCATTTAGGATGATGTTGGTTATTGATTTCTCATATATAGTTTTTATTATGCCAAGATAGCTTCTTCCTGCCCCAGTCTCTCAAGAGTTTTTATCATGAAGGTATGTTGGATTGTGACAAAGGCTTTTTATTTCTCTTTATGTACTGAGGTAATCATTTGATACACATTTTTAAGCCTACTTATGTGATGAATTATATTTGTCCATCTGTGTTTGTTGAGCCATATCTGCACCTGTGAAATGCAACTCCCTTGTTTATGATGGATGATCTTTTTGTATTTGTTTTTGGACCCAGTTTGTAATTATTTTATTGAGAATTTTTGTGTTTATCAGGGAGGTTTGTCTGTAATTTTGTTGTTGTTTCTATCAGGTTTTACAGCTACTAGAAAAATAATACCTGCTTTATACAAAGTTTGGAAACTTTCTTTTCTGTTATTATTATTGAATAATGTGAGGAACATTGGCTTATGTTCTTAAAAGGGCTGGATTTTCTCAGACAGAAGAGCTGTTATTACTGCTCCAATCCCACTGGTTGTTATAGGTCTGTTCAAATTGTTAGTCTCCTCTTGTTTACCGTTGTTGCATCATTTGCCTCAAGAAATTAATTCATTTTTAAAAATAGATTTTCTAGTTTGGCCGAGTAGAAGATTAAGGCATGGACATACAGTTTTCTGAATTTCATTGTTATCTGTATTGTATTGACTCCCTTTTCCTATCCGATATTATTAGTTTAGGTTTTCTTCTTTATTTTGGTTAGTTTGGATAAGGGTTTGCCAATCTTGCTTATTTTGTCCAAGAGCCACCTCTTTGTCGCTTTATTTATTGTTTGTTTGTTGGTTTACATATTTTTCATTTATTTCTCTATGTCTACTACTTTTGAATGTAGTTTGATCTTGTTTTTCTAGCATCTTAAGGTGTATCACTAAGTTATTAACTTCACATCTTTCACACAGAACTAAATGCCCCTCTTAGGCCTTCCTTGTGTCCCATAGGCTTGGGTATGTTGTGCCATCATTTCTATCAATTCTAGAAAATTTAAGAAATTTTTGATTTGTTCAGTGACCCATTCATCTTTCAACAACATATTGTCTTACCTCCATAACTTTGTAGGTTTTATGTTATTTTTCTTGTTACCAGTTTCTAGATTAAGTCTATAGTGACCAGGTAGGCTGTAGGGACTTGCTTAAATTTTCCTGTATTTAATGAAACTTTCCATGCAGCCTCTGCATTTAGTGTCCCACCCTGTGGACTGCAGAGAAGATGTGGCTGTCAGGAGAATGTTCCTGCTGCATTAATCTGTAACCTAATGCCTAATAGTATTTGTTTTATGAAGTTGGATGCATGCAAGACTGGTGTGTCTAAGTTTATAATCGTCATGTTCCTTTGGTGGACTGTTTCCTGGACCAGAATGAAGTTTCCTTCCTCACCTCCTCTGAAATCTTTTGTTAGCTGTAAGAATAGCTATGACTGCTTGTTTCCTGCTTCCATTTTCTTGGAATAATTTCTTCTACCTCTTCATTCTCTATCCTTGAAGATAAGGTACATTTCTTGTAGAGAGTAAAACAATAGGTCCTGTTTGCTAATCTAATCAGCTCACCTGTGTCTTCTGATTGAGGCCTTTGGTAAGTGGAGTTTGGTAGTCATGAATTCCTAAAGGAATTAAGTTATGAGAGGTGGTTTTGTTGTGTAGTCTGGGTTTGGTGTCTGTGTTATCTTGGGACTTTAATCATATTCTTCTAAGCCTGGCCTTTAAATTTTCTGAGAAATCTGCTGTTATTCTGAGGGGCCTGCTGTCTTACGGATTTCAATACTTTTTTTTTTTTGGTCTGTATAGTTAGTGTTATAACCATAATATAGCTTAGGGAATATCTTTCCTGGTCCTGTCTATTCTCTGTGATTTTTGTACCAGGATGAATATCACTTTCCCTAGATTTGAAAAAGTGTCTTCTATGATTTTCTTGAAAATATTTTTTATGCCTCTGACCAGAATTTTCTTTTTTTTTCTTTCTCTGCCCACAATTCACATATTTGGTCTTTTTATGATGTCCCAAAGATTCTGCATAAGTCATTTGTATTTTTTTAAATAAAAATCATGATTTTCTTTGATTGAATATTCTAATTCTTACAATTTGTCTTCAAGCCCTTATCTTCTGTCTTTTATATGATCCGTTCTGTTGGTAAGACTTTCCTCTGAGCTTTTCTTTCTTTCTTTTCCTTTCCCTTTTCTTTTTTGTCCTTTTCTCTTTTGTCATCTTCTTCTTCCTCCTCCTCCTTCCTCCTTTTCCTTCCTTCTTTCTTCCTTCTCTCCTTCCTTTCTTCCTTTCTTCCTTTCTTCCTTCCTTCCTTCCTTCCTTCCTTCCTTCCTTCCTTCCTTCCTTTTCTTCTTTTTTGAGCCAGTTTTTGTGTGTGTGTCACCCAGATGTCCTGGACCTATGTCTAGAGACCAGGCTAGCCTCAAACCCTTGTCTCTGCCTCCCAAGTGCTGGACTAAATTTGTGTGCTTCCACCGTCCTGCTCCACTGAGCTTTGCATTTGACTGAATTTTGTCATCTCCAGCTGTATTTCAGTTTGGGTTTTCTTCATTATTTCGTGCTCCTTATTGAATTCTATTTTCATATTCTGTATTGTCTTCTTCATTGCATTCAGTTGCTTTCTTGTGCTTTACTGGCTTGAGCCAGTTAATTCCCATCTTCAGGTTTGCTCAGATGTTTCGTTCTTCTCTTCTTTGGATGCTTTTGATTCTTTGAACAGGTTTATGATTGTCCTTTTGAACTCTGTGTCCTGCATTCTGTCTGAGTTGTTCTCATTAGATACTGCTACTGTGTAGTTAGTGCTCCTTGCAGGAGGGGGGAGCATATTATTTTAGTTTCTAGGATTGCTTGTGCTTCTACAAGCTGACCTGGGCATCTAGAGTCAGGTTGTACCTTTTGATGAGTTTTGAGAACACAGCATGAACCATGTGTGCTTCTATGTGGCCTTCTGCAGTGGCTGGAAGGTCCTGGAGGTGTGGCAGGGGGTAATTGGGATTCTGGAATAGGGAGGGACAGAGAGAAGACACATAGGGTTCCAGATAGGTTCTGGGTGAGGCTATGGGGAATCTCCAGTAGAGAGGAATCAGGAGGAGGTGTGTTGCTATCTGGGTCTCTGAGACACATGAGGTGGCTGCCTTTCTAGGAAGAAAGGCAGAAGACAGGGAATTGCAGAGTCCAAAATGAGAAAGAGCCAGGAGAAGAGGTAGAGGGTAACAGACTGGTAGTGGGCAGGGCTTTGAGGAGCTTTAAGGTCAGCTAGGCTATGAGGATGTGACTCAGGTTTGCTGCCTTTAGGCCACATCAGGCAGTTATGAGTTCCTCTCAAACACTTGGTAAGACTGGAGAGTTTCTAGTGGAGAGATGTGAGGAAGAGGAGAAACATCTATGTTACCTGGGTCTCCAGGCCTCGTGGATTAGCTCCATATGCCAATTTCTTGTGTGTTTTTCTAGAGGTATACTGCTCAAAGCAAATGTCTTGATTACAGTTTCACTTAATTAAATAATATGTTTTGGTGGATAATGTAATAACTGATTAATGACTGAATACCTCAATAGACCAGTGGAATGTGCTTCAGAATCATTAGGAAGTTTCTTCCTTCCATCCATCTTTCCTTCCTTCCTATCTTCCTATCTTCTTCCCCTCCCTCCCACCCTCTTCCTTCCTCCTTCTTGTTTACCTTCCCTCCATACTCACTAAATTATTTTTGATGCCTGGCAATGAGTAGGTAGGTCATTAATAAATATTTATGGATACTCTCGCTCTAGTTCTGAGCAGCTCCTATACATTAGTCTCGGGCAAACCAATCCTGGGCTATGTCGCTACAAGGCATTTGCAAAGGGCAGAATGCCGACAGAAACGGGGGGGCTAGTTCAGCTGGCTGAGCAGGTTGAGTTGTGCTCTCCTCTTCCCACCTTTTATTTATTTAACTTCATTTATTTATTATTATTCTAACTCTTGCTGAAAGTTCATGACCACTGTTCAAGGAGATAGGTGTTTCCAACATCATGTTCCCCATTCACACTCTTTTAGCTTGTTGGTAAAGACGCTTGGGAGTTAAGGTGGGTTAAGTGACTTTTTTTCAGATTCACTCAGTGCCCTGGATGGCAATTGGGCTAGGCCCTTCAGCCAGAGGGATGGGTGTCTCCCAGACAATCTGTGCTGTGGATAAAACCAGGGTTCACAATGACCCTTTTCAATGGATTTTCTGATGATGGAAATGTGTACTTTTACAATCATTACGAAGTCTTATCCTTAGAGCTGCAGCCAATCAGTGATAGAAGATAGTGAACACTCTATTGTATTGGCTGATGGAAGTGCTCTGAGATCATTTCAGGGAGGTGGCTATGATGTTCAGTTGATTAAATGATAGTAAATGCACTCCTATCCCCAAATAGTCCTCTGCCAATGGGGCCCAATTCACAGTGAGTTTGTAAAGATAAAAGTTCATCATGGGTCGAGGAACCTCTATAGACCCTTTGCTGGCTAAACTTCAAACTTGCTATAATATTGTTCAAGACCTTCATACAAGTCTGCGAGAATCTCCAAATCAGGACACTGCAGATCTAAGTAAGGGGTGGTCATCTGTAGACACTGTAAGGGAATCAATACTATCTTTCGAAGCTATGAAAGTTTGGGGTCATTTTTTAGACAGCTGTAGGTAGTTAAGAGCACACAAGGGCAAAGAGTATTCATTTAGCAAGTATGACATGTATGGGGACTGTCTGGCCACAGTTATCCTCCAGACCACCCTGATTTGGATGTCAAATGCCAAATGTAACATGCTAATGTGTTTGATGTGTGAATTTATTGGACTAGGCCTTGAGGTTTATGTATAGGTTGGCCCTAACTTTCTGCCGTCTCAGCTTCCTGACCCAGTCAGACCCAGTGTGGAAGCAGCTGTTGCAAACTCATTTCACCATGGAGCGGCTTGTTGTTTTTACTGTCTTCCCCAACATGGTGACTGTTGGCATCTCTATGGCCAGCCCCAAGGGACCTGACGAACCGGATATCAGGCATCTGTGAAGCCACCTATGGACCACCTGGAACCACCTGTGCATGCTCTAAGTCACCTTATAAGAGAACTCAAAGCCCCTCCTTTTTTCTCTCTTGCCCTGCCCAGAGATGGTCTCTGTGACCCCTTCTCCCTTCCCTTCCCCCTTCCCTTAATAAACCTCCCACGTGGAACCAGTCATGTGGTGTTATTTGTGAACCCACCCTGCAACTCTGTTGCACAGTCCTAACGGTGACTTTGTTTGAACTTAGCTGCTATGCTGTTTTCCATAGCAATGGTACCATTTCCCATCACCATGACCAACTGACAAAGATTCTGACCTCTCTATCCTCACCAATGCTTGCTATCCTTTATCTTTTGTGCTGGGCATCCTAGTAGGTATGAAACAAATCTCACCGTGGCTTTGCTTGATACTTCTCTAGATACTGGGCCCCTTTTCATGAGATTTAGCCTTTATATCACTCTTGGAAAAATGCTTGTACCAGTACTGAAGTTTTAGTTTGTACTGAAGCTTTAATTTGTATTGAGCTCAGGAATTTAAAAACACATTTCTAATACCAATCCCTCATCAGCTCTGTGATTTGTGCTTCCCTCACTCTATAGTTTAACTCTGTGTTTATTGTGTTCTTTGCTCAACTGTTTTGAACTTCTACGAAGTCCAACTTAATTCTCTTTACCTTTATCACCTGTGTTTCTGAAGTTGCAGCCAAGAAATCCTGGCTGGATACAGTGCTTTAGAATTGCCTCCTGTTTTCTTCTAAGGGTTTCACACTTTTCGCTCATACTTTTATCTCTGATCCATTGTAATCTCCCTTTGTCATCTTGTGAGTGGAGATCCTGTTTTTGTATTGAAAATACCATCCTCGCCCTGTTGCACGTGTTGCTGAGAGGCTCCAGGACTTCCTTTTCCAATTCTCATTTATCCTATCAGCCCACGTGACTCTTTTTAAGCCCATGACAAACTTTCAGAAGGTTTGTAATATGTTTTGCAATCAGGGTATTTGAGACTCCCAACTTTGTTCCTAATTTTTAAGATAATTTTCCCTAGTTGGGTTCATTGTAAATTTTCCAGATTTTTTTTCTCTAGTTCTACGAAATTGATATTAGATTTTTTTTTTAGGAATTGCACTGAATTTGATAGGCAGTTTGTGTTGTTTTGGCATTGGAGTAACATTACATCCTCTAATCCATGATTACTTGCTGTCTCTTTATATTTATTGGTGCTCTTGAGCTTCTTTCAGTCATGGTCTTGAATTTTCAGTATTTCTGAAATACTGAATATACTCTGTAGGTATTTTCCCTCTGTGTTTCTTATTTTCACGGATGCTGCTGTTTCCTCAATGTAGGTTTTGGTTTGATCGGTGTTCATGTATAGAAATGCAGTTGTCATATGCTGACCTTGTATCCTACAGCTTTATTTTATTGAATTCCTTTATTGCATCTAGAAGTTTCTTAACATCACGTCTCCCATGGAGAGGAACAGCATTTTTGTCCTTCTTTCCAATGGCTCACCTCTTGCTTCTCCCTTCTTGCCTGACTGCTGCATCTAGGACTTCAAGCACTGTTCTGAGTGGAGAGGGCAAGTGTGGACATCCTTGACTTTCCCTCACATTAGAGGAAAGCTTTTATTTTTTTCACCTCCAAACACCATCTTACCTAGGACCTTTTATCCCTGCAACTTACTGAGGTGGTTTGCTTGCATTGCTAGCTTCCCCGCAATGAAATCATGGTCAATATTATTGAGTACTTTCCTTTTCATCAGCTTAGATGATTTCAGATTGCTTCCTGGAGCGTTCTGATGTACTATATTATACTGTTGCTCATTCTGTGTTGAACCATGTACGTCCCACTTGGTGATCGACCAGATGCTTGTAACACACTTTTTTTTTCCCCTAAGGATCTTTCCGTCACTACTTGCTAGGGAGGTTAGTGTGTAAAGGTTTTTTGTTTGCTTGTTTGTTTTGTTTCCTATTAGTGTGTTGTCCGGTCTTGATTTGAGCAAAATGCTTGCATTCTAGAAAAAGAATGGAAAATTCTGTCCTTTTCAGTTTTTGGAAGCACAAGGAGAAACATTAATGTTTCTTCTAACATCTGCTAGTGTTAGTTCACATAACAGCCTAGTCCCATGCTTCCCTTTGTTGGGAGGTTCTTCTTGACTCCATCTGCTTTGCTCTGTTCACTGGGATTTGCCAGGGCATCCAGGAGGAGGCAAGAAACAGGACCACCCTAGGCAATTGCCCAGCTCAATCTATCTGTACAATAGAGCTGGTTGAAGTCAACTGATAGAACAAGACAGAACTCCCAAGCTGTGGCTGGTCTAGTGGGTATCTAGTGAATGGCTGTTCTCTTTTCCTTCTGATGTGTTCATAGTGCAGTTTGGGAACATTTTACATCTTCTTTGTGTAAATTTTACACTTTGACACAAGACCCACATTCCCTCAAATCAAGGCTGATTAATAGAAATTTCAGCTGTATTTTGTGTTTGTGTTCTCAAGCCCACAAATGAATAGGGTGAACATCCTGGTCATGGTTTTGTGATAGTAGTTCTAACAGCAGCTGCCCCTGGCTCTGGTACAAGCCTCTGTGTATGATTCTCAACACAGTGGACTTTTTCCTAGCATGATGCTTGTGACAGAGAACTGTGATAATCCATTTCAGGTGGTTTTTCTCATTGCAAGAAGGTCATGTGACACCAGAAGTCACACCAGATTTTTTCTTTGTACTACTTGTATCTCTGGGTATAAAGTGGCTTCCCAGTCAGGACTTGTTGCATTCAGAGAACGAATCAGTATTGTCCTTGCTTGCACCTGAATACTTGTGTATCCTACTAGTACTGAATGCCCTGACTCAGTCAGCATGTTCAGTGTCTTGCCTATGACCTTACAGTATAGGTACTCCATGAATATCATGACAACATGACACTCAAAGCAGAATGATTGCTTCACTTTAACCATATACCTTTGCTTTAGTCCTGAGCTCACTGGCCTTAAATGTAAAGAACATTTTTTAGCCTATTTGAAAGAATCATAGATACTCGTTCAATGAGCCTTCATGTGAGTTTTGGATTTGAATCCAGTGACAGTGCCTTCAGGTGACATTGGAAAGTAAGCCACAACTCCTCCTCAGCCCTTCAGTCATGAAGGAAAAGGACCAGCCCTCTAGAGTGGGCTATGTTGCTCCAGTGGGATGCCTGGGACATTGAGTAGACTCTGTGCATTGTCAACTCAAGATATTTTCAACTTTTCATGGCTTTATCATGATCTACACCCACTGTAAGTTGAGGAGATCTGTGCTAGAGATGTCATCTGGCTGGTGTCCATAATCACAGGAGCAAGAGCCTCAAAGTAGAGACTCCTTAAACCATTGTAGCATAATAATGACACAAAAAGTTGCGTGTGGTTGAATTCTCCAGGAATAGCCTTGAGACCAAGACTGGAGTGCAATTGGCTTTTGGGGAGGACCCGGGAAGCACGGTTAAAAAGCCAGCACAGGTCACATCAATAGGTGAGTGTGGACTGTGCATTTGAAGCTTTATCTCGCTAGGAGCTGTCCAGAGCCTGCTTCTGAGCTGTTCCCCAGTAACATAAGGCTGGCATGTTTGATCTGGCTCCCACTCTCTTCTGGGGGCTTCCCTAGAACTCAGGCCTGTTCCACAGACAAGGATCTCTTAGGAGGAGGGCCTCAGGTGTTTGTTTGAAGAAGCTGCCTGTAGTTTCTGAGTGCTCGGAATTTGGGGGCAGAACATGGGCGTCATTCTCTGAAAAGCAGTGAGGTTACATTTATACACTAGGATCTATGACCCCTTGTTTGTCACTGATCACAAGTCCCTCCAAACTTCAAAGTTCTCAGTGTGCCTACTCACCAAATGCTTTAATGCTCTTAGAATGTGAAACTTCCTTTCCTCTGCAAGGACCTCTGACTCGGGACCCGTGAGCCCATCAGAGCTCAGTGGTTACATGTTTGAAACAGGCAGTCTTCTCCACTTTTCTGTCCAAGTGTCTCCCGGAATAAAGAGAGAATACTCATTATTCCGGGAGACACATGGTCAAATCAGGCTAATCTTAGCAGCTGATTTACATCTGTCTAACCACAAGTGCGACTCACATCTTACCCTAACACAGTTGTTACATCATTTTATATTTGACTAATTTGTTCACCAGTGTCATTTGTTTATGAGCATTGGCTAAGCCCCCAGAATCCCTTTCACTCCCATTCAGCTCTTTATTTTCTAGATGGTGTTAAGTCCCTCTTGCGCGCTGGGCCTAAGGTGATTAACACAGTACCATGAGCCATAGGCTTGTTGTTTTTCTTAACATAAGCTGTGTGTGTGTGTGTGTGTGTGTTGGGGGTGGAGAACAAATGTGAAGAGGGTTTTTCTAGCTCTGTGAGCAGTTACCGAGACAGATCTATATACAACAAAGCTCCTTCCTCAAGCACCTGAGGTCCTCAGCACTATCTGTTGGCTCCTTTCCTTCGAGTTCACCTCTGCTACATTAAGAGCAGATACACTGCCTCCAAAGTGCTCCAGCCACCCCTGTGGATGGGGAGGGGAAGGCTGTGCAGTCTCATGAATATACTTCTTTGCTGTAGAACTTCTTAGAGCCTTGCCTGTGGTATGCTCATTGGTGCTTAATAGGAAGCAATGAGCCATTTTCAATAATGACGGTTACTCTCAAAACTCTTCCGACAGCTGGAGAGAAACGCTTGAAAGGACGGAGCTCGGGGGATGAAGAGATGGCTCAGGGTTAAGAGAACTTGCTGTTCTTGCACAGGACCCAGGTGCCTGTCCATGCACCACACGGCAGCTCACAGCCGTCTGTATCTCCAGTCCCAGGGGATCTACTGACCTCTTCTGACCTCTGTGGGCATCAGACATGCCCGGGGTACATGCAGGGACATGTGTGAAAAGCACTAATACATACCAAGAGATAGAATCTAAGTTTGGAGAATGCTTTTCTGTATGCATGACAAATATGCACTCCAGAAAAGATCCTTCTAAGAGTGATGGGTAGTTTTATAACCTCTTCCTGTGTGTTAGAGCCCTTTGGAAAAAAATAGGGCATGGGGATGGTACCTGCGGGAGAGATGGGATTGTGGGAGGGCCAACCAGGCTATGAAATGGGGGCACGCTTATTCACTCACAGGCTGCTGCTTCCTCAAAATGTGGAGCTTTACGTTTCCTTCCTGGAGACTCTTGGTCACATCTCGTGTTTTCTTATTCAGTCAGAATTTAGAAGAAGGAAGGAAAAGTGGTTATACAAGGGCCCCACTTGGAGGGAGAGGGATGCTAAGAGTGGAAAGACCAAGCTCTGACACCAGATGAAAATCCCACTGCACCTCATCACTCTGTCCTGGGTCTGTGAAAACCTGACTGGCAGAGAAGCTAGGCGCTGATGGTGAACAGGAGCCACCCGGTCATCTGGGTTGGAATCACCCTTCTGTCCCACTGCACAGCAGACCGAATAATTGACGTTGGCTCCAAACCAGCCTCCCTGGTCTCTCATCTCCCAAGGCCTCCAACCATCTTCAGCAATTAAGTTCAGTGTGATAGTTGTTTCTGAAACAAGGAGCCAAATGAATGGAATTAATCTCCCTGATTTAGATCCATTAGTGCCTGTGGTACACTGATGTTTAAGAGGTACTTCACCTCACCGGGTCATGCCCAAAGGGGTCACCACTGACTCATCGTTAATAGTGGGGAAGGTTTTAATGGACGGGGCAGCTTTGAAGGGTACAGGGTGTGTTCAGAAGCTTGAAGGTTTAATGCTCTTTTAATTAAATGTGTTTAATAGGATTCGGCACCAGCTCTCATGCCACTGCAGATAGATTCATTATATGTGTTCACTTAATTACATGTGTGCTATTACCCAAGTATAAACACTTGATGACTCGGGAAGCAGTATGGCTTCCACCGACTCCCCAGGGTTCTGCTGGGCCCTCAGGGTTAGTGCAAACCTTTTCCACCTTCCAGCCCCAATCTGTGAGCTTCTTTTAAGAAAAGAAGACTTATTTTTATGAATTTAAAACTGTGTGTGCGTACACATGAGTACAGGTGCTTGTGGAGCTAAGAGGTGTCAGAGTCAGACCCGTGGCTGGAGGGATAGGGCGTTGTGAGAACCAGGGATGCTCTTGAGCCTCTGATTTTTTTCCACAGGGCTCCCCAGCCTCAGACAGCTGCTCTGTAGCAGGAGGGGGCCAGTGCCACACTTCCAGGGCCGTGCAGAGCCGTCTGCTCCCTGACTGCTGTGCTCATGAGGTACTGCTCTGTCCTTGCACACATGATGTGTCTCAGAATTTGAATCTGCGATGTGCGCTCCTTTGCAGACTTTGCTTTTATTAACAACATTAAACAGTTTGCCAACTCACTCCCCTTTAAGTCAGTGGTGTCCCCCTTTTTTTCTTGACCCAATATGTTTTATTTTTATACTTGGCTGTGTTTTTTGACTCTGAGACTTCCTCTATAATATTGTTTTTAAATAAATGAATGTGTTTGCAAAAAATAAAAGGAAACAGGAAAATTAATTTTAATATGTTTACATCACAGAATATTAAATATTATCTCAAAATGTCACCACTACTAATATATATGACTGAAATATTGTATAATTATAGTCCCCTTGGCATCTGTCTGGTTCCAGCCTACAGCAATTCGAGGTCCCTTATGTAAAGCAGCAGGGTGTTTGCCTGTGACAGGAGAGCATCCTCCTGTGTGATTTATAGCCACTCTGGATTACTCCTAGTGCTGAACACAGAGGAAACATTGTGTGTAGAGTTAATGCATTATCTTGGAATACTGATGAGAACATGGTCTGTTCACATTCAGCTCAGATTCTGCCTGACATCAGGTGAAGCCGAGGAGGTAGCGCGCATCAGCAGGAAAGAGGCAGCTCTGCCCTTTCCCCCTGACACTAGGAAGTCCAGTGTGCACATGGCAGGTCTCAGTGCCCAGGCACACCGAGGGGACACCCAGCACGGCCACGGTGCTGGCTGCACAGTTCTGCGTCTTTGAGGACAGCAAGGAGGTGCTCACATTGTGCTCGCTGCCCACTGCCACCTGTCAGAGTGCTAATGCAAACCCAACCTGTCTTTCCGCAATTAAAACGTGGCTGGCAAATCTCGTCTGCCGATACCTAGAGGGAGGTAAACACAGCGTGGTCCCACTCAGGCACCAAATAGACAGATACTCTGTAAATAAACAGAAGTTGAGTATGTCTCAGGACTGTGTTTATTCTGTGGGTCACAAAGAAGGTTAAACAAAAAACTTGTTTTTAAAAAGCCTTCTGGGCCAGCAAGTTGGCTCAGTAGGGACAGGCGCTTGCTGCCAAACCGACAGCCTGAGTTCAGTTCCTGCAGCCTTCTGCTCAGGAGAAGGAGAAAACTGACTGCTGATGGTGGTCTTCAGACCTGTACACGAGCTCACCGTGTGCATTTGCACACTCATGGCCACCGCACAGGTGAAGAAATAAACAGGTTTTTAAAAGGCCTCTGACGGGCTCTCTTTGTTCTCCTGTGTGCTGTCAGAGGAGGGGTGGCCGTGGGGCCTCGGCACACCTGCCTGCCTTGGTCAGTCCTCCCTCTTATGGGCAGGTGCCGCCTTCACCGGGACCAGCACTGTGAGAGCCCTTATAGAGGCTGCGGGATGGGACACTCTCAGGGTCTGTTGGGGGTTGATCTCGGGTTCTGGCAGGGGCTTTCCTGGAATCGAGGACAGACCTGGGAGGACCTGGAGCGAGGTGGGCTTCTGCTCGCTCCTTCCTGCACAGGTGCACTTACTGGCTTGGGATTAGTTCCTGGAAAGCAGACAGAAGGTTTAATGGGAGACGCCTTGCAGTCAACACACCTGGGAAGGAGAGGCGGGAAGCAAAGTTGGAGTCAAGAGGACAGGGAGCTGCGATGTAATTGGTGTCAGCTTCTGTCTTTAGGACAGTTCTGAACGTGGGTTGGAAGTGAAGGTTTTAGCGATTGAATGGGAGTCAGTGAGGTCACGAGACATCATGAGCCTTCTAGATGATGGAGAGAGAGTCAAGATGTCTCGGTTCTATCTCACTGTAAAGTACGGTTGACAATGCTACCCTGTAGCATGATGTCCTAGCCAGATGCTGGGCAGATGCTAGCAACACACTCAACTCTCCAGCCTCAGAGTCACAGGCTAAATAACTAAATACATAACGTATTGTTTCTGAAGCTCCCAGGCCTGGTATGTCGTTACAGCAATAGAATTGTGTGAGGACAAACACTGGCACTAAGAAGTGCGCTGGCTGCTGTGTAAAGCCCTTGTTAGTGTGGAGGTGGCAGAGCCAGCCTGTGCGGTGATCATTCAGATTCAGACCCCTTAGGCCTCGCGGCAGAAACTCCGACCACACAGCATTCTCTCAGTGACTTGCTGGGACACTGGTACGAGCCCCAGGACTCCTCAGTCTTTAATATTTCATATATGTGAAACCCGTACCACATGGTCCCCGTAGTGCCAGCCCACAAACACAGGGGGGCTGAGTCAGAGCTGGAATGCCCTTCTGCCTGTCACGCCCCTCATTGCCTTCGGTTTGTCAGGATCTGAGATTGTTCAGCTGTTGAATGGAGAGAATAGTGTGACCGAGGCACTGTGCTTCTGGGGATGGAGGTATGAGGGAGACCATGTCCAGGAAGGACTCCATGTGGCACACTAGGAGTAGAGACAGGTCAAGTGGCAAGGGCCACATCCTCCTCAGCTCTGGCTCTTAGGGAGATCCATGTCTACCTACGTGTACACTTATGCCATGTGGCACATTGGGGAAAACATCATGCAGAATAAGGACACAGAAGACCTGCGTTCTAACTCTTTGTTCTGACCTCAGTGAATGCCAGCTGAGAGCTGTGGCTGACATTGTCATTGCAGACACCAGAGGACTGAGGAAAGCAAACACTATGCATTTGACTCTATAATGGTTAACAACAAAAGAAAAACATTTTTTCCCCTTAAAAACAGTCTATTTCTCTTCTAAATCTGAAGTCTGTCATTCCTCCAGGCCACCCCATATCTGTCTGGCACAGAGCAGCAGCTGCCCCCTTAGACCTTGCAGGTTCCTGCCTGTGGCCTCTCCCAAGCATCCCTGAGCACTCCTCTGTTATCCATGTGCACTGCCCCCTGCTGTGATGTGCCTCCTGATTCCAGGTGTGGAAAGGGTTACTTCAGCAGCCAGCCTGCAGGCACAAGACTAGACCAGTGGATAAACAGAGTCCTACTGGCAGAGAGAAAACTGGCTGTAACTTGGAAGTAAAAAGTAGCAACAGATGGTTCTGGAAGCATTCTATTCTCTTCCATGACTAGGGGCAGGACCTGCAGAAGCCAGGTTGCCAGGCAGTCATTTCCCTCATTTGGCTTAAGTTTCCTTGGTGTAAGCTCTTTGTTTCTCTCCCTCTTTCCCACCTTCTACCACTTCCACCCCTACGCACATACTCCTGGGGCAAGAACACACAAGATGCTGTATTCTTAAACACGAAGATACCTGTACATCTTTCTAATGTCCTTTTCTCTGGTGGCGGCTCAGCCTTCAGCTCTCACTGTTCTGATGCCACCCCCTCTAGAGGTCTCCTTTTGATCAAATGTGCCACCAAGCCTTCAGTTAGCTACCCACTGCCATTGTGCAAGGGTAGCAGGTAGAGCCAGCCCCTAACCTCACACTTCACCAGCGTTCTGTCACGGCGGGATTATTCCTAAGGACCAGATATGCAGGGCACAGGGCTAAGATCCCTTTTGCTGACACCTCAGGAAGAAACATGGCTTTGTTCTCTTTCCCATGGCACTTGGGAGCTCATGAGAGATGGATATTGAGGGTCCTTGTGTGGTAGCAGGTTGGTGATCACTTTAGGACCTTTGTCCTCTATGTAAAATGCAGGCTTACTTCCACCTCCAAACGTTCAGGATTTTACACAGAAAGTGAAGGATGGCTTCCGAGATGATTTCACAGTGTTTGCCATTTTCTTTTGTAGCCTTTTAGAAAACCAGTGACCGTTACACATGGAACAGTCCCTTCCATCTGGCATCTGATCCAAGACCAAGTTGATGCCTGAGCCACAGACGAGACCCAACGTTGGACCCATGTGTCTATACCTACAGTGGAGTTTATTTGTTAACCAGACAAAAAAATGTACAAAGTAAGAGTGAAACAGAATTATTACAACAGTCCTATCAATATTGTGCTGATGTGTTTACTCTCTTCCTAAAATGTACCACTGTACATAATATTGGTACATGTGTTACTGAAGGTAACCTTGAGCATGGCTACAGGGGTGTGCTGTGCCGACACTAATTCATACAGACCAACTCCTGAATGCTTGGTCCCATGGACACCAGGTAAAGGAAGGGCTGTTATTCCACATTGTTAGGGGGTGTCGAGAGGGGAAGCATTTATGCCAGTTTAGTACAGGTGCGATTTTAAGGATTCTTTTTTACTCCCCACCTGGAACCTCCTGGGGAGTCGGAATTCTGGAAGAGGGTAGCAGGCGGCAGGCGCTGCAGGCACACAAGCTCCAGGCGCACACACAGAGGCCTATAGAACCGCTGGTGTCTGGAGCAGCACAGGGCCAGGGGTCATGGGCTCAGGAGGTTGGTAGAGAAGTTTGCATTTTATGTTAGATATGTGCTAGAGGATTCTCAATACCTATGAAACACTTTTACTACAGATCAAAGCGATGTTCAAACTAAAACGCCCAATCAGGGAGTAACACCATTATAATAACAACTGTTCCACTGCCATGGCCTCAGCCAACTGAGGAGCAAAGTCACTCAAGAGCAGCCCCAACTGCACTACGTACAGACCTGGCAGTCTCTCTGTCCATCCTGCTTGGTCCAGTGGCCCTGCTTATGCAAATATGTAAACCTCTGCCATAGGAAGCTCTTCCTCCCCAGGCCTCGGGCTCCCCACAGTGGGTATGGACCACAAACACGGGCAGTGGATTGCTGTGGACTGGCAGTGAAAGTCTTGGAAGCTACTCACATCCCATTGGCCGGACCAGTCATGTGTCTCCAGATGGACTTCCCACTGTGGAATGCTAATAAAGAATTCAAGTGGTAGCACAAACTTACTGAAGCCAACCTGGCCGTTTACCAAGTGTCATTCCCTTTGTATAATTATGGAGACAGGGATTCAGACATTTTCTTTTCTGCCATGTCAGTCTTAGGTCATATGGGGTAACGGTAGAACCTCAGCTTGAAAGCAGTTAGTGAATGCCATTTGTTAGCAAATGGGAAAGTCCTGTGAGGACAAATGGAGACAAGAGTCAGCATCCCCCCGCCCCCCAAAAAATGAGGAGTGCCCTACATTCTGTCCCTACACATCATGGTGGGAGCTGCATGTTATTAGAGCCACAGTGATGTTCCAGTCCAGTAGGTAATAAGCCCAGACCACAAGGCAGCCCCCATTCTGCCACGGGCCCTTGACAAGCTGCTGTAGTTCCGCATGAGGCTTCTGCTCCAGAATTCAAGCTGAGATGTGAGTTCCGTTCTGGTGATACTGGGAGGTGGTTCCTTTGGGAGGTGGTTCAGTCATTACAAGGGGTCACTGATTTCTTTCATAGCTAGCTTAGTTCACTCTGCATGAGGTCAGTTGCCCCAACCCCGGCTGCTATGCAATGAAGCTCCTCTTGTGTTTGCTTCTTCCCACCACACCTGTTGGCTCTTCACTCTGTTACAATCGCGCATGAGGTCTAGCCCCATGCATGGACCCACAGCTGAGCTCCTGGTCTCCCAGCACCAGATCCATGAGCAGAAATAAATATCCTTTGGGTGTTTATAGCATCAGAAAATAGACCAGGAGACGAAAGTGAATCCCGGCACCCCACATTCTGAATGACTGTTATACTGGGTATAAATCTGAAGCTTGTGTAGGCATCAGGTTTCTTATGAAGATCTTTCAGGGGTCAACCATCTCCCTCGGTGTGCAGATAAATCAGCACATGCAACGGCCAGACAAGACATAACTCAACAGTAGGAAAGGAGTAGACTGTGGAGGCAGATGCTGATGGGAGTGATCCAGAGCATCGGGGTCAATGAAAGACGTCAGACAGAAGAGACAGCTCCATTTCCCACATCATGCAGGAGGTCTGGACAAAACAAACCCACAGAAGCAGAAAACTGCTTAGGGTATGTGGAGTGATGACCAGAGACGCATGATAGATATATTTCCAAAGGGAGGAGTTGTGGTAAAGGTGCACAACTTTGCGTATTTCCTAAAACAACACCAAATCACACATGCACATGGGATAGCATATGAGGGAAAAGAAGCCTTTGCAGGTTACTGTAAGAACACCAGCACACTGCTCATAGAACATTTACAAATCACAGGCAATGTTACACATACAGAGAAAGTTCTTCCCAAGGAGATTTAGAGAGTTCCATTTCCCTATTTATATATTTAAGTTCATTCACCCCAACTGACATTCCTTAAAAATTCTCTAAGCAAATTATTGGAAAGCATAATCATTGTTACAGAGATGTCCACCGGGTCACCTTCTGGCCTCCTAACCTCACACACATGCCACGGGGAAGAGGCGCTTACGGAGAAAGAGAAGACACAAACGAAAAAGCTCGCACTCAAAGTGGCTAACCAGCTCTTTGGCCTCAGTTTCTTCAAATGCAGGGTGGGGCTATTGCCAGCTCTTGGCAGGGCACAACACCTGGGCCGGACTGGCTCTGGCAGAAGTTGTTAGCACGGCAGGCCCTTGGCAGAAAGGCACTGTATGTCAGAATGCTGGAGGCAGCTTCCCCACTCATACTCAAGGTGGTTTGGGAGGGGGAGCCGTGTTCCCAACAGTGGAGGCTGTGCTCCACGGCTGTTCAAGCTCACACCCTTACTTTGAACAGCAGTGAGGAACGCCACCCTTCAGCTGGAAGGAGCTTCAAACTTCCTGTGACCCCTCAGCCACACCTGCCATGCCTTCAGGGCTACTTGAAGAGCAAAGGAAGGTGGTTTTGCCGACAGAGCCCCTGCTGGTATCAACCGTTTAAAGGCCACACCAGTGTGGCCTCTGCAGAACCTCTGCAGACGCCACAGAAAAGCCTTCCATTAGAGAAGTGGCTTCTAGCTCTTTGTCTAGCTCAGTGCGTCCTCGGTGAGGTCATTTCCTGGTTGTGTGCCTTGGTCTCCTCGTCTGGACAGCAGTGGATGCTGAGAGGGCCCTGCCCTCTTTTGTCCACCACCCCTGCTCTGTGATCCCTGAGTCCCAAGATGTCTTGGCTGAGTTCCAATTTCCAGTTGGCCGTGGCATCTCTGTGACTCAGGGGGTCAGGGCTGGCAGCTGGGAGGTGGGAGCAGAGGGCTGGGTGACAGCTTTCCTGCCCCTCTGCCACAGGAGAACTGGGTGCAGTTCTGGGGCTATTGTACTCAGGGGAGGTCTGAGCTGGTGAGGCTGCCAGCCCGACTGCAGGCGCCAGGGCTGATTCATTATTTCATCAAAGTTCATTATGCTGGGGAGGAGACCAGTAATAAACCATGATTACAAGTGTCTCCAATGAGCACTTAAAGACATAATTCGGGGTGTGTACTTTCTGCTGCGCCCCTGTTTGTGGTCACACAACGCACGGAGATTTGCACCTCTGATATACAACAGTCTTGGCGTTAATTAAAGTGAAAAGGTGCCTGAAGAACTTGATTCAATTTGTCTCGGAACTGAGTTTGTTGTTTGATATGGAGGCACGATTTGCCACTTTTGAAAACACAGTTAATTATGTGTGTAAAAGGCAGGTACAGTGACACAGAGACACCCAGGGGCTGAGCGGCAGCCAGACATATCAAGTGTCAAGAGCAAGACTGTGCTCCAGGGGAGAAATGGCTTTGCTTGCTTTCTCTCTCTTTGTGGCCCCTTCTCCACCCCTGGCTCCCCAGTGCTTGTGAAGCAGGTGGTACTGTGTGGTCCGGAGCCAACCAAACAGTATCTCCTTCTCTGTTCTCCAGGCTGGAGTGATGGCCAGGGTCCTTGCCTCTGTGTCTGCAATACTGACTGGGTAGACCATGATTGCAGAAGCAGGGTGTGGTCTGGAGACGGGGAAGGCAGGACAGGTGGGGAAGACCTCCTGCAGGTATGTGAAGGGTAGAAGTCTCTCAGGCTGGTGGAACACATACTCTCAGGGGTTCAGTCTTCTCTGGCTGTTCACAGACCCTGCACCTGAGCAACACAGGCTGTGTGCATACTGAGATGTCAGGCTGGATATCAGCATTGACGTTACCCTTGATGCACTGGTACTTTTGGACAGCTTTCTTCTGAGGACTATTATTTCTAGTCCTTGTAACATTGGAAGGCTGGGCTGTTCCATGTTCCCTTGAGTTGTCTAATCTTTCTTGAAGAAATATTTTATTTTTATTTGTATGTGTGTTTAGGGAGGCAGTTGATTGCACAGAAGCCAGAACAGGTTGTCAGACTCCCTGGAGTTAGAGTTACAGATGATTGTGAATCACCCTATGTGGGTGCTGGGACCTCAGATCTGGTCCTCCTATAAGAACAATACGTTCCCTAACCACTGAGCCACCTCTCTAGACACAAGTGGCCTAATCTTGAGACCTAACTGAGAAACTTGTCAAAGTGTTATTTCCCCAGCTCCACTCCAAAGACATCAGGTTAGATCCTCCCCAAGAGAAGCCAGAGACTCAGACTTCAAAATATCACCCAAGTGGCCCATAATTTCACTTAATCCCTTGGGAGACCTCCTACCATTTGAAACTGATATAGCACAGATGAATAAAAGAGGTTTCTAGAAATCCATCCCTCAACACACTTAGTTCTTGCTCTCGATTGCAACCTGAGCTCTTGGCTTTTTCTCCCCATGTTAGTAGGTCTGTTGTCTGTTTTTCCAGAGAAAGCTGTGCCACAAAAGTCCATTGGATATTTGTCTCATCAGTGTGGTCACATAAGTAACAAAAAGCAATTTGTGGGAGGAAACAGTTGTCTTAGCTCATGGTTTGTGTGTGCAGTCCACCCTAGCGGAGACCATGGGGCCAGCATAAGGCATCCTGCTCCCTTCTTGGCTGAAAGGAGTTCCTATGCCCCAGTGGCGCGCTCTTTGTTTCCCATCTGTCGAAGATCCCACCCCTGACATAATGCCAGGCACGCTCAGGGAGGGCCTCCCTCTTCAGCTGAACCTCTCTGGAAATACGTGCACACCTAGAGATGTGTCCAGATGACTTTGGCCCAGTTAGGTTGACCATCACGGTCCATCTCTTTGATATCACCACAGATCGCTGCTAAACCATAAACGTCCGTCCTTAGTTCTCAAAAGCTCATGGCCCGTGCATAATCCAAGATGCACATAGTTCATACAAGAGTCCCTTAAGTATTGACAGCTCCAACATTCTTCAGAATGTAAAAGTTCAGAGTCTCCTGTCAGACCCAAGACAAACTTTTAACCTAGAGACCCTGTAAGACATTTCCATTCTAAAAGGAAGGCATGGCAGAAAAAGCAAGGAAAGATCCGACTAAAGCAAGAGAGAAACTCAGCAGGGGAAACACTAAACCCTGTGGCACCATGTCTGGCATCTAGGGCTCTTGACAGCATCACCTGGGCTCCAGCAGGCTTGGGTGTCCCTGTTGCTTACAGCCTATGGGACCTCTTGGCTGGGCTTGACTTAGTGCCTGTAGCATTCTTTGGTGAACGTCTCATTTTTCAGTCATGGCTACCATACTAGGGTCTCCATCATAGCAGGATTCATTCTTAAAACTTCAAGGAATGTCTTCTTAGGAGCTCTCTGCAAAGAATCTGATGTCGACGTACATTGTTCGACAGCAGTGTCTCCCTGGAATCTTGACAGAAGCCTCCTTGACTTTATAACTCATTCATTTTGCCTGAAAAACTATTAGATGGAACTAAGTTCTTCAATCGGCTCAAGAAATAGCCTGGCCCCCTATCATGGTGCCTTTGCGGTAGAACTTGGAAAGAGGATTCCTCAGGTAGTTATCCTGAAGCAGGGAGACCCTGTGGTATAATTCTCAGTTTAGAACCTCACCTATTAATAAATTGTATATTTATAAGCTAGTGCCTTCAGAGACTCTTTCTTAGTTTCCAAGGGAAAACAGGTGTTTTCTCCTCCATGGTACCAATCTCTGTAACACTATAGGTGCTTTGTCCATGATTCTTTGTACATAACTTTAAACTTACTTTGACTCCTTTTGTCACCAAACTGCAGAGTTGCAGCTTTCTGCTCTCTGTCACTCTAAATTTGACTAAGAATAGGAAGCAATAACTGAGCCACAGTCTGGATGTTGTTGTCTTAAATTCTAGTGCGTCAGATTTCAGGTAGAATGCTGTCAGGGTCTTTTCCAGGATGTATTGTGAATGGCTTCAGGTGCAGTTCCTGGTAGAGTCCTTGTTCTCCTCTGAAGCCTCATGAGCACAGTCTGTTTTTCTGTAGACATCCTACTGTTCTGAACTCCCATTAAATGGCCTGCTAAGGTCTGTCTATAGGAATGTACTGTTTCTCTAGCCCGTTTCTCTTGTCCAAACATGTGCACATTCTTCCTGCAAACTAGTTCTAAAGACCTAAGAACCACACGTGGCAGGACTCATCACAGAAATGGCCCCACTAATTTTGACATTACTTTTCTCATTGCTATGACAGAATGCCACACGGAAGCAACTTGAAGAAGGACAGGGTTTTAGCCTGTGGTTGGGGGGTAAATCCATCATGCTGGAGGAGAAACAGCAGCAGGGGTGGGAGACAGCTTGCTCACATCTGAGCAGGGAGGAGGCACAAAAGGGAATTCTGGATTCCCCTCTTAACGCTTTCTTGCCAGTCCAGGATCCCAGCCCACAAAACGATTCTACACTCAGGATGAGCTTCCCTCCTCAGTTAAGCATCTCTGGAAATGATCTTACTGACTGAGCCAGGCATATCTACCAGATGATTCTAAAACATATCTCGTAAAGTTAACAGTGCAGATCAACCACCACGAAAGGCCAGCACTGACACAAAGGCACATTCTCCATCCTCCCAGGCTGTCTATATGAATGACAAGATGGTAGGAACACCATTGTTAGGCCTTGTGCCTTTCTTCTGTTGAACACTGTGGTGGTTTGGATAAGAATGGCTCATCTGTTTGAATGCTTAGTCACCAGGGAATGGAACTAGCTTGAAAGCGTGAGGAAGTCTGGTCTTGTTGGATTAGGGGTGGCTTTGTTGGGGGAAGTGTCATGGAGGTGGGGGATTTCAAAAGCCCAGGCCCAGCTCGCTCTCTCTCTGCAGATCAGAGTGCAGCTCTCAACTAATTCTCTACCATCATCCCCGCCATGCCTGCCAAAGTGTTCCCTGCCATGGTGATCATGGACTAGGCCTCTGAAACTGTAAGCCAACCCTCAGCTAAATGTTTTCTCTTGTAAGAGCTGCTGTGGTCACAGTGTCTCTTCACAGCAACAGAACAGTAACTAAGACAAATACCTTGCATATATTTTCCAAGCTACTGTGAAAAATAAGACCTGCCCTCTGCAGGAACACACTTCACATAACTAAGTGCATTTCGGGCGGGTATGCCAGTATGACCTCTCTGCTACACCTGAATTGTGGCAGATTTATTACAGGAGAAAAAAACGTATCTCTCCTTCTCTGTTGTCACATTCTTGATGCAGAGACACAAAACTGAAATTGCCTAAAAGACGTAGGTTTGAGTTCAAGGTTTGTCTTTTCTGTGCTCTCTGTAAGCTTAGGTGAGACATTTAAGGTCTGAAAGTTCCCAAATTCCTTATCTGCAAGATGAATAATAAAACCCAGGGCAATTATGATGATTAGTGAAAGAATGCCAGAGACTGAGACAGTTATAACAGCTGCTTATCTCCCTCTCTCCTTGCCCCTCTCTAGCCCTCTCTCTCCCACTCTAAAAGCATAACATTCAAGATGGTCTTAGATGTAACTGCGATGCTAAGGTTCAGTTGCATGGACCTAAACCAGGAGCAGGATAGTGTGGGTTTGAAGATTGGTCTCTGGCCCTCATCAGCCTTTACTTTCTTATTACCAAATAAGGCATAATAGCCCTTTCTTTATAGAGTTAACACAGAAATAAAATAAGATAGTTTGTCTGAAGGAACAGTGTGAGCTGAGAAGACGGTATGGCCGTAAGGCGTACTTACTTCAGCGCCTTCCTCCCACCGGCTACTCAACTGCCTCTGCCTCAGTTCAAGGCCCCACCAGCCTCACCTGGATTCTTACAATAACCTCCTGCTGCTCTTCTGTTTTCCACTCTTGTCCGTCTCTGTGCAAGGATCCAACCAAGTCACCCACTTAAGTTGCTGCTTTAGAAGGCATTTGGCACTATGTAGGGTCAGGCGAGGCTGTTATACTGAGGACTGGCTCTCCTGCCTGCCTAATGCACATTATGGCCCCACTGCACACTGATCCAATGGAGTCTTCCAGAGAAGTCAGGCCCTCAGCTGCTCCTCTGCAAATGGAGTTCCAGTGGCTTCCAACATCCTGCCTCCCTTCCTGAAGACAAGAGCTGTGGCCTGGGCCTGTACCAGCCCTCTGTGTCCATCACTGCATGTAATAGGTAGTAAATACTTACTTCATATTCATTTATTCATTGCATCTCATACATATGCAGATGACACGGTATTTCAGATACTGTGTTAGGGTGTTTTTATCCAGTGTTTTGAGGCACAGAAAGTTTTGCTGTGTTTTTTCTCAGTTTAATTCACTTTGCAATAAATGAAGATGTAAATGAATCAGTTACTTCTGAATCTGTGAAATGAGATCTCTGGCTTATATTTCACTTGCAAATGGATCGAAAATTATGTGATTAAAAACAATCAGTTCTGTCATTTTATAACTGTGTGTGTAAGCATCTTGCTGTCTATTTTCTCTTTGGGAGATAAAGTGCAGTATTACAGATATGACTCCTCTCTGTCTCTCCAGTGCCATCTAACTGCCAGGAACCTCCTGGGACTGTCAAAACTGGACATGAGCGGAGGCCTCAGGCTGCTACTGATGGCCACTGACCAGGACTTCCCATTTCCTCACCCCTCTCCTTACTCAGGTCCCTTGCTCCTAATACCTAGGTGATAAAACATGAACGAGTTATGTTCACATGTGGCAGCTTTAGTAGGTCAATTCTGACCTTAAAAACTTATGGCCAGGCATAGTGATGCACGCCTTTAAGTCAAGAACTCTGGGGATGGTGGATAGTGAGTTTCAGGCCAGCTTGGTTTACATTGGCATTCCTGGTCAGCCAGAGCGACATAGTGAGACCCTGTCACAATACCAAAACACAACAAAAGCCCAACCAAACAACCTAGCAAACAAAACTAAAAAATAAACAAAACAAAACTTAAACATCCTAAACCAAAACTAAAACAAACACCACCATCCAAAATGTTTTCTTCCCATCCCTCTAATGTGCGAGTTCAATCATTCCACATCATCCAATGCCAAGGGAAGCCTAAGATGCCCTGCTTGACAGAAGATTCGTTTATGTTAATCTTAACCAACATCAGACCTGCAATAGATTCCAGTCCCACCATGTATGTTTGTGATCCTGAGACAGTTATCTCCTTGTACCTCATGTTTCTCATTTGTAAGAGAGATAATCCACTCCATTTGGTACTGTGAAAGTTGAAAGGACAAAAAGATGTCAGTTTTAGCACTGTGGGAGGAAAGAGGGACTAGCTACCAGAGTGGTAGGTAGGTACCTTGGTCCTTTAGTGTATCTTGTGGCTTCTGGAAACCATGAGGGGGTCATGTCACTGAAGTCTACATCTTGACTGATGTGTCCCAGAAGCCATATTTGAAATGATGACGAGCCTGTGGTCTCTCCATCAGTGGAGATCAGGAGGATGCGCAGCAATTACTGAGGGTATACCATCCCCAACTGTCACACCCCAGGGACCTTCCATGATGCCTTTAGAGAAGGCATTTCTTTCTTTATTAGAATGTCCTCAAGGAAGTGATCACCCCTTGAAGGGCGCAGTGCTTCTGAGTCAGAGGAGCAGAGCAGAGGAAGCGACAGCCGAAAACACTAGGTACCAGGAAAGCAGCGAGACATAAGGGGATGGGTGGGTAGATCAGACCAGGACACACATTCACTAACTGTGGGGTGGACTGACCTCAGCATTGTTAGTGTTTTGTGTTAGATGAGGTACAGAGGTTGGCCAGGGGGTTCCATTCCTTGGGGGTGGCTTCAGGGGAGGAACTGATAGGCATGTACAGGGAGAGGAGTGAGGAAGCCGAGTGAAACTATTGCACATAGCATGATCTTTGTTAAGACCTCAGTCCCTTCTCCACTGTGATTTTCCTTGTAGATTACAAGTCACACATCTGAATGGATCCGAATCTTTC
Source organism: Pachyuromys duprasi (assembly GCA_028658305.1). Classification (NCBI taxonomy): domain Eukaryota; kingdom Metazoa; phylum Chordata; class Mammalia; order Rodentia; family Muridae; genus Pachyuromys; species Pachyuromys duprasi. The sequence goes on from CM053760.1 coordinate 72,093,802, forward strand.
TGGCTGGGGTGGCAGAATGTTCCTCCGGCTGGAAGAGGCCTCACGGAACAATGCACGACCCTCGATCTGGCCCAGCTTAGCTAAATCAGCCAGACTTAACTTTGCTTTTAGGCATTAGACCAGGCACAGGGACTGAGGCCCTTCTTAGTTCATCCTTCCTTCTGGGTTTAATTACACAAATCCTTTCACTGCCTCCCTGTCCTGCTGAAACAGGAACCCTTATGGTTTGTAACTGAAGGACCACAATCTGTATTCCACTGAGCCTTATCTCAGTCACTTCAGAAAGTAAGTGAGCAAAAGATGGATGGGGATCAAGTACTTACCCAATCAACAGCCGTCTCCCACTTCATTTCCTGCACAGAATGCTCTGGGGCAGCTAATCCACGCTGGCTCCGCTCATGACACATTCTCACTTTTATCAGGCTCATAAATCGCCTTTCCAGATTACACAAAAATATACATTGCCCCCTGTCATTATCGTGGACCCTCCTCCCTGCCCCCTTCCCATTTTTATCCCAGGTAAACCCAGTCATTACCACCATCGTTGTGGCTTCCCAGAATGCCAGGATTAAAATGGACCATGGAGACTTACACAAGATTTGAACCAATGAATATCAAAATCGTGTCTAAGCAAAGGACAGTCACCTGCCATTACACTACAAGTCTGTTTTCCTGTGTGGCCTCCACGCCGGTGGCCCTGCTTGCTCTTCTCTCTTATTCTATGGAGAAGTTAGAAGAAGAATGGAACCTGAGTTGAAGATGGTACCCACGCCTGGAGTAGGGCGGCTGGCTGCTGAACAGCCTGACTCCCACCGCTATCTAAATGGCTTGTTCAGATGTCCCAGCTGAGCAAGTGTGCCCTGCAATTAGCAATTCTTTTTTATTGGTTGATATGGGCGTTAGGCCAAGAGAAGTTGGGATTAAATCAATATTCCTTTTATTATGTCATCGCAGGTAAATGAATTATGAAAACAAAGGCTCAATATGAGGCTGCCAATGCTAATGGCTGGGTAGGATGTGGAGGCACAATAAACAAAGGGTGCTGTGTCCCAGCAGGAGGAGTGGGAACCACCCATCACTGGATCTGGGGGCGGCAAGACCCACCTTTTCTCTGCCCTTGAAGCCCTGAGCTCGCAAAATGGGCTGGAAATCTGGCAGCGTTTCCCACACCCAGCCCAGCAGTCTTGACAACAGCATCTAAACCAACACAGTAAACATATGTTGAGCACCTGCCGGATACTAGAGACTCTAGAGTCTGATGGTGAAGAGGGCATGTCTTTAGAATCACACAGTTGGCCTAAGATCTTGGCTCAGATGCTCTTCACTATAGAAACCTAGACTCTGTGCATCTCTTTCCCCACCCGTAATGTGTAGCTGGTAACATGCATGTCACCAAATCACTGAGAGATTGAAAAGGTAAGTTCAAATGATTGGTACAAAGTAAGTACTCAATAAATGTTATTTATAGAGATAATTCTCCCTTTCTTCTTCTTGTCTTTCTTTCATCACTACCGCTACCGTTATTATCATCCTTATAACATCACCATCATATGGGGGCAGGTTGATAGAACGCAATCCATATGAGCACCTTGGACCCCATAGCTGATAGCCCAACCAGAAGACAGATACAGTCAATTGAGCTAGCCCACAAAGCAGAGGGAAGGCTGTGCCGTGTTGAAATAGTGAATGCCCATCTCTGCTTACCACCATTCAAAGTATCAAGTCAACCCCCCTTTGTGAGAAAGTCTCTGTTGATCTCTGAAGACCAAGATGCACCAAGCTATGTCTGTCCTACAAGTCATAGCCTGGAGGAAGCAGGCAGCCAGGGCCAGGTGTGGTGGGAAGGTAGAATGAGGTGAGGGTACTGTCCGTCGGTCTTTCTCTCCAGCACTGAGTCCGGTGATTGAGGAGTCAGAGAGCAGTTATTATGCCGTGAATAACAGCTTCCAAATAATTTCCTTTAAACCTAGGGATGAGAAGCCTCTGCAGGGGCTTATGAAACTTACGAAGCTTGGGTGAACACATGAAAATCCTCAGGGGGTACCTCGAAGCTCTAAAGGCAGGTTGAGGAGCCCACCGAAGCAAGCCTTCAGCGCCCTTAATTGAGGCCAATGCCTAACATTCCATCCTTCTGGAAGAGAAAGAAAAGCAGTGCTCTGCTCCCTGGATCACCTGCAGGAACCCCTGGCCCCAGAGTTTGGGGGAGGTGAGTGCATGCTCTCAGGCCGACTTTTCACACTTAACCAACAGCAAATGGCTTTGAGTTCCTAGCCACCTCCTGGCATTGTGGGGCTCCAGTGACAGGATTAGGTAAATTTCTTTGAATCTGGGTTACAAGGATTCCCATGACAAAGGCTCCTGGAGATGAACAAACTGGAGTATGCATGATTCAAGATCCTCAGGAAAAAACAACAGTAGAGTTGGTGTCCTGTCCAGAGGCTAAAAGTTCAGGGTTTCTGCTTTATCCTCAACACGCTGCAATCGTTAATCATTTTATGTTTGTCTTTGTGTTTTGCACGAAGGGACGAGGGAGTGTGCGCTGATTCACGGAGCCGCAGCCAGGCCGGGTTGAACTGCCTTCTGGTCGAGGCTGTCTCCTTCTGTCTTTCCACACACAAATCCCCACTGCACCCTGCCCTGAGCGTGGAAACAGGTGAGCTGAGGTGGGCAGTGTGAACCAGCTATTTGTCAGTTATAGCTCCTGGCATCTGTGAAGATCTTTGCTCATCTCATACCCAAGGGAATGTGGCCTTACGTAACAAAAATACCATTAGCACCCGTGTGCAAGGAGCTAGGGGCCAGGGAGGGGAAAGAACAGAAGAAAGGAAAACGGGGCTGCCTTCTAGGTCCTTACAAATCGAGCTGACTCTCAGGGCACTCCAGCTGTGGCTGCTCTGAGGATCAGGACACACAGCACAGCTCATGGCTACCAGCCCTAGCTTCGGATTCTGGCTCTGCTCTGCCCTAGGATGGTTCTCGGACAAGTTTACTCTGAGTCTCCTAATTTGTTCTCTTATTGTAACAGGAAGATAATAATAAGGTTGCCGGGAAGACTCGGTGAGGACGTGTGATGAGAACACCCCTGGCAATGTTCCTGGCACAGGTTGAGTGCTAAGTAGCTGTGAGTTGTTGCGACTCCATGACTACTGCTATCATCGTCGCTGCCATGGTCATCTGAGCACCGGTCCTACCAGCTCCGTGACCTCAAGCACCATCAGGAGGCTTTAGGAAGAGACACCTGACAGAACGGGAGAAAATACTAGAGATGAGTCAGACAAAGGGTTAAGATCCACAGGTTTTCATCCTGAATAAGTTTCCTGTAAGTGAACTGTGTGTTTTCTGTCTTTATTTGCTCATGTGATCAGTAGAATACGAGTATTAGCTGCTGTGTGCTGGGACCAGAGGACAGAAAGAAACCCCCAGACTCACCAGGACGCCTGGCACAGGCAGGTGGGAAGCAGACAGCAGACCAGTGATTGTACTCCTAAGGAGCAAAGGGCACTTTTTAGAATCTGGTACAAATGAAATAGGGAGGATGGGGGTGGGGGTGTCGATGAAATAATTCCAGAGCAGAGTCCATCCCCTCAAATGTTGCCCTGGTCGTATGGGGCAAGGTGAACCATGGAGAGATTTCATCATGTTTTCCTCATTTCCCCATTTGCAATGGGAGAGTCTCAGAGCAGGCGATCAAGGTACTCAGAGCGAAGACTTTAAAATGGCCGTCCTCAAGGCTGTGAGTTTACCTCGTGTAACATCACTAAGAATTGACAGGCTGTGAGAGAGCGGTGAGGACACTGCTGGCCGTGCAAATCTGAGTTGATCCTCTAGTCTCAGGCAAAGGTGGATGTAGAGAAACGTCCGTAAGGTTGTCCTCTGATCTCCATACTTGTCATATGGCATGTGTGGGCACACGCACACACACACACACACCCAGTGATAATAATAAAATAATTAACCTACCAATAGAATGGAAGCTTTTACAATTAAACACACATAAAATTATTTATGTGTGTTTGTGGTGTGTGTGTGTGTGTGTGTGTGTGTGTGTGTGTGATGTTGCCCTGACATCCCTGGGCCCACATTCCAGGTGTTAAAAGATGTCTGCTCTGTAGTTCCCTTCATTCTTATGTTCCTACCTACCTGCCTTACCTGTTCGTGCCATATTTATGACATTTCTGTGCAAACCTCATAGCATTTTAGTTTATAATCCCTATGAAAACATTGCATGTCTGCGAACCATCCCCCAGATGTTTAAACCATGAAGAATGCCTTTCTGGCTGCTAGGGCTCCCCCTCAGGTGACCCAGGTGATGGAGGACACCGTAGACTCAGCCCCGTGTTGACACTTGATCCACGCTCACTCTTACTGGCTTTCTCTTTCTGGGTTGTGTGCAACTCCGCTTTGATGGTCATGTAGCCAGTTATTTAGAAAGAAAGTTTTTAGTCACAGACTTTTAGTCACAGACAGATGCATTCTCTGTGTGGCACATACCTCCTGCTTCCCAAACAAACAGCTCACTGTAACAGGGGCCAGATTAAAGCACTGGCCAGCACACTGGGATTGCTCCTGACTTCCACTGCTGTACACAGATCTTTCATTAGTGGGTGATGTCACTAGATGGAAGGAGGTGGGAGGGCAGGAGCCGGTTTATGGGTCCTCATTATATAATATAGATAATATGATATCATATATTAATATATAAAATTAATATATTATATATTATAAGTGTATATTATATACTTATTATTTGGGTCCCCTACTTCTTATAGGTCTCCCACTGTTATACTATTTCTTGCCTTGTCCCAACTCAGCAGGATTGCATCAGACTTGTTGGTATAGGAGAGTGAATCTTGTCTGAATGGCTGCTTGAACAAAGGAATGAGCAGCAGTGGCCACACAAACCCGGCACAGTGGTGAGCTCTTTGTGGAGGGAACTTTTTCTGCCTCATCCTTCTCGCATATGAATGGCTGTAACAGGATTGTTCATCACAGCCCCGTGAAAACAATGTGTAAAACACTCTTCCGCACACAGGTGCAAAAGCACAATACAACTCACACATGCAACGGAATATTGCTTGCTCAAAGGAGGACATGAAACATGGCTGCTCCGATGTGAACAAGCCATGCAAGGCGCTAAGTGGAAGAGACTATATGTAAAAGGTTGTGGGCTTTGCTATTCCATTCCTGTGGAATCACAATGTGGACGTCTCTAGAGACAGAAAGGGCATGAATGGTTTCTTAAAGCTGGGTAGCAGGATGGAGGCTTATAGATGGGTGATACCCAATGGGTATAGGGCTTCTTTAAAATAAATCTCTTTATTAATTCTTTGGAAATTGTGTACATGCATTCAATGTATTTTGATCGTATTTAGTTGCCATTCATCCCTCTAACTATTCTAGATCTACCCTACCCAGAGCCCTTTCCAACTTCTTGGTTTTTCTTTTTCTTGATAATCCACAGAGTCCAGTTTCTGCTGTTCATATTCCCACAGGTGTGTGATCCTCTGCTAGAGCCTAGTCAACCTGCTAGGGCCCACACCTTTAACGAAAAGCGACTGTTTCTCCCCCAGAAGCCATCAGATCTCAGCAGTTCTTCAGCTAGAGGTGAGGGCTCATGAGCCCCTGCTCCTCCATGCTAGAAGGCTGATCCTGGGCAGGTCTTGGGCAGCCACAGCTGTTGTGGGTCCAGGAAAGCAGTAGTCCTGTGACATCTTGAGGGCATTGTTTTACTCTGGCTCTCCTCCAAAGCCCAGCTCTTACATCATTCTGCCCTGCCTTTAGTGAGGGTCCCTGAGCCTCTTAAGGGAAAGGCTGTGATATAGTTGTCCCTATTTTGTCCGAGCACTCCAAAATCACTTATTCTCTGTGTATTGGCCAGCTGTGGGTTTCTGTGTTAGCCACTGTCCTCTGTACAGTAAAATGCCTGTGATGAATTCTGACACATGCTAATCTATGGGTGCAGAGATAGGAACTGAAGGGTCAGTTTGCTACTATTTAGCAGCACAACAGGAGACTGTGAGCTCCCTGATCATAGGTTCTTTGGCCAGATTCACAGAACTAGGCACGGCTTTTCTCCTGTGGAGAGGGCCTTATATCCACAGAAAGGAGTTGACTGTCTCCATGACACTTGCGCCACCATTACATCCATGAACCCATGTGGAACCCTCCAGCTGTTACCACAGTTCACAGACTGCGTCTCTTCGTGTGATGAAGGAAGTGTTTTAATACTGACTGTGCTATTGGTTGCACATATCTGTTATTGCCATTGAGTTGGGCATTGTAAAGGGATGAATTGTATATGAATTACATCTTCATAAAACTATTAAGACATGAGCAAGTAAACAAGTGCCATGAGTCATCAAGTCCGTGTCATCTGCCTGGCAAAACTCTTACTCTCATTAAAATCACTTGCTGGGGTGATTGGGCAGAGAATTAACCCTCTGTGTATACGTGTAAACAGTGGTCCTCATGCTGTATGTCATATGACCTTAATCTATTGTTGGGAGCACACACACACACAGACAGTAAATTAGGCATTGTAAGAGATTACAAATAGTTAATAAGGTCAAAGCATTATAGCAATGTACTGTGGTAAGAGTTGTGAAAAGTCTCTCTGCTTGTGCTGACATGGTCCATTCTCTTCTCTGTGCAGGCTGCATTTAAAGGCTCCCCAGTGGGTGTCTAGCAGTACAGACAGCACAGGAGCCTGTGTATACTGTGCTCTTTCCTGTGTTGTGGCTTTAACCTTTTAATTTTGAACAGTGACAGCAAAGCTAGCAGAATTTTCTTTTTCTTCTCATTTCATGGAAAAAAATATTTGTTCTCCCCATAGATCTTAGCAACCTCAGTGTGCCAGTGTTTTCTTGTTAGTTGATGATGCCCTCTTCCCACGTAAAGGAAGGGCTTTCCATCTCCTCTGTTGTATGTGCAATTGCTGCCATCATTGAGCCGCATGAGGAACTTGACAACAAGTCCTGTGACACCATCATATCCAGACTTTCATCGGATCTAACTGCTACGTGACTGATAGGTGTGTAGTCTATACAGAAAGCCTATACTGCAAACGTCAAGGAAATGCTGCAGTTTATGTCTTGGGCAGAATGAAGTGAGATGGCAAGAGATTCCACCACACTGCTCAGAACAGTGCACTAGTTAAGATGTGTGCATTTTCACTTATGAAGTTTCCTAGAATTCTCCAAAAATGTTAATACTTCTAGACTGTTTGCGCATGATAAATTCAACCATGATGATGCTGTGGATAGGAGATTATCACATGAAAGACCTCCACACACAAGCCCAGCAGGAACACACATCACTTGCTTTAATCATCCCTCACCTCCAAGCTCACACAGGCTCCAGGGCAGGGGGCTCACAAACTGTTTATTGCATACATGAATAAATACCATCACACTCTATACTTACATGTGAGCACGCTAGCTTTCCCAGCTGCTTCAACCAGTCAGGAGCACCTGAGCTCATGCTTCCTATCCCTTTCCCACCAGCCTAGGGTCTCCTCCTTCCGTCCCTCCTTCTTCCTCCACTGTCTCTTCTCATCACTGCAGTTGAGTGTTGGCCAAGACAAAACAGACACGCCCAGAAGCTCTGAGATGTTTTCTCCTGCTCCTTGGAGAAGATGACTAGGAAAGGATGACTAGCTTGCAAAGAGGAATGATAGAGCACAGAAGAAAAACCTGGGGTCTGAGGCTATTCAAGGTTATTTGCTGGCCTCGCTGAGGCTGAGGCTGAGGCTGAAGAATGTGTGTGTGTGGGGGGGAGGTTATGAGTGTATACATTTCTGCTTACACAAACACATTGACCAGCCAGAGGCAGCTGGTGCGCTGTTCCCAGGCAGCAGAGAGAGGAGCTGGGAGCCTACTGCTTCTATGTCTGGGTTCACCTCAGCTTTTTCCTCGTTAGCTATGTGGTGTATAGCAGTCTGCTTTTCTCATATCCCAATCCACATATTTATGTCCCAGGTGCCTGGTCTACCTTGAAATATTAGGATGGTGATATGTCTGCTTTAGACAATGACCCCTGAGAGTCTAAAGTTAAAACTATGTTATTTAAAACAAACATTCTAGCAACAATGTCAAAAGCTTAGAATAAGTTTGGTTTGAAAGAAATGTAGCAATGTCAGAACCTAGCGCTCCCATATGCTTCACATCCAGGCACTTCTGTGCAGTGAGCTAGAGCAGTGTGTGACACCTGTCACAGTTAATGAATTGATTTTGGCATGGTACTGTGAGCTAACACCTGGATCTTCTTTACGGTGTTAGTGTTGGTTTTGATGGTACTTTTTTCTGTTTCAGGATATTATCTGGGATGTTGCATTTAGTCACCCGGTCTCTTCAGCCACTTTCTGCAGTTGGCAGGTTCCCTGACTTTCCCTTTTTGTGATGCTCTTGAGACCTGATGGTTAATCTTCATTTTCATCTTGCATGGAGATGTGGCTTGAATGCTTGCAGGGCGCACATCTGGGTGTGTCTGGGAGGATGAGGTTCAACTACAGTGCTTGAAGGATGTAGGGATTTGAAGCTGAGAACTGGCCCCTAGAAGATCAGGTCTGTTCCTTAGAGTTTTAAATGTGACCTGAAATAAGAAATGGGGTCTTTGCAGATATGACTTGAGTTAGAATAGCCTGTATTACTGAATTCAATGACAAGCATCTTTCAAAGAGAGCATAAGAGGAGATCACACAGGGACAAGTGTCCATGTCGGGGTCACACCCACAACCCAAGCAAGCCTGGTGATGCAGGAAGCCAGAAGTGAGGAATGAGCTTCTTTTTTATTTTAAATTTTATTAATTACACTTTATTCACTTTGTATCCCCCCATGAACCCCTCCCTCTTCCCCTCCCAATCCCACCTTTCCTCCCCCTTCTCTGTACATGCCCCTCCCCCAGTCCACTGATAGGGGACGTTTTCCCGTCCTTCCTTCTGATCCTAGTCTTTCAGCTCTCATCAGGAGTGGTTGCATCATCTTCCTCTGTGGCCTGGTAAGGCTGCTCCCCCATCAGGGTGAGGTGATCAAAGAGCAGGCCAATCAGTTCATGTCAGAGGCAGTCCCTGTTCCCATTATTATGGAACCCACTTGGACACTGAACTGCCATGGGCTACATCTGTGCAGAGGTTCTAGGTTTTCTCCATGCATGGTACTTGGTTGGAGTATCAGTCTTAGGAAAGACCTCTGTGCTCAGATTTTTTGGTTCTGTTGTTCTCCTTGTGGAGTTCCTGTCCTCTCCCTATCTTACTATTTCCACATCTTTCGTAAGATTCCATGCTTCCATAAAGTGAAACTGTTTTCTGACCTCTGGCTTCCAGACCTATGAGAAGATAAATGTCTGTTGCTTTAGGCTGTCGAGTGTGCAGTAACATTACAGAAGCCAAGATGTCTGGGAAACTACTGCAGGGGAAGGACAAAGCAAATACATTTTAAAAACAGACACTTTGAATAAATATAGAAGTAGAAATGGATCCTGCCTGTGAAGACCCCGGATGATATTAACTCAAGCATGGGACATACTACTGTATGTGCAGCCATACCCCACCCCATGCCGGGACAGATATGACTAGCCCATGGCAGTATTTCACCCATTTGTGGGCTCCAAATACATTACAGGTCCTTGTAAGCTCTCGGGAATGGCCCAGGATTTCTGCTATAATAACATTGTTCTCAATAGGACTCCAATGCTAGGTGGGTACTTTAATAAGCACTGATTTAATTCTCATCCCAAATTCCAAGGACATAGTTTTCTTCTTTACTTTGGTTTGAAGACAGGAAAACTTGACATTTTCCAGGGCCATGGCTGTGAAGTAACAGGCTGCTGTGACAAAGAAAGAAGCAGTGTAGAGAAGGGAAGGTTTATTTTAACTCACAGTTCCCGGGTGCTTCATTCCAGGGTCAGCTAGACCCGTGGCCATGAGCTTGAGGGAGGTATGTCACAGAGGAGGGGGCTCGGCTCGTGATGATAACGAGGAGGAAGGCAAATGTGACAGGACGGAGGTTCTCCCGCAGTGACCTAATTCTCCCAACAAGGCTCCATCTCTTAACACCCCTACCCCACAATAATGCCATGAAAATATTAATGCATCAATGCATTCCTCCATGGACTATGTCAGAGGTTGGAGGTCAGAGCCCTCATAACCCAGTCTCCTCTGAGTGCATCAAGCACTCAGGGTCTAAGCCTTCAACAAGCAAACCTTTGGGGAAGCATTTAGCATCCAAACTTTAACACTGGTGTCTAAAGCCAAACTCCCTGACCCCAATTCCAGTTCTGTTCTGATGCACAGTCACCTGGATTTGCCAGGTCTCAGTTTCCTCCTCTTCACAATGGGGCTGTTCATTTTTACCTCCTAGTATGCATGTGAGGTATGGAGAGGTCATTAGCAAAGGCTGAGGACCCAGGAGCCTGCATGGCATAAAGCCTACATGAACAAGGCTGACTGCCCTGTCACTACTGTGCATCAGACAGACAACAAAGAGAGAGATAAGGAGACAGAGAAGACACAGAAAGAAAGAGAGAGGAAGAGAGATAAAGATACACAGAGAGACAGAGGGAGAGACAGAGATGAAGATCCACAGAGAGAGAGAGAGAGAGAGAGAGAGAGAGAGAGAAAGAGAGACAGAGAGATACACACAGAAAGAGACAGACAGGGAGAGATAAAGAAAAAGAAAGAGAAAGAGTTAGATTCTGCGAAGCACAGCCACAGACTAGCTACACAAAGCCCTGACTAGGCAGCTGATAGAAAATCAGTCTTTTAGCCCCACAACTTGGCCGTTTTCCTGTTCAGGGAACACACCTGGTATGGGGTCACCTTGACCTAGGACAGAACACTCCATAGAGTCAACATGAGTCAGGGTAAGGAATTAGAATCACAAAACTTTAGCCAGGATCGGTTATAAGGAGTCAGATGACCTGGATGTGAACAGCCACACGATGTGTTGCCTTACCCATTGTGCTGAGGCAGACTAAATCAGAGAGGGAGAGAGATAATGCCCATACACTTCAGACCCTGACAGACCCAGGCTCAGATCCCTGCCTTTTCACCCATGCTGTTGCCTTGGGTGAAACGGGCCAGTGTGGCAGACTAGGCACCCAGCAGACACTAGTTTGCTCTATTGTTCCTGTTGCCAAGGCCAGGTGCAGTCCTAGAAGGAAGGGAAGTTGGTGCCGGCAGGCCTTCTCAAGAGATGTGCTTGCTGCATGGCAGGTGGGGAAAGGGGCAGAGCAGGACCTTCGGGAGCCCAGTCTCCAGCAAGGAAAACAGCCACTACACCTTCTGAGGAAAGCTGTCCAGTCATGAAAGACAGCGCCTTTAACAAGTTCTGAACTGCAGGCTCCCAGCACAGCACACTTTCCTTCCTTATCGCAACTCATCTCTCAGCAAATAATTGCCCTCCCTCCAGGCACCCGAGGGTGAACCTCTTCTAATTACCCCATTGTTGGGTTTTATGTCAACTGAACAATAAATCAAATGTGGAGCTGATGTCTGGTCCCAATGTGGTGGAGAGTGAGCTACAGGAAGGGTGTGTAGGGACCCAAAGGCAGCTAGGACTTGGTGCTGTCTTCCTCAGCTGGACCTTGGGAACAGCTTCTCTTTCCTTGTTAGCTCTGTTAGCTTCTAGATGGCACGCTGGATGCCCTGTGATTCAAATTGTCCTTTCTCTAAAACCATGAGACTGAATTGTTATTTCCTTCTCAGGAACCCTAACAAGATCTAATGAGTGAATAAGTGAGTGTAAAATAGTAGCAAATACACATACACACACACCACTGTGTATGTTTTATGTGTTTGTGTGCTGTGTGTGTGTGTGTAAAATGGTAATTTCTCATCACCATGTTCCTTAATGACACTGGGCTTCCTCTGACAGATGTTTTATTACCACCAGCATCCAAAGTTTTCAACAGGGAAAGAAGGGTTTAATATTTGCTTACTTCATTCAATCGATCAGCTTTCAACAGCTTTGAAAGGCTCACATGACAGACAAATTATAGCTATTTGAACAAATATAGGTGAATGGATATTGTTTAGTTATTGATGTATATTTGCATGAAATGACCACTACAGTCAGGTCTGTCAGCACACCCATCTCTTCTCAGCTCTCGCTCATTTGCCCTCTGTGAACCAGTATGGCGCAGGCAGGCAGTGTGACAGGGCCAATCAGTATGTATTGATTCATCTCATTCTTACAGAAACCCACAAGGTAACTGAAAAAGAACAATATTTAAGTAACCCAGTAGACGTTAGTAGGAACCTGCAGATTACAGCAATGAGCTACACTTCACATCTGTTAGAACAGCCTGAATCCAGAACACTGAAACCACCAAACACTGGTCTGCATGTGGAGGGGTGTGGCGTCAAGTGCAGGAAAGCGCACTTCCTCTGGTAGATGGCTTGTGAGCTTCTGGTAAATTTTCTCACCACATTTCAGCAATCATATACCATTTAGCATTTACCTACATGAACTGAAAAGTCATGTCCACTCAAAAGCCTCTAAGAATAGCTATACCAGCTTTATTTAAACAGTTGCCCAATTCGGAGGCCATCAGTGTCCTTCAGAAGGTGAATGGATAAACTGAAGTACATTCACACTGCAGGGTCGTAATCAAGCCTTACACAAACTTCCAGCCACTAAAAGCAAAGGAGGAGACTTAAAAACTTCCAAGTGAAAGAAATCTGATAAGACTATGTATACCGTCTTCAGAGCATATTAGAAAGAGGGAAGTCAGAAAAAGATCTGTGGTTGCCAGGAGCTGGGGGAGGCCAGAACAGAAGAGCAGAGCACAGGGGTTTTAGGAAAGCAAAACTAGTTTGTGGGTGTTCGCCATTGTACGCTTGCATGAGCTGGAAGGATATACAACCAAGAGAGGTCCCTGTTGTCAACTGCGGGTTGGGTGGCAATTGTGAATCACTGCAGCTTTATCACGTCTCAAGCATGCCTCCTCTCCTGTGTGACATGTTGACGGTGGAAGAGGCTGCAGGACAGGGGACAGAGTGTATATGGGAATCACCCTACTCTCTGCTCAATTTTGTTTTAAACCTTCACTTTTTTTTTAAAAAATGAAGTTTACAAAAAAGAGAGAGAGAAAAAAATGAGAATATGACAAATGTTCATATGTTTACTATACTTACTGCAAGCCTGGCTGTGGGTTATGGAACCTTGGATTCACTGTAGATCTCATGATAAACTATGACATAGATATTTTGATTGTTTCCCACACTGAGGAAGAATCAAGGAAAATAGCTTCCGTGAGCACTTAAAGAAAGAGATGGATCCAATTTTCTAGTTGAGGTTGTCCTGACTCCCAGTCCAAGCTGTTTAACCGCTGTGATGCACTCTCACTCTGAAGTCCTGACCTCCATCTCATTTTAGTACCTCATCACATGGCATTGGAAGAACTTTATCGTCTATCCATCGTCTATCTGTCTTTCTGTCATTCATTCTATCCCATTTATCCACCTATCATTATTCATCTAACAGTTCTGTCATCCAATCCTGTCCATCTACCCACCTACCCATCTATCTATACATGTATCCATCATCCAATCATCCACCCATTATCCATATATCCATCCATCCAACTATCCATTCATCCATCATCTCATCCTTTCATCCATCTATCCTTCAGTCATCCATCCATCCATCCATCCAACTATCCATTCATCCATCATCTCATCCTTTCATCCATCTATCCTTCAGTCATCCATCCATCCATCCATCTATCCATTCATCCATCATCTCATCCTTCCATCCATCTATCCTTCAGTCATCCATTCATCCATCCATCCATCCATCCAACTAACCATTCATCCATCATCCCATCCTTCCATCCATCTATCCTTCTGTCATTCATCCCATCCATCCATCCACCCATCCATCTATGATCATCCATACATCAGTTCATCTATCCATCCATTCGTCCACCTATCCATCAATTACAATCCATCAACCCCATCTAGCCATCACTTTGGTGAACAGGTATTTGGAGACACTGCAGCTGTCATGTGGCATGGTCTGTGTTTATTTTTGCTGTCCTGAGAAGTAGGTACCTTGAATACCTTTCTGCCCCCCCAAGACTCTAGGTACATAGCAGCAATCAAATGCTAACAAGGAATTCTAACCAGCTAATGCAATGGTCTGCTCCTTATTGGACTATTTAGAAACGAGGTAGATTCCCTTTGGTGAAGTGGCACAGAGTCAGCAAATATCAGGAAGTAAAAAAAAAAAATCCGAAGTATGAATCAGTACCTGGCAGATTATCAAACCAAGGAACCATCAATTCTAAATGAAGCTGCACATTGCCCCAAGGTCTAGTGCCAGGCTGAGTCAGGTTCTGGGTTGAAGTGGGAAGAAAGGGTACAGGGAGTGCTTCCTGCCTTGCTCCACTAGTTTTTCAGCTCTACTGGTTTGGATAGGCCGATCAAGGCTCCAATTGTTCCTTTGCTTTGGAAAGTGAGAAGTAGTCAGTAGGCTAGCTTTGCACTTGTAAAATCATGGTAGTAACCTGCAGAGACAATTGAATACATTCATGTGAATGCCAAGGCCATCAAGTGGTCTTTTATGTCCATTTTCACGTGTGGTATTTCCCAGCTAATTGTTTAATGCTATTTGAAGGGTCCTCTGGTTTTTCTTCCTTGTTGTGTAGAGTGTGTTTCCTAGCATTAGTTTCCCCCAGACAATGAGGTTCAAACAAGTTTCATTAGGATCTGGTCCTTCTTTATGCATGGATGGTGATCCACTTTATTGAACCTCCCAAATCACAAGGTATTTGCTGTCATATGAATCAGGCAGGGCGCCAGAAGTTTGTAGCATGTACTTAGAATGTCTGAGAGATTCACCACCCCAGCAGGACTCGGTACCTCATAGGGGATTGGCATGTGCTTGTTGAATAAAGGGATTTTAAATGAGTAAGCATATATATATATATATAATATATATAATATATATATAATATATATAATATATATATATATATATATATATAATAGATTTCCCCTCCAGCGATGGATAAGCCAAAGCTGATAGCTCCTCAGTAGAGTGTGCATCTGGAGACCATGTACCTACCCTACCAATGCTGAAATTGGCCCAGCTTGATCTTGTGCAGCAAATCACAGTGATGTAAGTTCAGAAGTATCTTCAGGGTCTGTCCTCATTCACATAAAACAATTTTGCTCCCCGACACATATATTTTTGAGGAGCCCCAGGTGCCTACACTGCGTTGTTACTAGGAAGAAATGTAAGTTACTACCCAGAAAATCACTAGCCAGGAGGGAAGATGGGCCCCTGAAGGACTGACCGTGCAGCAAGGAGGATAAAGGGCCATGTCTTCAGTTCATCAGTTGGGAAAAGTACTATGTGCTTATAATCATCATTTTATGAAAAATGTATTAATATATTGTATATCCACATTCTGATGTTAAAAAGGTTGAAATACTGGGACAAGCTTTCTTAGCTCTGAAAAAATGTAATTGTGTTACAATAGAGATGTAAAAAATAGCTGCAACTTTGAGGTTGGGGAATTGTTGAATAGGTATTTAGCCATGGGCTTTGACTGCAGAGGGCTGTGGAGAGAAGAGAGGCCAGCATGAAGACTTGGAAGAGTTGTACATCCATGGCGTGTGGCCAGAGATGTTATGTGGGTACCAGACAGGACCGGAACTCTGTGGCTTTAAATCCCTTCTCTACTACTCACTGGCAGAGGCTAGACAGTTCATGTTCTTTGGGTTTTCATTCTTCAGTGAAGACTGGGACAAAAATATCTACTTCTGGTGATGCTAGTGTTATAGCAAAGTTAAAACAAACAACAAAAAACCCCACCTGCACCCAGGACAGGATCTGGCGCCGGAGCACAGGAAAAAATTTGTGTTAAACTCGTTTCCTTATTTTTGCCTCCAATGCTCCACTTACTTCCAGAAGCAAGAACCTTCAAAATCCCCGCGCAGAAGGCAGAGACATTCATTGTGGTGGCAAGGAGGGAGGAGGGACTGGATAGTTTCCCATGTGGAGTGCCAAGCAGGGGTCCTGGCCTAGTCCACTGCGAGACAGTAAACAGGCTAATCCTCTATGTTCAGTTACCTTTCCCAACACAAGGTGTGAGGCTTCTGCCTAGGGAATGGAAGGACACAACTGGAATCAAATTCCTATACCTTTCTAACCCTTCCTTCCCCAAGCTGTTGATTTCCCCTTCCTTTCTGTTGGGAATCCCAAGCCCCTAATCACCCCACCGGACATGATCCCAAATCTTTAACTACCTCCGTCATGTGAACGGGCAGTCCACCGGCAGGTCAGCGCTTACATAACTTGTGATGCCTACACAGAGTGTCTGAAAGATTCATCCCTCTGTGGAACACAGAGTGACTGTGTTTCTTTCTCCTTTCTCCCCTTCCTCTTCTTTCTTTCTTTTAAAAGTATAGTTTTGGGGGGATACAAAGTGAATACATTGTAATTAATAAAAATTAAAATTAAAAATAAATTTTAAAAATCAGAAAATAAAAGTATAGTATGAGTTGGTATTTTCTTGAGAGTTCTCCCCTCATCTTGTAAAGAGAGAAATGATCAAAAGATGTTTGTTTCTTCAGGCTGCAGGGAATCTTCCGTGAACCTGGGGGAAGAAGAAATGCCAGGGTAGGAGACTCGAGTGGCCAGAGGGCAGGGTGGCCTGCCTGAGCACTGCATGGTATGCTTCATATGATGTACATGACCACATTTGTGAAGATTCCGAGCAATAGTGTACTGCCCCAGTCACCAGAAGGCCGCCCTAAGGCCGGTCTCCTCACCAAAGGCACACTCCAAAACTCAGGAACTCACACTTGAGTAACCAATAAAAATATCATTTGTCTGTGAGGTGGGAGGGGGATAGAGGTAGGAAAAGGGTCCCGGAGCTGAGCTAGGGTTGCATTAGATGGGAGACTCCATCCACACAGGTTATGAACCTTGACTGACTGGAGAGGGAGGGAAGGAAACATTATCCACCCAGAATTTAGAAACTTCCTTCCTTCCTTCCTTCCTTCCTTCCTTCCTTCCTTCCTTCCTTCCTTCCTTCCTTCCTTCCTTCCTTCCTTTTCTATGCATGGGTGTTTACCTGTAGGTATGTCTGTGCACTGTGTGCTTGCCATGCTCACGGAGGCCAGAAGAAGGCATCATTAGATCCCTGCAGCTGGAGTTACAGAAAGTCAGCACACACCACGCAGGTGATAGGAACTGAACCCTGGTCCTCTGGAAATGCCGACAGTGCTCTTAACCACTGAGCCATCTCTCTGTGCCCTCATTCATTTAATTTTTAGTTTTCTGATGGTGGTGTCGCCCCAGAGATGAAAGTGTCGGGAAAACTATGCTTTTCCAGAGAGTATTTTCAACAGCCGACCATATAGCTTACTGTGAAACTGGAATACATTAAAGAATAAAAGTGAGTGAAGTTGATAATTATGTTAGGATAGCAGTTATTACACAAGAGGCACATCGTGGTCGGTGGGTCATTACTGTATTTGAAAGGAGTCACAGCTGAATAAGCCCGTTGAGGACTTTTCTCCCCCAGCAGGCTGAATGGTACTTTCTGACACAATAGATGCTAGGACAGCAAAGCTGAAGTATCTCTCAGGCCCAGCTTTATTTCTCTATGCCCTGTAAAACAGCGTGTGGTATCTTCAGTAGTAGGGGCATAGCACCAAGCTTTAGTGGAAACCCAAAGCAATGGCAATAGTTTGCATCATTTGGGAGGCCTTTGGCACCCTGCTGGCTGACAACTTATGGGGAGGTATCCTACATCCGACACTGGGATTTTTGTTTGATAATCTATGGCTTCTGAGAGAAATGATATTCATCCATGGATGGTGTCTCCATGGAAACTCTTGTGGTTTTGCTTATTTGTGCAAGCGTACAAAGTAGTGTGCTTCCATATGACTTTTCCACACATCTACAGCTTCTTTGCTAACCCTTTACTCCCTCCTCTTCCCTGCCTTTTGCCTAGACTTCTCTATTTCCAGATTTCTCCTCCTCGACTTTCATCCTTGGTGCCCTCTTTTCTCTCTTTCTGGCTTGTATGAGCCAGAATTTTAAGTATACTACTCTACAAATTCAGATCTAGGATATGCATACTGTGGGGAATATGGGACATTTGTCTTTCTGGCCTTGAGCTGCTTGACTCGGCATGTTTTCCAAATCCATTGTCTCCCTGAGAATTTTGCAATTCCATTTGTCTTTACAGTTGAATAAAACTCTTTGTGTGTGTGTGCAAACCACATTTTCACACTCCTTTCACCAGCTGATGGACAGCTGGGCTGGCCCCATTTCCTCATGACTGAATGGAGCCACAGTGAACATGGGATGGCTCATATCTCTGTTGTATGGTATGAGGGGCTGTATGCCCAGAGGTGCTGTAGCTGGGTTATATAGCAATCCTAGTTTAAGCTCTCTGGGGGACTTTAAAGCTGTTTATACTAGAGTTATAAACTAGGGTGGATTATCACCACCCCCCATTCATGCCAACATTTGTTGTTAATTATTGGGTTTGTTGCTTTTTGTTTGTTTTTATCATAGCATTTCTGATTGGAATGAAGTGGAACTTCAAGGGAGTTTTTACTTACATTTCCCTGTAAACATATTGGACATTTTAAAGATATTTATTAACCATTTGTGTTTTCTTCTTTTGAGAAGCATTGTTCAATTCCATAGATTATTTGTTTTTAAAATTTACCCTAGATACTTCAAATTAAAAAATTTAGAGGGGGTATTTATTCTTATTTTATGAGTATGGGTGTTTTGACTTCATGTACCACATGCATGCAGAATCTGAAGAGGCCAGAAGAGGGTAGCAGATTCCCTGGAACAGGAGTTATAGACAGTCGTGAGCTGCCATGTGGGTGCTGGGAGTTGAACCTGGGTCCTCTGGAAGAGCAGTCAGTGCTCTAAACTGCTGAGACACCGCTCCAGCCTCATAGGTAATTTCAAATCAGGTGGGGTTTTGTTGTTGTTGTTGTTTTGTTTTTGCTTTATTAATGTTTGCTTTTTAAAGCTATTTTGTATTTTAGACAGTAACCCTCTGCAGACGTTTATTGACTTACATTTGTTGAACATCTCTGTGAGCCCAGGGATGCTGACTGATCATCTTGCTGTGTTCTTGTATTCAGTTTGCATGTATTTTATTGATAATCTTAGCATCTATTTTTACCAAATATTTGTCTATACTTTGTGTGGTTGCTTTTTTTTTCTTCTTGTTTTGGAATCAGGATAATACTGGCTTAAAAAAAGATTTAAAAATGTCTTACTTTTTCTTTCATGCAGTAACTTGGGAAGTATTGGCAGTAATTTGGGAAGTAGAATACCATGCTGCCTTATGGTCCTCTATCCAGCCAAACCTCCTCCTGTATCTCTCACAGGACACATGCCACTGGGCTTATGTCACCCTAGGTCTGCTTTTCTGCTTGGGATATCCAGGTGTGTTGTGCACCAGCCTGGACTGGAGGGAGTGAAGCTTAGCCCAGGTGGGGTAGGAGGTATGTGCAAGCAGGATCTCAGGTGGCATAAGTTGTGGGAGAAACAGCCTTTTTTAGGAGACGGTTTTCAGTGAAACAATTTTCTTTATTGGGGTGTAGCGGGGAAGGGCTTGGGGAGTGGGTATGGGTTTTGGGGATCAGTGTACATTATTGGATGGGGCTGAAGTATTGGAAATGCTTCATTTTCATGAAGAGGAATTCCGGTGCTTGCTGGACATGTCCTTATGAGGAGAGTGGACATTTAACTTGTAACTTGGCCTCCAGGCTACATGACTACCTCAATGACAGCAACTTCGGGCTATGTGTGCTGGGACAGGCAGGCTCAGAGCAGGGAGGAAGTGCTCCTTATGCCTGCCAGTCTAGGAGTGAGATTTCCAGGTTTGGACACATCTTGACCTCACTCTTACTCCAGACCAGCTCCTCGAGTCGCATGGCTCATCAGCCCCACAGGTTTAGAGTTTGCTAGGGTAACGAAGGATGCTGTCCTCATCCTGAAAGCATTAGCTTAATTATGTGTACAAGCCTTGCTTAACCAGCAAGTTCACACTCACAGGTTCTAGGACTCCTCTTCCGGAAATCACCACTTGTTATAATTGGGATATAGTATGTTTTCACACACATTTCAAGATTGAATTCTTTTTCACAGCAATGTTAGAGGTACAACCTATTGCAGACAGTTGAATGATGGGGGAAAAGCCCTCATGGGCTGATGGCATTCAAGATGGAGTTCTGAGAGTCAGTTGTTATCAAATTGAGCCAACCTTTCATGTCCTGTGTCTTCCATATACATTGATCTGAGGTGCAGCTGTACCAGAACCTCAGAAATGGATCAGCCACGTTTGCCAGCATCAAGAGCTGTCAGCCAAAATAAAATCCTTTCATTCATAAAATACTCAATTATTCTTCGATTTAAGGCAACAGAAAAGGGACCATCAGCAGAAATTTGCCAAACAGGCACCCAGTCCAAGCCAATGCCAGGGCTAGAGGCCATAATCATGAGCATCATCAGGAAGAGAGGCCTTTTATAATCCCTCGTTTCATATATGGTTGTTGAAACCAGGCCCTAGGAAGTCCAAGTTTCTGAACCATTCAGTGGCTCTCTCATCTGTGTTGCCTAACATCTGGGCACTTCTTGAAGTCCTCAGATATTTTCTCTCCAAGGGGGCATAGGTTGGACTAGCTCATCCCAGCTGACCCTACAACCTGCCATTGTTCCTCCCATTGCCATTTTGGTGGAGGGAGGCACATGCAGAACTGCTGCAGTCCAAGTTTCGAAAGGCCAGCTCCATGCATGATGGATCACCCGACACACTTTATTAAAAGCCATTACAATCCCTAGCATTTGTCATAGTAAAATATCTTCTAACAAACACCAGCTTGTTGGAGCCTGGCTGTTAGGAGTCTAGGTTGGGCTTGTTTAGCTCTTACCTCGTCAACTCCGACTCTCGCACTCAATCAAACTCCAGCAGCCAAAATCCCATATGGGTTTCCTAATGGATGTGAAACAGGTGGGGACAGCACGGTCGGCCGCAGTGGTGCCCAGACAACGTGAAATACGTCAGCATTCACCCCCACAATCTTGCTTCCACGCCTTGAGAGTAGGACAAGAAGCAGAACGAAATGAACCGTCTCTCTCTGTGCAGGTCATTACTATGTTAAATGACTTTCAAAACGAAAAGAAAATCCAGCACAGCCTGTGCTGAACTCACACGCTAATACAAAGCAGCGTGGTTGTGGCGTTCGTGGTTACTCATGGCCCAGCGCAGAAATCTTGATCAAAGCCTCTTGGCGTCTGAAGTCATCAGTAACTCGACAGCCTATTTGGGCAAAAAGAGCTCGTTGCTGGCTGTCCCGCATCAGGGCCACCCTGGAGACAGGCAAGGCTCAAGCAAACAAGGCTGCTGGCAAACCAAGACACCTCTGCAGGAGATGTGATGTGAGGTATGGGTCTGCAGTGACAGCCACACACGAGAGATCACATTTCCTAGCCAAGCCCCACCAACACTGCTCATGATGCTTTGCACGGGTATCGTCTGTTATGGTAAGACTAATGCAGAGACACGGAACAGTGGCCTTTGACCTGCAGGAGACAGTGGCCACCAGTCCAGAAGAGGAGTGTTGTTGCTAAGCAAGCTGAAGAGCTGGCTGCTGAGGCCAGAGAGGGGTTTTACTGCTTGATTTCTGATGTTTTCTTGCACACAGATCCCTAGGCTGTGGAGATAAATTAAGGATCTGTGTCCCTTGTTCTAAGTGCTCAGTGCCAGCATTCCAGAGCTGGTATATTTTTTATGATTTTCAAATACTTTCTGGTTACGTAATAAAATATCTCAGGGGTAGGGCCCAAGTCTACACACGAAACTCAATTCTGTTTCAGGTGGACCCTGCATATATAACTTAACTAGCTTTATATAATATTTTTAGGGAATCTGCATTGTGACTGTGGCCTGCCATCTGAAAAACATTTTTTCGATAAGTAATAGACAAGTTTTGTTTTCAGGTTTGTTTGTTTTGTTTTTACTTTTCCAAACTTTGATTTTTATTCTTTGAAAATTTCTCACATGTCCACGATTTATCTTAATCTTATCCATGCTGAGTTCTACCAACTCCTCCCTACCCAGCAGTTAAGAGGGCTGGCTGCTCCTCTAGAGGACCTAGGTTCAATTCCCACCACTCAGAGTGGCTCACAACCACCTGCACCTTTAGTTCCAGGGGATCCAAAATCCTCTTTTGGCCTACATGAGCAGCAGGTACACACATGGTACAGACACACACACACACATTAAAGCATCCATACATATAAAATAAATAAATCTTTAAAAAAAGAACCCACTGAGTCCAATTCATGCTGCCCATGAGTGCCCGAGTGTGAGGCACACAGTACGCTCCCTCCAAAGAGAAGTGACTCTCCAGAAGGGTGGAATTTTATATTTGTATATACTTGTAGAATCATCTTGCTCCTCAAACATTTTTTTAAATTTGGGAGCATTTTGGATTTTTGGTTTGGTGATGCTTAGTTAGTGTTTGCAGCTCTTGACCTTTACGAGTTCATGGTCCAGCCAAAGAGGTGGGTTATGAAAACATAACTATAATCCAGCCTGGTGTTCCCTGCAAAAGCAGAGAGTAGGGCCTCTGTGAACACAGGGAAGCTGCAGGCTTGCTCGGAAGATAAACGTTCTCGAAGGAGGGGGTAATGTCCAATAGAAGCAGCTTGGAGGCAGGAGACAAGCGCATTCTCCTCCTGTGGTTGTTATTGACAAGATCAATCACTGTGATAAAGGTATATTAGGAGCATATGGACCTAATATACAGCTGACATGTCATGGTCAGCCTATGACAGGCAAATCACTGGTGACAGGAGGGTCAAATACTCCTTTATGTTTGCTTTTTCACTGATCAGTAGAACCTTCTTCCACTCTCCAGCCCCATCCTTGTGAACACACCCTCTGGCACAGGCTCTGATTACACCCTTGTTTCTGCAGTGAAGATGCCAGCAGGTTAGGATGGGGTGGAGACAAAGGATGGCAGGAGGGGTTGGCCAAGCTGAGGGACCAGTGGGCTGTGAAGAGTGAGGAGGGGTTGGCCAAGCTGAGGGACCAGTGGGCTGTGAAGAGTGAGGAGGGGTTGGCCAAGCTGAGGGACCAGTGGGCCATGAAGAGTAAGAAGGCACACAGCCGACACGGGAAAGTCTGAGGACACCGACTCAGATGGAATGAAGAGAGTTTAAGGGAATGAGTACGGAACACTTGAGAACATGACTGTGAGCAATACTTGGGAGTTCAGCGGCAAGGAGCCTGTGATGTAAATCATCTACTGTGGGCAGGTCTTCTCAATAAGCAATTTGTAGCAGCTCCTGAGAAAAAGGTGATGTATTCCACCTTTGGATCTTATGAGTTAGACAGTCAACTCAACCTTGGTGTGGGTTTTGACAGGAGCACTATTGGATTGCTTTTGTGGGGAGACTATTTCTGTACACCCAGATAGGTAGGACATTGACAAAGCAAATATAAGATTCCAAGCAACTATAGCTTGCTGAATGAATGAATTTATTAGTCTTGCCTACAGGAGCCTGGGTGAGGGCTTGCTTATAGGATCATCAGGACTTAGGCTTGCTGTATCACCAAGTCCTACCCCAAAAC
Source organism: Pachyuromys duprasi (assembly GCA_028658305.1). Taxonomy (NCBI): domain Eukaryota; kingdom Metazoa; phylum Chordata; class Mammalia; order Rodentia; family Muridae; genus Pachyuromys; species Pachyuromys duprasi. The sequence continues at coordinate 72,117,431 of CM053760.1, forward strand.
AGACGACGATTCAAAACACCTGTGTTTGGAGTCTCCTGGACCACTTTCAGGCAGTTCTGCCACTGAAGACATCCCACGATTACTGCTTACGTAACATCTGGGCAGAAGGTGTCTTCAGTCTTCTGAGCTTCATCCACTCTGTGCTTCCTCCAAGACGGGATTTTTCAGTCTAAAGCAGAGAGCTACACACAAGCTCATCATCACACCATCAGATCCTTCAGTGTTGACAGCTCCGAAACAGAGACAAGGCTGACTACAGCGCTAACAGGTTTGCATGGACGACTGTGAAATCCTTGCCCCGTGCTCCCGGCTGCCCACCACACCTCAAGCCATCCTTCCTTCCTGAGCTTCAGCTTTCGATCTTTGAGATGGACGTTGTCCCACCAAGTCTCTAAGGCACCAGAGAATAGGGTGCAGGTAGCAGAAGAGGCGAACTGAGTAAGCACAGCAGATTACAGACAGATTCAGAGCAAGTACAGCTTTTGGGCTCCACTAGTTACTACAATGAGCACAGTAAATACCTTGCACAGAATTTTTTTTTAAATAAATAAGTTTTACGTAGACTGTTTCTTTTTCTCCAAATGTAAGAGTTTAGAGGGAAATGGAATGGCCTTCTTTAATCCAAAGAAAAGAATCCAAGGAAGGTCACAATTCTGATCTTCCAGGCAGCATGAGAATGCATACCTGGGAGACATCTTCCGGGGTCAATTTCAGTTAAATGTGAGAAACAGACTGGCTACAGAAAATGCAGAGACTCTGCAGCTTTTCAAGGACAAAGTCTAAAGTGAACTGTGTAAAAGGAAGTCCAGATGGGAATAGCAAATGCACTGGCTGTTAGAGTCAGAACTACATTTATTCCTCATAACTACTTCCTAACTGACCCTTAGACAGAGAAAGCAAGCATCTGAAGGACCTGTTCTTATCACTATCTAGGAAGCTTTGTCCGTCCATGCCATCGTTATTGGATCCACCTGAGAAGCTATGTGAAGGCCCACAGGACTCCGCTGTGAATTTTATATGTGGGAACTTGCATTAGTTCAACTTTGCTTCAGCCACGCTGGGGGCAGCAGACTAAAAAAAGCTTATATACAGATGTCAGCAAAAGACCACAATGCACATAGAATGCTGCAATGCCAAAGTATCAGGAATTCTGTTTTTAAATCCGTATATGTATGATGACTACAATTTCAGAACCCAAATCAAGACTCATGAATGACATCTACAAACATGATTGTGAGGGGAGGTGTGCTCTGAATAACCAAGCAGCCTGCAGCTTTGGGGACAAAGTTTAGCAAAATATTTTAAATTGTGGGGAGCCTGATCCAGCTGATCCAGACAATGTTCTCAAGATAATTATTTTGAGGATGCTGCAATGATTTGAAAGGGCTATCTTCTAGTTTTAGGCAGGTATGTGAGATTTCAATGAAATCCTCAAGCAAAATATCCAAAGTTTTCTAAGTTAGTCAGTCATAAAGAAGAGAAAGCAGTCAGCATGTGGTGACTCTGCAAGGGAGGCAGTCTGGAGGTGTGAGTGAGGTGTGCTTTCTCCTCTGCAGCTTCCAGAAAGTTCTGCAGAGACATAAGAAAAGCATGAGCTGTAGTTGGCTAGCTATGTCTAGGACAAGGGACCCGGGCTGGAGCAGACATGGCTGGCCTGAGCCTAGTGTCAGCTCTCACAGATCCCCTCTTCCACAAAAGGGCTTGAGACAAAGTATTCCCACAAATGCTTATTGTGCTCCTATTCCTCAGGATATGGCCACATGTTCCATGTGCTCACCATGAAGCCTCCACCTTGGGTGTCCCAGAGGCAAAGCTCTGAGGAAGCGAATTCAAAGTAAGCACACCTTGAGATGCAGCTGGGCCAGCCTTAGGGATTTTAAACAACTGAAATGCTCAAAGCACAGCCATGTGGCTGTTCTTTGCCACACCATTTGGAAGAAAAAAAAAATAGAGACCACAAAAAAAAACAAAACAAAAACAATGGGAGAATGGTTAAACAAATTATGACATTCACATGAAGTGAAATACTGTGTGATCATTAGAAATTGTAACATAGAACTATATTTATTGACCTGGGCAAATGCCCACAAGATAAGATTACAGAAAAAACAGCTGTTGAGAACTACAAAGTTGTTCCCATTTGTACAAAAAGGACATTGTATATATGCCGTCCTCTGTGGAAAAAGCTGAGAAAAACACGGAGCAGAAGGTAAGCAGTAATTCCTTGGGGACGGTGGATTGGGCTGTTCTTGTTTGGCTTTATATTCATCATTCATTATATCATGTACATGTCTGTTACAATGTATATCTTAAAAATATATTTTTGTACGTGCACGAGTGTTTTGCATGTACATATGTCTTTGCACCATATGTGTGCCTGGTGCCTGAGGGGTCAGAAGAGGGCCTTGGGTCCCTTGGAACTGGACTTACAGATGACTGTGAACCACCATGAGTGTGTGAGGAACTGAACCTGGGTCCCCTGGAAGAGCAGCCAGTGCTCTTAACCACTCAACCATTTCTTCAGGCTCTGTAATATATTATTTCTTAAGCAACTAAACTTTATAAAACAATTTGCTTACCAACCCAAAACTGAAGCTTATACTGAACATGCCTAACCTGAAAACGTTAAAACCTAAAATTCTTCAAAATCTCAATTTTTTGAGTACTTGAAGTAGCACTAAGTTAAAAAAAATCCCTTAGTGTTTGTGCACAAAATTATCAAAATATTGTATGAAGAATCATTTTGTAGCTGTGTGTGAATGTGTATGCAAAACATACATGGAGTTTGAATTTCAATTTGGACACAGGATACCACATTATGCAAAGACACCAAACATGAGACACTTTAAAGAGAGGTGTGAAAAGTCCCAATGTGACGAACTTCTGTTCCCAGCACTCCAGGTGAGGAGTGCTCAACCCGTCCCTGTAAGTTCTGCTAGGTATTTAAAAGCACACAGAGTAGACAAATATTTGGAATAACACTCACTGAGAGTTAGATGTTATTATCGTTGAGTGGGTGGGATTATGAATGGCTTACAGTTCATTATTTTGGCTTACCTCTGTTTGGAAAGGTTTTGCTGATATAATGAGTGAGTGAGAGGGAAGCCTGACCGCGGAGTATCTTTCCTTCCTCATCCTTACGTGGGTGGGTAGTTCTCTGTTAGGCTCCTAGATGCAGGATTCTAGGGGCAAAATCCTTGCCCAGATCCCATCATCAAATCCAAATCAGCGTCGAGGAGGAAGGAAGGAAACAGACATTTTTAACCAGAGAGCCTGGATTGGTTGTAATTAGTACCTAAAAAAGGGTTTCCATTATTATTAGTAGTATGTTGCCATATAAAATAGTCAGACTACATCAACAGAATGCCAGTCTCCTGCAACATCATCAATCCAGCACGGCAATGAAATCATCAGATGTGAATGAAGCTTTGACATAAGACTAGATCCAAAGGAGGCAGAGCCTGCAAGCCTAGAGAGAGGCCCGGGTCCTGTCGACTGCGTCCCAAACAGGAAAGCATACTTCGTGTCTGCAGCAATGTAAACTGCTCCACTCTCACGAGAAAGGAAAGGGTTTTTCGAAGGGTGAGTTATGGATACTGGTGCTCTGCAGCCTCCTGACTTGCTGTCAAGGTGGCAAGCGCTCAGAGAGTCCCCTGTGACAGTTTATCTTGGTTGTCAACTTGACTGGATCTGGCACCAAGGAGGAGACCCACCCTTGTCAGGTGGGTAAACAGGAGGTCCCCTCCCCCAAAGTGGGCAGCACTTTCCCGTTACAAAGAATTCCGAGGACCAGCAGGGCTGCTCTCTTTCCTCTCACCGGAACAGCAGGGCTGCTCTCTTTCCTCTCACCTGCCGCTGGCTGCCGCTACCCTGCTGCCTCCAATCCTGCTGCCGTCCTTCACGGACACCAGAACCCAGATTTGTTGGCCTTCCGAGGCACCTAAGGACCAGTGGCCCTCCAGGAACCTTCCAGGTGTGTCTCACCCGCCATGGGCTGCAGAGACAACGGCCCTGTGTGCAGGTCCTGGGCTCTCTGGCTCTCCAGTGCATAGATGGCCACTGTTGAACTAGCCAGCCGGTATCCTGTAAGCCAGTCTAATGACCCCATCATAACACATGCTGTCTGCTTTGTTTCTCTGGCTTTTGTTTCTACTAGTGAGGAAGGGTGTTTCTGACAAAACACAGAGAATGATCCTGTGTGGGAGTTCGGGCAGCTGCTTTCTAGTGGTGTAGGTCAGGCCTCTCCACAATTGTTTATTTTCATCTGGAAAATGGGCAATAACTTCTACCTTGGAGCTCTGAGAGCCTCATGGAAGATTTATACACACAGTTTATATCTCACTGTTTCAGATGAAGCTGCAAAAGCTCAGGAAGCCAGCTCCATTGCCTGAGGTCGGAGAGCAGGGTGGAGTGTCCCAAGGACACAGAATCCAATGAGCTCCACTCTAGAGATTTTGAATTGGTCATAGAGCCAGGCACAGTGGCACACGCCTGTAATCCCAGCACTCAGGGAGGCAGACGTAGGCGGATCTCTGTGAGTTTGGGGCCAGCCTGGTCTAAAAAGTGGGTCCAGGAGGCTACACAGATAAACCCTGTCTCAAACAACAACAAAAACCAAAACCGAAACAAACCAACATCAACAAAACCACCACCAACAAAACAAACAACCCAAAACTAAAAACCACAAACAAACAAACAAACAAACAAAAACCAAAACAAAACAAAAAAAAAAACCCAAAGTGCTTGAACGGGTTATATTTTTCATTGGGAAAGCCATCTTGACTCCAGAGCAGCTGAAAACTATAGGGGCCTGCCTTCCGGTCGCATCTGCTGCACAGCATACACTTGGTCCATGTGCACATGCGTCTCTGACTCTTGGACTCTTAAATTCTTTCTTGTCACTGGCTTGTGGCTCTGTTTATGACATCTGGGGCTGTGATATGCGTTATGCAGTGTTTGGGACCAAGTGTGGCTCAGTGGTTATAGTGAGCAGAGCCAGCAGCAGGGTGAGGAACCAGGCCCACCCAGGCCACTAGGTAGTGAAGAGGTGGATGCAGGACCAGCATGCCTTAGTGAGCTTGTTTCTCCTCACTTTCCTTGGATACTGGGCAGTTACTCACTCATCTCTAGAGCTAAGAGGACAATCAAGAGCTCGAGGGAGGTCAAAGGATGGGCTACATGTCCACGTTACTTTTCTAGATAGAAGTCTAGAAATGAGTAAGAACTAATCTGAGTGGACTCCGATAGTGTTGCATGCTGTGGTTGAATCTTACAAATATTTATCTATTTATTTATAACTTATTTATTTCTTAACATCCCAACCACAGTTAGCTATGGTTGAGTTTTAACATCGAGTTTCAGTGTTCTGTGGAGGGGACAGACTTATTAAGCTAAGTTCAGGACAGCATTGGTGGTGGGGAGTGGGTGGCAGGGGAACCGTGGAAGAAAGTCTCCACTTAGTTCAGTCCCTGGCTCCACTTCTCAGACTGTGGGCCCCGGGGCCAGTTAGGGATAAGAGCTTGGCTCTTGTAGGGATTCAGGGTTCAGAAGCCAAGTTGCGCCACTCACTTCCCTGAGACCTAGCTAAGTCCGGGTGTCCTCATCAGTGAAACAAGGGAGAGATTAATGGCTCTTACTCATGCTGTCGCTGCAAGGCAGATTGGGTTGTTGCCTGGAAATCACAGTAGGCCCAGAGCACTCAAATTATAATCGTTATTATTCACTTAATTTCCCTATGCCTCATTTGCCTTATCTCTAAAATGGCTCTAACAACACCGGCTTCGTGAAGCTTCCCCAAAGGTTCAGAGAGTTAACAGCTGCATGCCTGCTTTGGAAACACCAAAGTTCTCATCTCCAGATACCCTCATAGCTGTGCGTAGCAGTCCAAGCCACTGCCACATAGTAGGTATTTAACGGGAAAGGCACCAGAAAGTTCCTAGCTGGATCTTCCCTGGCAGATGAAAGGCAGAGCTCCCGCAAGCCTGGTCATTTTATGTAAAAGCCAGCTAGAAGCAAGCTCATGTTCTTCTGGGAATCATGCTGCGTTTGTGTATCTACTCTGGAAAAACCCAAGTCTACCAGTGATGGGGAGGCATGGCTCCCCTGGGGGCAAGCCTTTGGGCACCCTGATGGGCATCCAGAACATCAACAGTGCCCTCGAACCACTGGGGCACCTGTGCCCTGCACAGGCACTTAATCATGGAGGAGTGAGCTTTCCCAAACTGTTCTCCAGACCTGGATGCAGCAGAAGCCGTGCCCTCTCCAGGCCATCTTCCCATGTCTAGCCAGGAGCCCTCCAGCTGCCTGCAGTGTTCACAGGCTTTGATGGGCCGCCTTACCATGAGGCAGGTCAACTTATACGTCCTTTGCTAATCTCCTGTCCTTCCCAGGCATGGATCCGACTCCTGGAAGTAAAGTGCTGATCACTTCTGTTTGCACACCTGCCAGGCTCTGGGCTAACCTCTTCAGGGAGAGCCCTCATTCATCACTATCCAAACAGAGAGGCTGGATGAGCAAGCTTTGGTTTATTGGTGGAGAGACAAGCTCCACGGAGATCAGCCTCTGGAGGCACCAGCTGCTATTCCAGCCTCACGTATACATTCATGGATTGGGCCCCGTGGAGCAATGGTTAGACCCTACAAACTCCTGGATGCCTCCTCACACTGCCCTTTCGTGTTGGTCTTTGTGTCTGGACTGCTTTCCATGCCCTCCTGTCCCCCCTTAATTTCCTGCACCCCTATGAAAGACACATCATAGGGGTGAGATGCCTCGTTTAGAAGCCATCTCCCTGTGAGTTAGGCTTTATTTGATCCATTTGAAGCAACAGGAAACTGAGGTGTTAAATGGCAGCAGCTGCCAATACTGTCAGACAGGCAGTAAGAGCAGAGCTGAGATTCGAACCCACAGCACTTAGACCTTGAAGCCCTCCATCCCCTCTACACTGTGAAGCTTTCCCTTTGGCTCCAGAACACCTTCCTTGGAGAAACCTTCCGTGACCTCTCCTGCTGGGGTATGAGCTGGAGCCTGCCCTTACCGGTCTGTGAGAGTCAATTCTTAAACCATCAGGGCTTCGCAAGCTTGTTGCTAAATACAGCAATTATTAAAGATTAAATTATAAAAACTCATAATTAAATAAATTATATAAAAACAAAGGCTGTAAAGACTTAAAACTCATCATTTTCTAATTATTTTATTACATTTTACTACTCTCTAATGCTCTTAAGACTGTTTACATCCACTGCTGGTAGGACCAAAAGCCTATGGGATGGCATGCCACCGCGCCTTTCAGGGAGAGTACCCAAGCAGCTTTGAAAACAGCGGTGGCCAGACCACTTACATTCCAGCAACTAGCAAGTGCGATAAAGCGGGGCTTCGTTTCCTGTTGTGCTGGTTGTTTAGACCGAAGCAGGTGATAGGGAAAACAATAAAACAATAGCAATGTGTCTCAGACCTTGCACGTCCCTTGCCTGTAAATCATGTGGCGGTTTCCATAAAACGAAAGCTATGGGCTCTCAGTATCTGAAAATCATTGTGAAGCTTAGTAGAACGAGGCCCCGTAAGCGTGTGGGGTTCCAGCATTACCCCCGTGGTCCTAATTTCCCCTTGGCTGTTAGTGTAAATCAGAGCCCATCAGAGCTGGACCAGTCATTGGGCTTGGGGTGCAGCCCAGTGGACAGCCTTCTGCTACGCATGTGCAAGTGGCTGTGACACAATCCCTGGGCTGCACCCTCACTGCAGGGCCCAGCCCTGGCTCCCTCTTTGCATCTTCTGGTGCCCTCTTGCAATCTGTGGTTGACTGTTATCCCTCCTCTTCCTTGTCTAGTTCTTAGAACAGGCCGCGAGTATTGAGTTCATTCGTGATAATGGTCATTGGAAGACGAATGTGGAACATACACACGAGGGACTAGATGTAGAGAGAATTAATTCCCTCCTTTATCTGAACGTAAGATTTTTTTGAAAGGGAAAGAGACTCAGTCTTTGATCTTGAGCGGCTTGGACTTAGCATGCTAATAACTTTGTGGCCTGGACACATCACAGTGAGACCACGAGAAGAAGGGTAAAAGCATCCTATGGTCAATGTTCTGTTCCATGTTCGAAACTGAGCCCCAATTAATACATTACTTTGTTAAATATAAAGTTACTAACTTTGCAACCCCTCCCCACTGCCACTGGCTGGACTTGAACTTGTGTCCTGGGCTTTAGAATCCAAACAAGCAGAGAAGTATGGTCTGCATTTTAATTACCCACAAATTTTCTAAGCACATCCAAGCCTGAGAAGAAAATGGAGGTGATTCTCCTGGAAGTGAAGAAATGGTTTCACGTGACTAAATCACCATTTCGTATGTGTGGGTGTTACCTGTGTCTGCTGAGGAAGAGAAAAAAGAAAACTTATTCAAAATAACTTAAAACTGGGCTTCGGGGCTGTGTGTGGACAGCTCACCCAGTAAAGTATTTGCCTTGCCAACACGAGGGCCTGTGCTTGGTCTCCAGGACCCATGTTAAAAACAAACGGACAAACAAACAGTCTGTCCGTGGTGGTACTGCCCCCTTACCATCCCAGCGCTGGGGAGGCAGATCCAGGCAGATCCCTGGGCACAGCCTAGCCAACTGAGGGAACTTCATCCAGGCTGATGAGAGAATGTGCCTGAAAACAAATAAACACACGAACCAACAAACAATTAATGGTAGCCAGCACCTGAGGAGCAGCACTGCAAACTGTCCTCTGCTTTCTGCACGTGTGTGTGCACTTGCATGCACCCGCACACGCACACACACACACCCCAAGTCAAACTAAAACAAGCGGGAGAAAAATAAGCTCCCAAGGATCTCACGGGACCAGAGCTAGTCAGCAGGACGGAGGTCTAGAGCAAACCTTTCTGCAGCTCCCTCACAGCTGTCACGTGACCCAAATGTCAAAATGTCTGCAGGTGGACCGTCCAGCACAGCTGTCACACAATGACCAGGCAAATAGGAGTCGGCAAATGAATGGGGGCAGGCTGGGGCGGGACAGGATGGACAGCCATGAGCAGGTGAAGACCCTTGGCCAGGATGGTCGTGTTTGTATTCGGGGGGTGTGGACACTTTGCTGTGGTCAGGCAGGCCTGCTATTGGCCGCAGCAGCCTTGGAGCCGCCCTCCAACACATGCTTCTTTCGCTTAAAAAAGAAGGGTAGGGTGGAGGGATGAGTTGCTTCGACTTGAAAGCAAGAGCTAGGGGAGGCATTAGCAGAGACTTTCTTGTGGCTCAGAGCCCTGATTACCACAATTAAGGTCCAAGGTGTGGTGCTCTTTGCTCAGCATGCGCTGACACATGAAAGAAAATGATTCAGGCAAGGAAAAATAATTACACGTTAATTTGTGTTTGGCAACTGCGTTTTATTCCCTTGGCCCACAAAGGGAAGACAGAACGTGATACTGTGGAAGGTGTTTTTATCTGCCTTCAATGGGGTTGCCATGGACTGCTTGAAGAGATGAGTATTAGTCTGGCATTGTGGAGCTGTCTTCGCTGCTTCAGCTGCCAGCAAGCTGAAGAGGTGGCATTCCTCACTGCCTCCTGCCCGGGACCCCTTTGTGTTTGTCAGGTTCCAAGGGTCTGGAAAAGGAGAGTGTGAAAATGGTTCTCTGTGGGGTGAAAACTGCAGGCTCCTCAGGGGTCGTTCCCAGGGGGTGACCCTGCATTTCCCTCAAAGCAGAAGTGGTTCTGTGAGAACCAAGAGCCCAGCTTCCTGTGGAGGCAGCAAGCCTCGTCCTGAAGAGTAGGATGGCCCAGGAGGCCTCCTAACGCCTTGCAGAGAAAATGGAGGAAGATTTTGAGGCGTGAAGTCTCTCAGGCTTTCTGTGTTGGCTGCACCTGACCATCGAAAGGCCAGTCTGACCTGCACCAAGGTCAGGGGGACCAGGCCCGACCTCAGTTCCGCCCCTTCCGAGCCCAGTAGCTTTAGACAAGTTATTTAATCTCCCTAAGCCTGGGTTTCCTGTTTGTGAAGTAGAGACAATAAAAATGATCCCTCCCTCTAAGAGTTATTGCGGGGATTAAATGAGATAATGGAGCTGAGCTGTTTGCACAGTCCCTCACAGACTGTAAGAGCGGAACAAATGCAGTGACTGTTTACAATCAAAGGCCTGGAAGCAGCAGCGTGTGAGGGGTAAAGAGAAATAAATCATTGTCTTCAGCTTTTTGTCAACTATGTGATCTGGGATGGTACCGCCATCATACTGATAGTGATAATCACTGAATGAATGAATGAATGAAGATGCCGGCAGATCCCATCAAGAACCACAAATGTCCTACTTTCTCTTTCCAAGGGGGTCTCTTGCTGAAGCTGTGTCAGTTTCTTAGCCTCCTTGGATCGCCACACCTTCATCTGTAAAATGGACTCAACAGTTCAAATAGAGACACTCTTACAAAGGGCCGGGCGGCCAGCAGAGCCCTCCCCTCCGGCTCTGAGAGGGGCCTTGTGCCACCAAGAACAGGGGCTTTCATGGGTGCCCTCGGCCTTATTTGGCCAGAGGGGAGCCCAGCCTGAGAGGCAGGGTGGGAGAGAGAGAAGAGAGAGGGAGCTGGAGAGAGGGAGAGAAGGAAGAAGTTGCGGAGGTGAGGTTTACTCTCAGGCGTCCTGTTCTACCCTGCTGCCACAGCTCCTCTCCTGGGGGCCCGCTCTCCGCCACTGCCCCTCTTTAGGTCTGAGGGTAGCTGCTAGCCCAGTCTTGGGGGACACCTCTGTCTTTCCTCACCGTGCCCATGCCTTTGCTTCTTCTGAATCCTTGGGGCTCAGGGCCTCAGGAAGGTGCCAGCCATCCACTGAATGAACCCAACACTGCTGGGTATATGAACAGTACCCTGCAGTACAGGCTGGCTTCATACTTGCAGTGTGGCTGTGGCTGGATTTGAACTCCTGATCCTCCTGCCTTCAGCTTGCAAGTGCTGGAGAAAATGTACCACTTAACAGACAACCCCCCCCCCTCCCGCCCCACTGTTCCGTGAGAGAATGCAAGCTCGGGGATCAGATAGCCTGGAGCTCAAATCCTGTGATCCCTACTGCTGGCACTCAGGCAAGTCCTGTCCTGACTCTCAAGTGGCTTCTAAGTCTGAAGACGGATGCAAGCCTGGCAACTCATCTGGATGGCTGAGCTCAGAGCATGCTGCCATGTTTCCTAGCTGGCTCCTCCTACTCATCTTCCCCTTCAAAGGCTTTCTTTTCCTTTTCTATTTTTGTTTATTATTTTATGTGTGGGGGTGTTTTGTTTGCAGGTTTGTGCACCACGCACATGCAGTACCTCCAGAGGCCAGAAGAAGGCGCTGTGTTCCCCAGAACTGGAGTAAGATGTGCAGTGCTGGGTGGTGCTGAGACCTGAAGCCAGGTCCTCTGGCGGAACAGCCAGCGCTCTGCAGTCTTTTTTGCTCTCTTTGGATATAACACTTTATTTTTAAACATGGGCTTCTGCTGATGAAGTGTCTTCCAAGTGTTCTGGACTCAGTGCCTCAGCAGGGTGGCCTTTCCTACCAGATAGCCAATGATGTGATTACACATATTTAGTTACATGCTTGTTCCTCATGTACGATGAAAGAGGCATGTGTGTAAAATACTATTTTAGAGGTGGAGGCATGTGCGACTGACTTCAAGCTCTGAAGCACCTGAGGCCCAGCCCACTGAGATTCTAAGAGTGTAAGCAATGCACAGTGGGTAGTCAACAGTCTGTCTGACTCTGGTCTGTTGCATTTCCCTCAAGCCATGCTGTCTGCGTTTATTTCATTTGGGGTAAAGCAGCAGAGAGAGACACACTCAAGCTAGAGTGGCTAACCTGTACTGAGGCAAATGGCCGTGGATACCTGGCCTGCCACCCTAGACCCTCCGAGGGTCAGGGTCAGACTAAGGACCCTGCTTCTGGCCCGGGGATGTCCCCTGCTCCAGCATTTCCCAATGCCCCAAGGGAGCAGGCAGCACAGGGCAGAAGCCTCCAAAACTTGGCAAGCCTGGTTAAATTTTTTTTTTTTTTTGGTTATTGGCCACTGATGAATGGTGATAATTGTTGGGAGATTAATTTAGGATTCTCCGATGAAAGATGCTGCACAAGTGCCAGAGAGAGAGAGAGAGAGAGAGAGAGAGAGAGAGAGAGAGAGAGAGAGAGAGAGAGAGAGAGAGAGAGACAGGCGGCTGAGTGCCTGGTTGAGCAGGCATTCTCTTGGGTTCCAGAGCTGACTCAAGTTCTGACCTTGGGCAAGTCATTTAACCTCTTTATGTCAATTCCCCTCATCAGTAAAATCAGCCTAATGATGGTTGCTCCTCTAAACCACTTTGATTCTCAGATGAAAGCATTCATAAAAGTACACAGGATTGCTATTAATTGGGCCATTATTATTTTTATTATTGAGTAGATTAAGCTCACTAAACTTTAACTATGTTTTGCCTTCCACCTGCCAGCAGGATGCGTGGTTAACTATGGGATGATGACCTGTCTGATGTCACCCTGTGTGGGGAAGCCCGGCAGACAGGCACTTCCTCTGCAAAGGCCATGGCCTCCTAGGCAGGTGCGGCCTGTTCTGGGCATGTTCTGTGACTTCTGCTCCCAGCTCCTAGCCTGTGTATATCTGACCAACTGTGGGCGATGTCCCCAGGGATTGGGAAGCACGGTAGAAGGGCCTGGCTCCTGGCCATGGCTGTGAGACTATCCAGGCAGGCAGCAAAAACTGTGAAATGGCTTCTACAGCTGAATAATGAGAGTTTACCATCCCACCCACCTTCCATTGCAGCCATGGCACAGCGGGTCAAGAATGGAAGATGCCAAGCCTACCTCACCAGATCTGAGCCAGGAGCAAGGGTAGCAAAGCTGTCACTGAGCTCAGTGCCCGTTACATCCCTCATGCTGCTGTTGGTAGGAGATACGGATCTTAGTGGCCAACTGACCACCTTGTGGGAATTAATGATGGGATCAGTCCTTAAGCCCGTGCCTGTCACAAAGTAGATGCTCAGGAAACTGTTTATTATTATGATCAGAAAGCAATAAAAAAATACCCAAACAAACAGACAGACAAAAGCCTGGCACAGTGGCACACCCCTCTAATCCCAGCACTCGGGGAGACAGAGGCAAACTGATCTCTGTGAGCTGGAGAAAAGCCTGGTCTACAAAGCAAGTCCAGGACAGCCAAGGCTACACAGAGAAACCCTTGCTTTATGAGAAATGGTCACCTTCCTAAAGCCTACTATAATTCCCTTTTCGTAGTAATCAAAATTATCCAGATAATGTACATTTGGTACAAAAACAGTCTCAAAGGAAAGGCCTACGTCCAGCAGCCATATCCTAGACCCACAGCCTAAACTCCCCAGGATCTTTCTAGGAGCCTCTGGGGTAAACCTGCTTCATCCACCCTTTTAAACACAGCTCAGTGCCGCTGATCCTCCAGTTTAAGGTCAGCGGTCAGCAGAGCAGCAAAGAGCCCTGCGTGAACAGGTACTTGGGTGACACTTCCCACTTCATCCTGACTTCTCCTTCCCACTCCGTGGAGCAGAAACCTGAATTGTAACGCTCACCTACACTAGTAAGAACTATGCTCAGCGAACAAAATCAAAGCCCCACAAGTTCAAGAGTGGACAGGAAAACACACATACTGAAGTTTAAAAGTGAGCCAACCGAATGCTAGCTGTGAAGAGTAAGCCCTGCAGGCTTCAGAAAGGGCCAACCCTCAGGACACACAGAGGCAGGACGATGCCTGGATGACCGAGTGCAAGCCCTCCCTGGCCCCTTCCGCTAAGTGGTCACCGAGAGCCTGCCGCATGCCAGTCATTTTGTCAAGTCACCCATGCCTTGCATCCTTTAATCCTAGGACAATCCTGTTAAAGTCACCCTGCAGTTTTGTCAGTGGCCTTTGGCTAGTCCGTGAGCTGGAGGGTCCCGTGTTTTCATCTTCAGTAAAATGGACACAGTAAAATCTGCCCTCTGTAATGTTAGCTATAGAATGGAAGGCAGACACTTTAAAGGGCCTGTGAGTTTGAAGTTGTGTAGGAAGAAAGGAGTGGAAATTGGAGGGTCTCCTTCCTCACTCTCATTTTCTGCTTCTTGGATGACATTCCTGGTGAGGTGGTCATGAGGGCAGAGGAAGCCCTCTACATTGTCACAGGTTGTCTCCGTGCAGGCTTTTGGGAGCTGTAGCCCCTCTGTGACCAACAGACAATGGTTGCTTCATTTCACCATCAATCTGGGGGTTGCAGAGGCTGAGATCATGCTAGAGCCCAGCTACACCTCTGCGAAGGTGATGTGGGTCCTCCACAGCTCACCTGCTGCTGGAGCAGAAAGGGCCAGCATCTGTGCCATGCTCAGGGGGCCAAGGGCCTCAGCTGCCTCCAGATACACCTGAGTTTCCCTTGCACAGCTCCTCTTCCCAGCTGGCTTGTTCCCCTCAGCCTATCCAAACACCTTATTTGTAAAATATTCTCTCTTTCTCTCTTTCTGTCTCTGTATCTGTCTCTCTCTCTCCATCCCCTTCACCCCATCTATCTCTCTCATCCATGAATATGGAGGGCTGACTGTAAATAATAATTATTGCTTGTGTTTTGCTTCAAACATAACTAACCTAAAATCAAGTAAAAATCATGCCCTTGGGTCTCAGATTTCCCCAGCTAATACATGGAATGACCAAAAATCAGATGGCAACCTAGATCACCGCAGGATTTATCTGCGCCTTCACTGTCACTTTTTCTTGTTTTGGAGGTTATTTTAAAGGAATGTTTGAGCTTTAGTGAAATCAGAATAGGCTTGGAAATCCATGAGGACCATAAGCACCGAACTTTCATTTCCTACCTTGGACAAAGCTATTGAATATTAATGAGGAATCCAAAGTTCCCATTCAGTGTACCACTTGGCCAGAACCCTTGGGAATGAGCTGGTTCCTCTGCGCCCTCTGGTGTTCAGGTACCAGATGGCAGGACACTCAGGGCAACATGGCTGCTTGAAGGCAGAAAAGGAACCTAAACCCAAAGGCTAGCTTCTTGTGACAGCAGCAACAGGAGGCTGTAGGTGAGGTGACTGCAGTCCTAGCTGCTCCATGCCAGCAGGGCGGGAGGTCAGCCTGCTATGACTAGATGCTTCAGCAAACAGCACACTTGTCTCAGCTGGGCAATTACACTCAGGACAGATCCAGGACCATCCCAGCTTTCTTTTAGCTGATTCTTTGCAAAAGTGAAAGCCAAACCAACTTTGTGCAACTGCCTGAGCCTGAGGGGCTCTTCTCTGGGTCTACCAAGGCTAGGAAGGAAAGTATTTTAGATCACAGGACTTCTGGCTGAGAGAAGAGATAGGACTTGGACACATTTCCGAGCCCTCACTCCATCTCCACGCCTGTACCCCACAGCTGCCTTTGATTTCTATGTGTGCCAGACGAGGTGGCTTCGTCCTTTTGACTCTGTACATGAACCTGTCGTGTGGCTCTGCTTTCGCTCTGAAGGCAGAACTCCAGTCTTCCACAGGAGCCTGTGTCTCATTTCCCAACTTGCTAGTCAGCCAGCCGCCTCATAGACTAGACTGAGGACCAAGGTATCAAAAGAGAGTGCAAGGGACTGGCCACTAGCCCTAACCACTCAGTAGGGACATCAGAACATGCCTGAGCCAACTTTTCATGGAGACCATGAGGCGATAGCAGGTTAGTCCCTGGGTGCTTTGGCAAGGGCTCTCTCCCTGAACCCTATCTCAGGGCATTGTTCCCGTCTGAGGGAAGAGATTCTCAGAGCATGGCTCTTTGACCCATCACAGCTTGGAGACCACTGAAATGCAGCATCCTGGCTGGCTTTACTGTCAACCTCATACACTCTAGAGTCATCTGGGAAGAGGGATCCTTAACTGGGAAAATGTCTCCAATCAGAGTGGCCTATGGGCAATTCTGTAAGGAAATTTTCTTGATTTCTGATATATGTGGGAGGATCCAGCCCACTGTGGGTGGTGTCAGCCCTCAGCAGGTGGTCCTGGGTTGTATGAGAAAGCAAACTGAGCCAGTCATAAGGAGCAGGCCAGTAAACAGAATTCTTCCGCAGTCCCTGACTATTGAGTTCTGCCCTGACGTCCCTGGGTGATGGACTGTGATGGGAACATGAAAACCAAACAAACCCTTTCCTCACCAGGTTGGTTTTGGTCATGGTGTTCATCACTGCAACAGAAAGCAAACTGGAAAACCCAAGAATGCTGCGTCTGCAGCCCAGCGGTGTGTGTTATACCAAACCTTCCTTACACAGATGATATACAGGGTGTCTGAGAACTGTTATGTCAAAAGGAAAATGGAGAGTGGCTCAGAGTGGCCATGAACCCTGGCAAGTTTGGAATGGGCTGAGGCAGTGCTGGCCTTAAAGGAAGGAGATTTATTGGAAAGCTTTCTAGGTACTCTCCAATGAAATACCACTATGTTTTTTTTGAAATGAATTTATATATAGCTTACACGTGACATTTCTGTGTAATATATACATGCTATTTAAACACAATTACATAGTACCAAGTAAAATTTAAAGGCTGATCTTACCATACGATCCTGCAACCATACCCTGTGGAGTCTCACCCGGAGGAGTTGAAACTCTAAGTCCACACAAAAACTTATGTGGGGATGGTGATGGCAGATTTATTCATAGTTGCCCAATCTTGGAAACAACCAAGATGCCCTTCAGCAGTTGAACACATTGTAATAAAACCAGAGAGCAGAATATAATGTAGCCCTAAAAAAGGGTTATGGAGCCAAGGGGAAGGCGAGTGAGGAGGAGGAAAAGGAGAAAAAGGAAGAGGAGCTACCAGTGTAAAAAGCGGCTACACATTTGTGGGATTCAAAGTTCATTGTGAAAAACAAAACAATAGAGACAAACAGGTTAGCAGCTGCCAGAGACTCAAGGAAGGAACGGTGATTTGTATGGGAAACTGCTGGCTGTGATGCTATGGTTGAAGACACCTGCCAACTCTCTCTCTCCCTGCGCCCTGCCTCTTCTTCCCTCTCCGATGTATAAACTCCTCCACTGCCAAGAAAAGTCTATCCCAGAGGCCAGTTTCTCTCTGACATCTTCTTAACTTCCACAGGAAACGGAAATCTCTCTTCCTCCCTGCTCCATACACCAAGCTTGGGTACGCCAACATCTCAGTAAGCTTCCCATCGGAGTAAAGATGTCTGTCCTCTCTTCCAGCAGGCTCTTCAGTGGCAGGTCCTTTGGCACATTCCTCACGAGCAGTCTTTGTTGCTCGAGTGCTCCGTGGATCTATGAATGAAGAAGATGGCTCCCATGCGGACAGAAGGGTGGGTTAACTGCTGCCTCTTGCTTCTACCACAAAGCCAAGCTGTTATCAGAAGACCTGGCTAAAGGGGCATCTCCAGAGTTTACTCACCAAGCCATGCTTCATGCGGCCTTCATCCTCCTGCAGATAAACCAGCGTGCATCATGGGAATGTCACTGATGGGGCCAGGCTGGGTCACACATGATGTGAAGACAGGAAAATAGCAGAATCCTGTTGCTTTTGGTGGAAAAATTTGTTTAGCTATATACACTGTCCACGGGTGACAAGATTTTGGTCTGAGCTGTGCACCTGTCGTGTGAGTGCCAGAGGAAACGCTTCTAGGAGCAAGCATTTGCCCCGTGAGAAGGCCCTATCTCCAGGCAGTTGTAGCTCTTTGGAGTTTGTTGCCATTGGTTTAAGGCAAGACACATATTTTCTCCTTCTATCTTATTCCACAGTAGCTGGAAACTTATGCAGGAGATGGGCTTGGTTTGTTAAGCAAGTCACACCTATAGTCTGAATTCCTGTAAGATGAAAGTTTGCATATGACAAACCCAGAGTAGAACCCTCAAACACCAGGCACCTTTGACACATTTTCTGAGAGCAGTGGAAATCCAAAGAGAATTCAGGGATGATCTGAATTAGCGAAGCCCTGGACTCCATGCTAACTTAATGACAGGAGCCATCCAAACAGTCTCACAGCAGCTCTGTGGGCCAGGAGGTTCTAGCTTCACTTTACGGGTAGGAAAACCAGATCCCACAGAGCCTAGGTAACCCCCTCAAGGGCACACAGTTACTGAGCCATGACCTTGGGTTTGGACTTGACCGTGGACTTGGAAACATGTGATGTCAGTAACTGGAGTCACGCTGTCCATTGAAAAGTGGCCCAGTGTCTCCCGGTCACCATGACACCTGCCAGCTCATCAAAAAACTGCAAAGTTTGAATCACAAAACATTATCTGTCTGTCTGTCTGTCTGTCTATCTCTCTATCTCTATCTATCCATCCATCTCTCTCTCTCTCTCTCTCTCTCTCTCTCTCTCTCTCTCTCTCTCTCTCTCTCTCTCTCTCTCTCTCTCTCTCTCTCTCTCTCTCTCTCTCTCTCTCTCTCTCTCTCTCTCTCTCTCTCTCTCTCTCTCTCTCTCTCTCTCTCTCTCTCTCTCTCTCTCTCTCTCTCTCTCTAAGTTTCACCATGTAGCCCATGCTGCTGTGGGTACTGTCCTATCTCAGCTTCCTTAGAGCTGGTGTGCAGGCTT